>CM062288.1:47380914-47867599 GCA_031216915.1 Pictodentalium vernedei | reverse complement strand
TTTCTAAGAGCCTTCCTGTTGCTTCCAGCGAGGCTATGAGTGGTTTCCAGGCGCCTCCTATGGCGCCAGCTCCCGGGATTGGAAACAGGCCGGTTTCTGATTCCTCTGGTGTCCCGACACCATGGGAGGCGTCGGCTGGTTTGCCCACGATTGGCTATGTGTCTTCCGACTCTGGGGAGGAGTCCGACATGCTTGAGGTCGAGGGCCAGCAGTCTTCGGACTTGGGGGCAGCTCTTGACTTTGTGTTTGGGTTTCTGCCTGATCTCAAACCTGCTAACCAGCCGACAGTGTCAGCCTGGCCGCGATCATCGGTCATGCGCCAACAGCCTATGGAGCAACCTGCTTCTGGGCGCCTTCGACCGTGCCAGTCGGTACAGGTGGTTTAAGCTTTTTCAGCATTGGATTCCAAGCTGAATTCCAAGGCTTTGAAGACTTCGTTCTTCACCAGGGTTGACACCTTTTTGCCTCCTGTGCGTTATCATTCCTACGATTCCGCCAATCCGTCGGTCTGCCAGACTTTGGCGGTTCTGGATCAGGACTCCACTTCCCTCGGGCTTTCCAAGCCCAAGTCTGCCATCATTCCAATGACGACTCTGGAGTCCACGTTAGGCTTATCTAGAGAGATGCTTGGCATGCTTTCTCTCTCAGATCACGTCGTCTCAGCTTTGGCTGCTTATCTGCCTCCAGATAAGTTTGACGAGGTACAGGCTCCTTTGCGTGTGCTGTCCAAGGCGCTTATGCACCTTACTCACACGCATGCCTGTAACACGGCTAATCTGGAATTAGTTCGAAGGGACGCTGTGCTGGACACATGACGATCCCTTCCCGAGGAGCAGCATGCTGCTCTTCGATCTGCTTCTTTGGCAGGTCCGCAACTTTTCCATGGTTCTGTGTCGACGGTCCGGGATGACGTCCTATGTCATTCCAAAGATCAGCTGCTGTTTCGTCAGCTTGATCAGCCTTCTAGGGGAGGCAAGGGCCGTTCCAAGCCTAACAAGTACCCTTCTGCTTCCTCTGTGAAGCAAAAGGCTGGTCCTTCAGCCGCCGCCTCTACTTCTTACTCAAGGGGTAAAGGTAAGGGTCGGCAGAATCGAGGGAAGTCTCAGGATTCTTCATTTAGTAGAGGAGGTGGTTTCTCCTCTTGTGGGCCTTGTCGGGGCTCGAAATGAAGGTCCTCATCTCGACTTGTCCCAGGTTGGAGGAAGGATAGCAGAGTTCGCAGACCATTGGGCCACCATCACATCCGATCCATGGGTGTTAGATGTTGTTTGATCCGGGCTGCGAATATCCTTCTGATGGCACCCCACTCTGTCAAGGGTGCCTCTTCCAACCACAGTTCCTTCAGACGTTTTACGTCGGGAACTTTTGTCCACGGAGATTGCCAATCTCCTGGCAAAGGGGGCGATCGAGGTCGTCAAGAACATTCAGTCAGTGGGTTTCTATTCCCGCCTGTTCTTGGTGCTGAAGAAGGATGGCCGACTCCGACCGGTTATCGATCTGAGTGTCCTGAACCAGTCTATCATTGCTCCCAAGTTCAGCATGGAGACTTTCAGGTCGGTCCGCCAATCAATTCACCAGGGAGATTTCGCAGCCAGCATCGACCTGCGAGACGCTTACTTCCACGTTCCGATGCATCGGGCGTCACGGAAGTATCTCAGGTTCGCTTTTCTGGGGCGAGTTTACCAGTTCAAGGCCATGCCTTTCGGCCTCAACCTGGCTCCTTGGGCATTCACCAGACTGATGTCGCATGTGAGAGCGTTCCATCGCACACAGTCCAGGGTGACTACTTCGGCACATCTGGACGATATCCTCCAGAGGCATTCCAATGCTGCCTTACTGGAGTCGGATGTCGCCACTCTGTTGAGCTTGCTCACGTCGCTAGGATTCAGAGTCAACGAGGAGAAGTCGGACCTGGTCCCTTCTCAGTCGTTTTGTCATCTGGAGATGTCTTTCCAAACCAAATTCAATTTGGTAGCGGTTCCCCAGGCCAAGGCTGTGATTCTCTCAGCTTTTGCTCTGACTCTGTCCCAGTCCGTGTCCGCGACCGCTCGGAGTTTTCTCCGGCTGATCGGTCTCTGCAGTTCGGTGACGGATCTCATTCCTCTAGGTCGGCTGCGTGTCAGGCCTCTCCAACACTTTCTGCTCAGTCGTTGGAGGCCGAATGTAGATTCTCTGGATCAGGTGCTTCCGTTTCCGGACTCTCTGTATCCTCACCTTCTTCCCTGGACAGATGTTCAGTGGATTACGCAGGGTGTTCCACTGGACTTACCCACGTCCGATCGCGTTCTGACGGCAGATGCCAGCGATCTCGGATGGGGTGCGACGTTGGATCCTCTCGGTCTTTCCCTACTTGGGATGTGGGACCAGGATCAAGCAGCTCTACACATCAACCAGAAGGAGCTTCTTGCTCTTCTTCTGAGTTTCCGGCAGTGGATCCCTCACCTGTCGAATCGCCAGGTCCTTCTACTATCTGACAATTCGACAGTGGTTGCTTACATTCGGAACCAGGACGTCACGCACTCGGTTCCGATGTACGAATTAGCTCGGGATCTTCTACTGCTCGCTCAGGATGTTCACGCCGGAGTGGTTGTTCGTCACATTCCCAGTCGTCTGAACGTCCTAGCCGACTCCCTGTCCCGACAGGGCAGGGTTATTTCCACCGATTGGATGCTTCACAGGGCAGTGTTCCAGTTGCTTTGCGATCTCTGGGGACGTCCCCACATCGACCTCTTTGCGACTCGTTGGAACCATCAGGTGGACACTTTCGTGTCCCCGTGTCCAGATCCTCTGGCTTTTGCCATGGACGCTCTGTCACTCGATTGGAACGATCTAGTCGGCTACGCCTTCCCACCGGTTCCGATTCTTCCTCAGGTTCTCGCCAAAATTTGAACCTGCAGTTGTCGAATCATTCTGATCGCTCCCCTGTCGCCTCAGCGGGTGTGGATCAATCAGCTCCGCTTGCTGATGGCGGCAGTTCCGGCACGGCTCCCGCTACGTCGCGACCTTCTTTGTCAAGGTCGCCCGAGGAAGTTTCACGTCGACCCGACTTCGTTGTGCCTTCACGCATATCTTTTGTCAGGTCCTGTCTCCTCCGTAGAGGTTTTTCGAGATGAGCAGTGGAGTGCATTTCTTCTTCAAGGAGGCACTCCACTGGTTTAGCTTATGCAGCTAAATGGAAGGTCTTCTGTCGATGGTGTGCTGATCACTCTGTTGATTATGCCAATCCTTTGATTTCACAGATTGCGGAGTTTCTGGTTTATCTGTTTGATTCTCGGGTCTCCAGCCTGTTACCATCAAGGGTTACAGGTCTATGCTTTCAGAGACTTTTTCTTACGTGGGGAAGCGTCGTATCGGCACTAATCCTTACCTCTCCAAGCTTGTTCGGCACTTTTCTTTGAAAAGGCCTCGGACTTTGCAGCTTACTCCACGATGGCATCTTTCGTGGGTGCTGCTTTGCTTGGGGGGGGGGGGGGGGGGCGTTCGAACCTTTATTCCAGGTGGATATGCATTTTCTCACATATAAGACGACTTTTCTGATGGCATTTGCTTCAGACGGGTTAGTGAGCTTCACGCCCTCTCGGTTGACCCGGCCTTTTTTAGGAGCTCTCCCAACAGTATTATTTTTACCACTGATTGCTCCTTTTTGGCCAAGAATGAGTTACCAGATACTACTCCTCCTCATATCTGTATCAGGGCTCTTCCTTCTGTTGAGGGTAATCGCCCTTTGCTCTGTCCGGTCCGTGCTATTCGCATTTATCTTGATCGGACACGCTTCATCCGGAAAGGCAGGAAACGTTTTTTTTCTGTCTCTCATTCCGGGTTGACAGAAGATCTCTCCTCAATCCATTTCTTGATGGATTTGTCTTGCTATTCGTATGGCTTATGGTCGTTTAGCAGCTGGCGATTGTATTACCAATCATATTTCTGCCCACGAGGTGCGGGCACTGTCCACCTCTTGGGCTTATTCTAACTCAGTCAAGTTGTCAGATGTTATGCAGGCAGCCTACTGGAGAAATGCTTCTACTTTCTCCACCTTTTATTTGCGCCAGTTGCAGGAGCAGTCGGAGGACCTTTTTGCCCTGGGTCCTCTTTCTTCTGCTCAGGCTGTTGTCTGCCATAGCCATTAGGCTTCTTGAAGGTCAGTTTCAGCCTTGTGCTGTTACTGCCCTTTTTCTGTCTGTGTGTCACACAGGCCCATATGTCTCTTTTCATTGTCCTTTACCAATGATTGCGACATTATGGTTGATAAGCCTCGGGACCTCTTCCTTCTGCTTCATGGTTCCAGTGCACTGGGGTTATGTGTGGGTTGGTTATGCGATTCCCTCCAGCCTTTTGTCTATTCAGCCTGAAGTAAACAATTGTGAGTAGGTTGATAAGAAATCTAAATTTTATAGTAAATTTCCTTTCTTATTATACCTACCACAATTGTTTACATGGAGGCCCTCCCATCTTCTTTACAGGTAAAGAATCTTTCCTCCCTGCTGATCACATAACTCTAACGTTGACGGATTCAAAAAGAATGAGTCTTTAGAGACGGTACATGCACACTGGCAACGGAAGTCATGGAGTTGTACTTGGGAGAGAGCGTCCCGTACTGGGTCTGCGCCGGTTGCACTCAACCCAGTTTTGGCTTATTTTTTATTGGTGCTTTTGCACCACTTTTCTTTCCCAATTTGCTTGGGAAAGACAAAAATAGAGAGTATTTTATCCGAGTTAGGGACTTCCACTGTAGTGCAAGCCTGAAGTAAACAATTGTGGTAGGTATAATAAGAAAGGAAATTTACTATAAAATTTAGATTTCTCTCACCATTTCAATATCAATTAGTGTCAAATGTTTGACAAAAAAAATTTTGTCATGGTGGGGGGTGGGGTGGGGTGGGGGGGAAGATATCCAGGCCAGGATCTGTTCTCACCATTTCATCATCAAATAATGTCAAATTAATCAAAAATTTTTTTTTATGGGTGGGGGGGGGGGGGGTGGGGGGGGGGAAGATATCCAGGGTGGGGGGGGGGGGAAGATATACTAGGATATCTTCCCCCCCGGGGGGAAGATATCCTGTTACACCGGTATCGGTATTCAAAAAAATACCGTGGTTTACCAGTATATTGAAAGACTGTTCAGATATCAAGACACATGTACCATAATCGGGACTTGATCATTCACAATCAGAACAAATCAGCATGTCTTGATGATACAGTTTCGAATAACACTTTACCAAATGCAGACGATATCAAAATTTCTTTTTTTAAATATTGCTTATCGATTTTTAAAAAAAAATATTCAACAAAATCATGTCAAGTGACCCCTCACTGGAACATGCTCGTCGAGCTCGTTCCAGTGAGGGGGTCACATGATATGGTTTTGTTGAATTTTTTTGAAAAATAATATTTGTTCAACTGTACAATTTGTACATTTCCCGGGAGGATGCGGCCAATTTGTTAGGTACAGGGATAATAGTATTTGTTCAGGACTACAATTAAAAAACTCAGGACATCTTGAAAATTGAACTGTGGGTGAATAAATAATGACGATAAAGCAATATTTTTTCAATTACACCGATATTCAATCGAAAATGGTTTGAATACCGGTATGTATCGGTTTATCGATATACCATGCAGCCCTACTATGCAGGCCTTAAAATGTTCAAAAATTTGTATTTATCACATGTAACAGGTGGAATATTTTTATACTGTACCAATGACCCAGACTTAGCTGGTGCTAACTCTAACAAAACGAGGGCCAAACACAAATTTTGCCCCCCAATCCCCAAAATTTGCATCAAAACAAAAAGAAATCATGTCCTAAAGGACCTCCATACAACGCCCCCACTGCGCATGCGCAGTGTCACGGACGTCCCGAAATTGGCGCCAATTATCATTCTCTGTTTGGCCCTTCATCAGTCAACATCTCACTGATCTTTGTGCTTGTAAATCTCAGTTTAAAGGATGCCAGACAAATTTTTGGAGAAATGGTGATTCTAAGGAGGATATAGAAGGAGGAGAGGAAAAAGAAGTGACAAAAAATAATCAGGGCTGTACTTAAAATTTTTTGATGAAATTATGTTAAGTTGCCTATTTTCGAGGCATGGGCCTCTTGTTGTCATTCTTGCTCAATGTTGCACTGCTTATTCAGTGTTTCCTCTCCCCTAGCCTTCTAAAGTCCCCCCTTGCAATTCTCCCATGCTTTTGGCATATTTTTGAGAAAGTTCATTTCTAAAATTTTCCTGGGAGAGTTGCTTGGATACAGAATGTTTTCTGTTATTTTCCCCATAGTTACGTTTTCACCCATGGGTGTATAAACATTGTGTTCTGCATCTTCCATCTGATGTTCTGCAGATTCTCTCCTGGGAGTCTCTGTCTTGCATCAGATAGAGTGTAATTTTGATGACTGATTTCGGGCCAGTTTTTTCAGTGCCTGGAGTCATGTTTTCTGGTGTTTTACACTGTTTGTTTACATTGGCAACAGCCTTTTTTGAGGGGGGCTGTTTGCCTTTGGTGTAGTTTATCTCACTATAAGATACATTTATATTATCCGTAAGTGTCTCATTAATTATTTAATATAAATTAAAAATTTTTGACCACACTTTGCCATTGGTTCCATCGGGGCTCAACGTTACTTTTCAGCAACTTGGGCTTCGCTGAAAAAATATTTTTTCAAAATTATTTTGATTTGCAATTGTTTTTTCATTTATTAATGGATCATGTTATTATGTATCTTTGTGTCAGGGGTTTGTGCGAGTAACTAGGACTTGTTGTTGACTTTTCACAATGAAAGGATATTGTTCAAATTGTAATGGGAAGAAATCTTCCTCTGACTTTCATGATCATTGTATTAATTGTAGTCAGTGTTCTCGCACTAATCCCTGTCCTATATGTCAATATTGGGATGACAAACATTGGAAACGTGTGTCACGGTATGTTGTTTCTGGAGAAAGGGCTATGCCGGTTCTTTCTCCGCAAGGTCACTCAACTCTCTCAGTTTCTATTTCAGAGGAACAAGAACAGGGTGATGTTTCCATGTTATCTTCTACAAGTGTGCGTCCGTCGTCACAAATGAATTCAGAGCTAGCGGCAAAAGTGCTCATGGAGATTAGACAAATGTCGTCCGCTAGCTCGCCCGGTGTAGCGTCCATTCACCGAATGGTTCGGCAGCCGGGTTCGTCCGATGCGGTCCAGGAGGAAATTTTGGGTGATGCGAGCACTATAAACATACAAGGTGCACACCCAGTGACGGCGGATAGTAAGCGAGAACGGAGGAAGCCTTTGAGTCCGGTTCCTAGCTCGTCCAGGTCCAGCCGGGCCACGAGCGAGAGAGGCCCCTCTCTCGTACAACAACATCTGGGACCAGATGTTGTGGTACAAAATGTGTCGCAAGCGGAGCATACGTCCGTCGCTCGGGACGCTCCGTTGTATAGGCAGTCCGCGGAGACTGCTAAGGCTTCTTATTCTCGTCAGCGCACACGACTGCACCTTGGCTGCGTGACCGCCGATATCTTACCAGCTTCGCCGATCAAGGATTCTTCGGCAACCAGGTCACACCATCCGGCAGCCAGGGATTCGAGACCGATGGACTCCGGACGTTCGCATAGAAAAAGTATGCGGGAGCCATCTGATGCGGAGCTGCCCTCGACGAAGCAGCGAAAGACTGCGCCTCCGCAGGTCTCGACGCCGGACATTCTTGTGCAGATAGCACAGCTTATCGCAGCATCCCAGCAGCCGACAGAAACGGTGTCGGATCGAGAATTATCTGACGGCGCTGGGTCGGTACGCTCCGCCGAAGCATCGGGGGCGGACGACCGGGAGCATCATGAGGTCCGACCGGATGGTGAAAGGGATACGGATGATTTGGAGCTATCCCTTTCGGAACAACATAAAGCTGCCGTGGACTTCATCCGGCACTTTCTCCCTCAAGTTGTTCCGTCGGGCCAGACTGCTGCGGTTCCGGACAAGAGGATTATAGCGTCATTGGACTCTGAATTTTTTGGGCGGTTCAGGGACATCGCTCCCGAGTTTCCGTCGCAGTCCAATAATGTTGCAAGAACATTTGAATTATTGAACGACGCTATATTTAAACTTGCTTCCAAGACGGGGAAAGCAGGTTTCTTGTCCGCTAATACTCTCAACCTGCCTTTCATTAACGCAAGGAATAAATTCGACACGGCAGGACAGGGTATCCCGAGAGTTCCTCTGCGTATGGACGACGAGGCGGAAGACTTAGAGCTATCATTACCGTCGTCGGCTTCTATTCCAACCGCGGTGTTGGAAACAGCTATTGCGTCTAACAGAGCCAATTTAGATGCCTTATCTTACGCAGATCACCTTACTAAGGCGTTATCACTGCGCCTTCAAGGGAAAAAGTTTCAGGATATTCAATCCTCTTTAAGACTTCTTTCAAGGGCAGTAGCTTATTCCACGTGTAACTCCGCCCTTTCAGTGGCAAATCTGGAGTTGGTTAGACGTGACGCAGCCCTAGCTACATCCACACTCGTGGATACTAAGGTGAAGAACTCTCTTAGAGTCGCTTCGGTCTCCGGAGATCTTCTCTTTGACGGCAAGCTTTCTGCTATTTATGATAAAATTACAAAGAAAGCTTCGGATTCTCTGTTGTTCAAATCTGCTTCTAAGAAGTCGGATACAGCAGACAAGAATAAGACAGGCACTTCTGGGTCTAATGCGCCCAAGAGAGGTTCCTATAGAGGTTCCGGTGCGTCCTCTTGGTCTTATTCGAGAGACCGTCAGGGTAGCGACTCTCGTTCGGGACGTCCTTCGGGCCGGGACAACCTGTCGGACACCCCGAGGTCGACGGGGCGAGGTGCGGGTCGTGGAGGACGTGGTTTCTCCTACCGCAGGCCTCGCAGGTCCAGGAGGTGATGGCTTAAACCTCTATCGCGTACCGGTTGGCAGAAGGTTGTCGAGCTTTTCACAAGAATGGGCGTCGATTACGGACGACCCTTGGGTGAGAGGATTGACTTCGGAAGGTCTAAAGATATCATTCAAACGAAAGCCTCCATTAACTCGAAGTCCAAAGTGGACTCAACTTCCGTCAAATCCGCAGAAAAGAGACGCTCTGTTATCAGAGGTGCAGTCTCTTTTAATGAAGAACGCTGTAGATGTCGTAGAAAACCAGGAGACTCCGGGATTCTACAGCCATCTGTTTCTGGTTCCGAAACCAGACGGCTCGTTCCGTCCACTCATAGATTTGAGCTGGATAAACAAGCTGATCGTCGCTCCGAAATTTTATATGGAGACGATTCGATCGGTCAGAGCGAGTATTCGGGTGAACGATTATGCAACAAGCATAGATCTCAAAGATGCGTACTTTCACGTCATGGTACATCCGACATTCCGAAAGTATCTACGCTTCGCAGTCCTAGGAGTGGTGTATCAATTCCGGGCGATGTGCTTCGGATTGAATCTAGCACCCTGGGCTTTCACTCGGGTAATGAACTCGATAATGATCTATTTCCGAGCTCATTCGTCTGCGGTAACGTCGGCCTACCTGGACGACATTCTTCAGAGGTACGGCAACGAGTTAACGCTTCAGAACGATGTTCAGAATTTACTTCTATTGCTCCGACATCTCGGTTTTATAGTAAACGAGGAGAAGTCGGATCTGGTGCCGTCCAAGTCATTCACTCATCTGGGAATGAGCTTCGAGACACACAACAATCTCGTTCGTCTGCCGTTAACCAGAGCGAAATTAGTCAGTTGTTACGCTCGCTATTGTCTGCACACAGACAAATTCACAACGAGAGAATTTATGAGACTGATAGGTCTGTGCGGAGCCGCTGCGGATCTCATTCCGATGGGGCGGTTACGCACACGTCCTCTCCAAATTTTCTTGACTCAGAATTGGAGTGTGAAAATTCATTCGCTCGACGTAGACGTTCTCTTGTCAGATCAAGTGAAACAAGAGATTCAGACTTGGGCAAACATTCAGTGGTTGACTCAGGGAGTTCCGCTGCAGTTGCCGGATCCGAGTTTTACCATTATGACAGATGCCAGTCAAACAGGTTGGGGTGCATCATTAATCCCAATGGATTCGAGATGCCAGGGTCTTTGGGATCCGCAATTCCTGTGCAAGCACATAAACATCAAGGAAATGATGTCAATTTGGCTTGCGTTACGTCATTGGATGGACATTATTCACAAGGCTCATGTCCAAATCCTATCCGACAATACGACAGTAGTGGCGTATATACGGAATCAGGGAGGCACTCATTCAGTTCCGTTGTTCAATCTAACGGAAAGAATTCTTCTGTTTGCGCTAGAACATCACGTTCTTCTTTCGGTCCATCACATACCGGGTCGTCTGAATGTGCTAGCAGACTCCCTTTCACGAAAGGGTCGCTTGTTGCTGTCGGAGTGGACTCTCAACAAACAAGTATTCAATCAGATTTGCTACCAATGGGAACGGCCAATGATAGACTTATTTGCGACACATCTCAACAATCAGTTGCAGACGTATGTGTCTCCGTGTCCGGATCCAAGAGCATTTGCAGTAGACGCTCTGTCGATCCCTTGGGACGGAATGATAGGATATGCGTATCCTCCAGCGCCGTTAATTCAACAAGTATTGCTAAAGATAAAACAATCTCAATGCAAGATTCTGTTGGTAGCATCTCTGTCGCCACAGAGACCGTGGATAAATCTACTCAGGTGTCTGTTGTGGGACCTACCGCGAAAGCTTCCTCCACGGGAGGATCTTCTTTCGCAGGGGAAATCGCGCCAACTCCATCACAACCCGCAAGGTCTCAACCTTCACGTTTTTCCGTTGTGCGGTCCTTCTTGCATGGCAAGCACTTTACAGGACGAGTAGTGGACGCGATTTCTAACTGTAGGAGGACCTCCTCTTCGCTAAACTATGCGGCTAAGTGGAAGGTTTTTCGTTGTTGGTGTAGGAATCATTCTGTAGATATATTCGATCCCTCTATACCAGACATTGCAAACTTTCTAGTATACTTGTTTGACGAAATCAAACTGCAGCCTGTTACTATTAAGGGTTCTAGGTCTATGTTATCTGATACCTATGCACATCATGATAGTTTACAAATTGGATCTAATGTCTCTTTATCTAAGTTGGTTAGAAACTTCTCGATAAATAGACCCAGAACTCTTAGATTAATTCCTAAATGGAATTTAGCTTGGGTTCTTCTTAAATTGAAGGAAAAGCCATTTGAACCTCTTGGGACAGCAGATTTCAAATTCTTATCTTATAAGACAGCTTTTCTCTTAGCTTTCTCTTCTGCTAGAAGAGTCAGTGAGCTTCATGCACTGTCGGTGGATGATTCTCACTATCATAGTGTCGGGAATACTATCACCTTCACTACTAATGTGGGTTTTTTAGCTAAGAATCAGGCTCCTAATAAATATCTGGAACCTATTGTTATTAAGGCTCTTCCGTCTTCAGACGGGCGTAGGCCTTTACTCTGTACTGTTAGAGCGTTACGTATCTATAAACAGAGATCTCAGTTTATCAGAAAGGGACGGAAACGTTTCTTTCTGTCTTTGATGCCTAATAGAAAGGACATTTCGGTCCATTCTATTGCTAGATGGATTCAATTAACTATCCGTACTGCTTATGAGAGTTTATCTTCTTCTCAGCAGTCTGTGCTTAAGATTTCTGCTCATGAAGTAAGAGCTCTTGCTACTTCTTGGGCTTATGCTAATAGTATTGCTATTACAGATTTAATGAAGGCTGCTTATTGGTCTCAGCCATCCACATTCACGAATTTTTATCTCAGAAATATTGAGTCCATTTCTGGAGACCTGCATTGTTTAGGTCCGTTATCTGTTGCTCAGAATGTCGTCCACTAAACAGTTGCAACTATAGTTATGCAGGCTTTCTGTTCCGGCAGTGACTCCGTCCGGCTGCCCTCTTCGCTCTGGGCTATTTGACCCAGGGCAAGGGGAAGGGGGGAGGGGGGGGGGTGTTCCCTTAGGTCACCTGCTTTATAGTGAAAAGCAAGGGAATGCCTCCTCCAAGTCAGTATTTCTGAGTCGCTTCTGGGATGGTTTTTAAAGTGTAATATTAATGTTAAAATTCATTCATGTCTTATTTTTAAAGTGTAGCTCGGTGTGAAGCATTTGTATATGTCAAGTGTCAAACGGGCTTTAATATACAATACTAGGACACTTTTAAATGACTATAAAGAGTCTCAATTCTCTGGACTACTTTATTTATTGGCTTACTTTAAAAATAATTAGTATAAGGGATATACTGGATGTTAATAGAGAACATGAATATTATTGTGCTCAATTATTAAGGGTATTGTATCTTTCTAATTTAATATTAAATAAGAAAGATACATGTAAAGCCTAATACTCTTTTTCTCCTTAAGGGGTTACCTCTTTATTATATAGTTGAGCTTATTGGATTTTCCTCTATGTCCTAGGCCCTCCAGCCTGTTTACTATTCAGCTAAGTCTGGGTCATTGGTACAGTATAAAAATGTTAAAAAATTTATAGTAATTTATATATTTTTTATACTTACCAATGACCCAGACGGGGATGGCCCTCCCAGGAGTTGGGAACTCTTGCCTCCCCGCTGAGTACATAGCGCTGACCAGGCACTGCCAGTAAGAATGATAATTGGCGCCAATTTCGGGACGTCCATGACACTGCGCATGCGCAGTGGGGGCGTTGTATGGAGGTCCTTTAGGACATGATTTCTTTTTGTTTTGGATGCAAATTTTGGGGATTGGGGTGCAAAATTTGTGTTTGGCCCTGGTTTTGTTAGAGTTAGCACCAGCTAAGTCTGGGTCATTGGTAAGTATAAAAAATATTTAAATTACTATAAATTTTTTAACTTTTTTCGTATCTGTCGGCTTGAAATGTTTACCTGAGCATGCAATACTTGAGTGAATATTGTGACAAGTTTTTAATATACTGTGTATAATTGTAATTAATTTCTATACGATGTTGGGCTATACTCTTCAATTAACAAATGCTGTTGATCTGCATGTCCTTACAAAATTATTAACTTGATGTCAAAGTGGGAAAAACGAGTAATGTTTCTGTTGCTTGATGAAATATTCATTACAGTTGGTATATTATTTTTTACGAAGAATAAAATATTGACAGATTTGAATACTTTTAAACAATCTTGATGCTTTGATGTCAGAATCAAATCTTTCACTAACAATTAAGTGACAACAGGTATGTTTTATTTCCACCTGTCATGCTCAATTTCTGATTGTTGGCTACAAGACCTAAATCTATGTTGTGTTCTTATTGTCACTTTTTCTCCCTTATTGACTGGTGGACGTCTGGTGGAGTCTGGTGGACGAGTCAATAAGGGAGAAAACGTGACAATGAGAACACAACATTGACATTTTTTGTCCCTTTGCCCAGGGCCGTTTTATTCATAAGGCTGACTAGGCTGAACCCCAGGGGCCCGCCAATTTTTTTTTTTTTTTTTTGATGAGCCACTTTTACCAGCAACTTAGGGCTCCAGTGGTTAAAGGCACTTTGCACTTTGTGCCATAGCGATACATGTTCATATGTATTTATCCATATATATACTCTCATAAGTATACTATATATATATTTATATACAGTACATAATTTTAGTGCTTTTTTAAATAATATGTCAAGTTGTGGGTAGAATTCTTCAGGAGACCCGCAAAATGGATATAAGGCTATATACTGTGGCATGGTGCCTACCGTACCAGGGTCAGGTTGTCAGCTGTAGTGGAGTGAAAGATTGAAGTTTGGGATGGAGCCCCATCCCGAAGTACCACCTAAAAGCCTTGGGGCCCAGCCAATGAGTTAATACAGCACTGCCTTTGCCTCCTAAACTAAATGACGAAAGTCCATATGGGCCACCAGTCCAGTTCTCCCCACAAAGATAGTTTGCCAGTTTATGCACAAACACATTTAAGCCATTCAGAAGTTATTTGCTGGGTCTTGCAATTTGGTTTTCTGGTTTGCTACAGAAGGTGAAACTGAACAGGAAAAACCCGATATCACTTAGCTCTACTTCATATTATCTTTGAAGTGACATTATTTAATCTATATGGATTTGACTTGTTACAATTGATGGGCCTGCCAATCTGTAATTTTATTTCAAATTTCTTCTCGAATCAAATCGGGCAACGGATTCATGATTTGTTTCTTTTTACAAATCAAATCGGCAGAATAATAATGTTTGTGACTGCCCGTTGTCACTACATTATGTGCCAACTTGATGTGACCTTTACTGTTGAAAGTGGCATTAAAATCCTAGTGAACAAACCACATTATATAGAGGTTGAGATTAAACATTCATTTAGAAATGGACTCGATTGCAATTGTTTTTATACCCCCATTTTGAAACAGGAGGTATTATTATCTGTCCATCTATCCATCTGTCTGTCATCCATCTAACTTTCCATTTCTGGATGATAACGTGAGTTTGGATTTATAGATGAGGACCAAACTTTGTTTGTGCCGCAGTTTTCTCAAAATACCCATTGTATTTGAATTGAGGCTTGGTCCGATGATTAATTTTGCAGCATGCACACATTACATACTATTTTGAATGATACAGTTGTAATCCTTCCTGTTACAGGAAATATGATAGGAAGGTGCTGCCCTTGTCCTTTAGTTAGTTTCCTTCTGGCTTTTCCCTAAATTCTGATTTTCTAGTTTTATCTGGTGTCCGGATAATGGTAAAAAGTCCGAATTCAGAGATGCTGGTATGATTATGTAATTGGCTGGAGTTAAAGCCGCAAATAATGTGATTGTCGTCACATTCTGTCTGTATTTAAGCATCACAGGGAATGTCGCATTTTAACGAAAACCAATGTAGATGGGAAGGAGGGGGGAAACAATTATCACCCCATCAGTTATAAATAAGTACTATTCATCTGTTCTGGTATGTTTAGTGTTTCCGCTCTTTTCCCCAACTGTCCTGATCTGCAGCTAGTTAGAAACTTGTTTTCCCCGGATGATTTGATTTGATTACCATGTCTGCAACAACAAATTAAATTAGGAGGCCGATTTGAGAATTGAATCGAAATTTGAATATTTACTGGACCTTACACTCATTTTCATTTTTTTAAATAATTTTTAATATGTTTAATTATTATTTTTTTTTTTTGGTAGCAATACATTAGGCCAGTGCCTGAGCGTCAAGATCTTCCTGGACAAGATTGTTTTAAATTTGCAATTACAAGTTCTGACACAGGTGAATACTTTGTACATATATTTATTATCAAGTTTGCTAGAGATGGGTGGTATACCAAAAATACCGAATGGTATTGGTATTACTATCAAACCGAAATACCAACCGAGGATGGAAGAAATTACAAAAAAATTTGGTATTGGGAAAATACCTCATAAACTGTGCTAATCACAGTTTTGCAGGCCTTGACAAAAAATAAAAATGCCCAAAGCAAGAAGTCAGTGGGCACAATTTTTCACATGCTGGTACTGCCCCCTCCCCCATCCCCTCAAAAACGTAGAATATGTGCAGTGTTAATCGCTGTTTTGCTTGCCTTGAGTTGACAAAAAATGCCCGAAGCAAGAAGTCATTGGGCACAATACTTCGCACATTCAGATCCAAAAAACTTACATCTGTTCATTATGCAAAAGAAATGTAACTGCAGACCATGAAATGCATCTAACCTTAAATCTCACATGCCACATCATCATAAAAAGAATTCCAAGAAATCCCAAATACCTCTGGTTTAAAATGACAGTTGGTAAGTTGTTGCAGTGTAAACAATAATGGAGCATGTGGCTGCCATGGCAACAAAGTAGGATATCACACTCTAATCCAAACTACATACTCCATACATAAAATGGGAATAAATAAATAAAGAACAACATAAAATGTAACTTTTGATTAAAAAACATGCACGACTTCGAACGTTCAAATTTTGTGAATGGATTGTGCCTCTCACCAAAAGCTGTTAACCCTTTACCCAACACATCGCCTGCATCTGCCCACTTAATATGCAAATTCAGCAGCTGAAAAAATATAATTTTTTCAAAAGATTTCAACAAAACCATATCATGTGACCCCTCTTTGGAACGAGCTCGTTCCAAAGAGGGGTCACATGATATGGTTTTGTTGAAATATTTTTTTAAATTTAAAAAATGATACATAAAATAATAAATTTTTAAATCGTGTGCATTGGGTAAAGAGTTAATAGACAATTACACAGGCAAATAACATTGGCCATTGTTGGGACAGCAAAACCACTTTCCTGAATGCGCACACATCGCGCAGATGTACAGAATAACACAGATACACATACAGAGACAGTAACACACACAAACATTGACAAGTGGTTGGGGTGACCTAGTCACCTGATGGTGAGAAGCTTATAAGGGGTGGGAGGAGTACTTGTGGGAGATATATTCTTTTTTGGCCATTAGTTGTATGGGGGTCAGGACATTTGCGTTGTAGATCCAATTTCCAAAAGTCTGATGTGGCATCAACGAATAATAAATTTACTGATCCCCTACTCCCATGAATGGCCAAATTTGTACTTTTTGGCAAAGGTGTATGTACCAGTGGTGGTAACACTTATCAATCAAGAAGGGAATATTTTAAGCCACATTTAAGGTAAGTGATATATTACAAATTGAAAGGCATACACACACAGTCACCCCCCCCCCCCCCCACACACACACATACCTACATATACAGTCTACAGTCAGCCATATGTGAACTGATTTCAAATGAAATGAATCAAAAAAGGTCAACGATGATACATTTGGTCTTTTAAAACTTGTTTAGTATCGTATGAACACAGCGGGGGATTGCTCATACCAAATTAAACAAGTTTCAAAGGGTCCAATGTGACATTTTCTTTTATTAAAAATACATTGATATGGATACCGGATACCATACTGATACTAAAGTTTGCAGTAAATAATTTCTCTTAAATATCTATACAACCTTGATTTATGAATTTTTGGTGACATATTTTTTATACAGTGGAATCATGTTGATTGAATAGCTATTTTACCCTACATAATGGTCAAAACTGGCCCAGTGCTATTCACAAAAATTACTATTCAATTTTCATTATTTTTTCACTTTTAGTCAGAAAACCATAGCTTATGACCCCTCATTGGAATGAACTCAGTGAGCTCATTCCAATGAGGGGTCAGAAGCTGTGGTTTTGTGAAAAAATGAAAATATTTAGTTCTCATCACTTGGCATCCGTTGTCGTCTGGCATCTGTAAACTTTTCACATTTTCATCTTCTCTGTAAACGCTGAGCTGGTATGAACCAAACTTGGCAGGAATGGTCTATGGGAGGTCCTCTACAAACAGTCCTCATTTTGTTCCCGTTGGATAAAAAACACGGCTTCCAGAGGCATTCTTTGATTCTGGTTGGTGGATTTTCAAAAATCTTCTCCTCTGAAACTGCCAGGCCAAATGTTTTGATACTTCACATAACTGATGACTGGGACCCTCTCAACCAACAATCGTTATTTAATGTTGATCGGGTTGTAAACATGGCCAGAATTGCAGCTTATAGTTACTATATGGGAAATCACATTTTCATCTTCTCTGGAACTACTGAGCCAACGTGAGCCAAACTTCGCAGGAATGGTCTATGAGAGGATGGAAATATGTGGCCACCAGAGGCTATATTCGAATGCTTAACCCAATACCTATCCCAAAAATATTGTGTATACAGTACAAGTCAAAATAAGCTGTAACATAACTGCAATAAACTAAGTAGATTGCAGCTTCTGTCCTGACAAGATCAGAATCTGACATTTTCTGGAAAAGCTATCAGTGAGAGCTTTCCAGAAAATGAAGTCAGCTTCTGGTCTTCTCAGTGTAGAAAGAGAAAAGATACATAGTTTATAGGATTATCCTACACAACTTATTTTGACCTGTACTGTAAAACAAGTGCAACTGTAGGTTGATATCTTCAGCTGTAATCTAATTATGTTTGATACATGTTGACAGATTGTTTGGAAAATCTAGGTTAGTTTTGTTTATTATCTTGCAATCATGTCAGCTCAGATGACAGTAATTATTGTTTGTCTTTTAAGATTCCTGTAACCCTTTACCTATCCAAAAGCTATTTTGAAAGAGAATACTGTCTGAAAAAATTGTAATTTTCAAAATATTTTAACCCTTTTTTACTGATATTTTTATACTGTACCAATGACCCAGACTTAGCTGGTGCTAACTCTTAATTATTCAGGGCCAAACACAAATTTTGCCCCCCCCCCCCCCATCCCCAAAATTTGCATGCAAATCCAAAAATTCAATGTCCTATATGGTCCTCCATACTTTTGTCCACTGTGCATGCGCAGTGTTAACTGGTAGAGTGCTGGAAGCCCATCTTTGGGCTTTACTCTGAAGTGCAGGTACCACAACTTGAAGACTGATATTCAGTGTATGTGCTTTGTATTATCTTTGAAATGATATTATTTAGTTTGTAAGGGTTTGCCTTGTTACAATATATGGGAGAGTGCCCCTAGGCACTCTCCCATAAATTGTAACAAGGCAAAGACATGTGTACATGATTTGATGACCAAAAATAATTTAGCACTCTACCAGTTAAGGAAATACCGAAATTGGCTCCAACTCTTCATTCTTTGTTTGGCCCTTCTATCAGTAACATCTCACTGATATCTGTGCTCATAATCTCAGTTAAAATGATGCCAGATACAAAATCATGAAGGAAATGGTGGATCCAAGGATGAAATAAGAGGATGAGAGGAAGAAACAGTGGAAGGATGTGTTCAGGGCTGTAACTTATAATATTTTTATACTGTACCAATGACCCAGACATAGCTGGTGCTAACTCTTAAAATGTAGGGCCAAACACAAATTTTGCCCCCCAATCCCCAAAATTTGCATCTAAAACCAAAGAAAACATGTCCTGAAAGGCCCTCCACACTTCGCCTCTACTGCGCATGCGCAGTGTCAAGGACGTTCCGAAATTGGCGCCATTAACCATTCTAAGTTTGGCCCTTCATCAGTTAACATCTGACTGATCTTTGTGCTTGTAAATCTCAGTTTAAATGATGCCAGACACATAAATATTAGTGAAATGGTGATTCTAAGGAGGATAGAGAAGGAGGAGAGGAAAAAATGTGTGACAGAATATTATCAGGGCTGTAACTTAAAATTTTTTAATGAAATTATGTTAAGTTACCTATTTTCGAGGCAGCAGCCATTTTGTTGTCATTCTGATTATTTAGTTACACTGTTTTTAAGTGTTTTCCTCTCTCCCTGTCCTTTAAGTCCCCCCTTGCTATTCTCCCATGCTTTTGGCATAGTTTTTGTAATTATTATTACTAAATTTTCTTGGGAGTTTTAGCTGAATAACAGAATGAATTCTGTTCTTTTCCCCATGTTTACGTCTTCACCTACGGGTGGTTAGGCGTTGTGTTCTGCATCTACCATCTGATGTTCTGCAGTTTCTTCCCTGGAAGTCTCTGTTTTGCATCAGATAGTGTATTTTTGGTAACTGATTTCGGGCCTGGGTGCCTGGAGTCTTATTTTAGTGTTTTTACACTCATTGTTTACATTTACAACAGCCCTCTGTGTGAGGGGGGGATTTCTGGAAAATAATATCTTGATGTTATTTTAATCATAACTAGATACATTATTATTGTTCGTAAGTGTTGAATAAATTGTTTAAAATATTTTTAAAATTTTTGTCCACACTTAGGCTTGGGATCCATTGGGGCTCAACGTTACTTTTCAGAAACTTGGGCTGTTCTGAAAAAATATTTTTTCAAAATATTTTGATTTCAATTATTTTTTCTATATTAATGGATCATATTTTATTATGTATTTTGATTGCCAGGGGTTAGTGCGAGTACCAGGACTTGTTTTCTTTTCACATTGAAAGGATATTGATCAATTGTAATAAGAGGAAGTCTTCCTCTGACTTTATAATCATTCTATATGTGGTCAGTGTACTCGCATTAACTCCTGTTATGTATCGTATGATTTCGATGACAATATGGGAAACGTATGTCACGGTATGTTATTGGGGAATTGGACACTCCGGTCCTTTCCCCGCAGGGTCACTCTACTTTATCAATTTCTATTTCAGACGATCAAGATTAGGGTGATGTATCTGTGATGTCTTCCAACAGTGTGCCTCCGTCGTCACAATTAATGAAGGGCTAGCGGAAAAGTGCTCATGTAAATACGCCAATTGCCTAAGAGGACCCTAGTAGGTTCGACGGCCTTTGACGTCCGCTAGCTCGCCCGGTGTAGCGTCCATTCACCGAATGGTTCGGCAGCCGGGTTTGTCCGTTGCGGTCTAGAAGGAATTTTGGGGTGATGCGAGCACTATAAATCAACCTAATGCACACCCAGTGACGGCGGATCGGAGGGAGAACGGAGGAAGCCTTTTAGTCCGGTTCATAGCTCGTTCCGGTCCATCCGGACGGCAAGCGAGAGAGGCCCCTCTCTCGTTCAACAACATCTGGCCCCAGATGTTGTGGTACAAAATGTTTCGCATTCGGAGCATACGTCCGTCGCTCGGGACGCTCCGACATATAGTCAGTCCGGAGTAGACTGTCAATAAGGCTTCCTCATTCTCATAGTTGCGCACACGACCGCTCTTGGCTACGTGACCACGGATATCCAGTCAGCTTCGCCAGTCAGAGATTCATCGGCGACCAGGTCACACAATCCGGTAGCCAGGGACACAAGGCCTGCAGACTCCGGACGTTCACATAGGAAGTGTGCGGGAGTCAACGTACACGGAGCTTCCGGCGGCAATGCATCGTAAGACCGCTACTGCACAGGCCTCGGGAACGGACGTGCTTTCCTAAATAGCACAGTTTATCGCAACATCCCAGCATCAACTGAATCTGTCGCATATTTTTTATCCGACGATGCTGGGTCGGGACGCTCCGCGGAAGCGGGTACGGACGTCCGAAAATTTCATCCGGTCCGACGGGATACCGAAAGGGATTTGGAGGATTTCGAGCTTTCCCTTTCGGAACAACATATGCTGTTGTGTATGTCATCTGACTTGGTCTTCTACAGCTTCTTTCGTCGGACCAGAATGCTGCGATGCCAGATAAGAAACTGATAGCGTCGGTGGACTTAGAAATTTTTGGTTCGGTTCAGGGACATCGTCCCTCAGTTCCGACATACTCCAATAATGTCACACAAACTTTCGAATTATTGAACGACGCTATATATATTATTATTTTATGCTTGCTATAACCAAGCATTTCTGGTTTCTTGTTCGCAAAGTTACGGAGATGTCTTTCAAAAGTGTGCCTCTGTCATCATAGTTATTGAAGAGCTAGCGGCAATAAGTGCTCATGGAATATGTCTATCGCCTACGGAGTGACATTCGCTAGCTCACCCGGTGTAGCGTACTTTCATCGAATGGTTCGGCTGCCGGGTTCGTCCGTTGCGGTCTAGGAAGGAGATTTGGGTGATGCGAGCACTTTAGTTACTTTAGTACTCACCCAGTGACGGCAGTTTGAGGACAGATCGGAGGAAGCCTGTTAGTCCGGTTCCTGGCTTGTCCAGGTCCGTCCGGGCTGTGAGCGAGAGAGGTCCCTCTCTCGTCCAACAACATAGGGGACCGCATGTTGTGGTTCAGATATTTTACATTTGGAGCATATGTCTGTCGGTCGGGACGCTCCGTTATATTGACAGTCCTAGAGACTGTCCTTAATGCTTCCTCATCCTCACAGCAGGGCTCACGACCGCACATTGGCTACGTGACCTCGATTATCCGATCAGTTTCGTCATTCAGTGATTCCACGGCGAATAGGTCGCGCCATCCGGTAGCCAAGGGACACGTGGCCTATACACTCCGTTCGCTCGCATATTGGTAGTATGCACGGGGTAACGATCACGGAGCTTCCAGCGGCAATGCATTGTAGGACCGCTTCTCCTCAGGCCTCAGTGACGGACGTGCTATCCGAGTTAGCACAGTTGTTTCGCAGCATCCCAGCAATTGACAGTTTCTTGGTCGAATCAGGAATTATCCGACGGCGCTGGGTCGGTGCGGTCCGTGGTTGCATCAGGTACGGACGACCGAACGCTTTATAGGGTCCGACATCGTGTCATCTTTATCACAACCCGCAAGGTCGCAACCTTCATGTATTCCGTTGTGTGGTCCGTATTGCATTGTAAGCATTGTACTGGACGAGCTTTGGACGCGATTTCTTACTATAGGAGATCCTCTTCTTCGCTATTCTATGCGGCTAAAGTGGAGGCTCTTCCGTCGTTGGTGTAGGGATCATTATGTTCATATTGTTGATCCCTCCATACTACTCATTGCAATTTTTTAGTATACTTGTTTCACAAGATCTACTGCAGCCTGTTATTATTAAGGTTATAGGTTTATGTTACCTCATACCTATGCACTCTAGGATAGTTTACAATTGAGTCTTATGTCTCTTTATCTAAGTCAGTTAGTAACTTTTTGATAAATAGACTTAGAATCTTTAGATTAAATTCCTATATGGATTTTAACTTCGGTTCTTATTTAGCTAAGTAATCATTTGAGCCTCTGGAAACAGTAGTTTTCAAATTCTGACCTTTTAGACAGTAATTCTGTTGGTTTCTCTTTTACTGTAGAGTCCGTGAGTTTCATGCACTATCGATGGATGATTTTCACTTTCGTAGTTTCGGAATCACTATTCCGTTACTATTTAGGTTGGATTTTTGCATAAGAGTTAGGCTCCTAATATCCGGAACCTATTGTTATTAAGGTCCTTCCGTCTTCGTACGGGCATAGGCCTTTACTCTTTCCGGGTAGAGTTTATGTATTTATAAACAGATATCTGTTTATTACTATGGGCGTAAGCTTCTTCTGTCTTTGATGCCTAGTAGAAGGACGTTACGCTCCATTCTATTGTTAATGGATTCCATTAACTATCGGTACTGCTTATGGTATATCATTGACTTAGCAGTTGTGCTTAAGATTTCGGCTCATGAAGTAAGAGTTCTTCTACATCTTGGGCTTACATTGATAGTGTCGCGATTATAGATTTTTGAAGGCTGCTCATTGCGCTCAGCCATCCACATTCATGAATTTTTATCTCAGAAATATCGAGTCCATTTCTGGAGGCCTCTATTGTTAGGTCTATTATCTACTGCTCAGAATGTCATTCACTTAACAGTTGCTACTATAGCTAGGTAGGCTGTCTGTTTCGGCAGTGTCTCCGTTCTGCTGCCCTCTTCGCTCTGGGCTATTTGACCCAGGGCAAGAAAAAGGGTGGGGGGGGGGGGGGGGAGGGTGTTCCCTTGGGTCACCTGTTTTACTATGAAAACAAGGGGATACCTCCTCCGGAGTTAGTAATTCTGAGCTGTTATTGGGATGGTTGTTTAGTGAGAAGTTTAGGTTTTTAAAATTCATTCAAGTCTTAGTTTTTAAAGTATAGCTTTTGATTATTGCATATGTCAACGGACATGATTATGCAATCCTCAGACACTTTTAGGAGTATAAGAGTCTCTATTCTCTAGACTTACTTTATTTATTGGCTTACTTTAAAAATTATTAGTATAAGGATTATATTGGATATTAATAGAGTACATGGATGTATGAAGCTCAATTTTGGAAGGTGTTGTATCTTTCTAATTTATCATAAATAAGAAAGATACATGTAAGGCCTATTACTTCTTTTTCCCTACAGGGGATGACTCTATTTTATATTATTGAGCGTATTCCATTTTGCTCTATATCCTTGGCCCTCCAGCCTTTTTACTATTCAGCTATGTCTGGGTCATTGGTACAGTATAAAAATGTTAAAAAATTTATAGTAATTTCTATATTTTTTATACTTACCAATGACCCAGACGGGGATGGCCCTCCCAGGAGTTGGGAACTCTTGCCTCCCCGCTGAGTACATAGCGCTTACCAGGCACTGGTTTTTAGAATGATTAATGGCGCCAATTTCGGAACGTCCTTGACACTGCGCATGCGCAGTAGAGGCGAAGTGTGGAGGGCCTTTCAGGACATGTTTTCTTTGGTTTTAGAGGCAAATTTTGGGGATTGGGGGGCAAAATTTGTGTTTGGCCCTATATTTTAAGAGTTAGCACCAGCTATGTCTGGGTCATTGGTAAGTATAAAAAATATAGAAATTACTATAAATTTTTTAACTTTTATGTAAAATTATTTCATGTTCCCTAATTTCGGGGCATGGGCCTGTTGTTTTCATTCTTGCTATGAAATTTCCACTGTTTGTAAAGTGTTTCCTCTCTCCCTTTGCTTGATACCCCCCTTGTGAATGTCCCATGCCTTTGGTATAATTTTTGAAATTTTTTTATTGAAATTTATTGAAATTTCCTATGATAAGATAAGATAAGATAAGATAAATTTTATTGCACAACCACAACATGAATGGGTATGGCACATAATATAGAGATACATATAAGTTGCAATATGCTAGAAATAAATCAAGGAGACATTTCCCGTACACACCTTTCTTTACACGCACGCACCCGCACCCTCGCTCCCATGCACTGATACTCATGGGGGGGGGGGGGGGATATTTTTCACGGCATCGTCAGGTGAGTGGAGCAATTACACGTGATCCCTGTTGGAGAAAATCGTAGATAAAAGGTGTCAAAGGGCATATGTCACATCAATTTCTTGACAGTTGAAAAGCCACCGAACTTTGTCGCGAGTACTGAGATGGGTGTAAGCTGCGTATCGTTTGCATGCTGTCTTGGCAAGTTCCTGGCGTACTTCTTTGTGCTTAGAGCAGACGAAGAGCGTGTGCATTTCGTCTTCAACAAGGTTTTGCTCACATTGTTTACAGTATCGGTGTTCGCGCGGGACAGGTTTGGGCCTATTGTATCGACCGCGTTCGATTTCCAATTCATGTGTACTTATTCTAAATTTTGTGACACATTTTCTATATTTCAAGTCGAGGATGTATTGCAGCTTCCGATGTATTGCAGCTTCTTCTGTGTAAGATTCTGTTTTACATCGGATAGTGTTTTAAATTGGTTACTGATTTCGGGCCATGTTTTTCAGTGCCTGGAGTCTTGTTTCTGGTTTTTATTGACTTTTGTTTATGTTGACTACGGTTACTTCAGTCAGTGATTCCTTGTCTTCTGTAAGGTTCATTATATAGCCAGATACATTAATATTGTCCGTAAGTGTAACATTAATTTTTAGAAATGTTTTAAAATTTTTGTCCACACTTAGGCATTTTTGGGATCCATTTGGGCTCATCGTTCCCTTTGGGAATTTGGGCTCATGTCAAAAAATTTTCGAAAATTTTTTCTTTTGAATTATTTTTCGAAATATTTGTAATGGATTATATTATTATTATGTATCTTTGTATTTTCAAGGGTTTGTGTGAGTACTACGACTGTATAATATTTTTTAAATATGAAAGAATATTGTTTAAATTGTAAATTGAGGAAGTCTTCCTCTGATTCTCATGCTCATTGTATATGCTGTTGTCACTGTACTCATACTAATTCTTGCTCAGTGTGTGCCAGTTGGGATGACAAACGTTGGAGACGTGTGTCACGGTATATTGTTAGTGGTGAGAGGTCCATGTCGGTCCTCTCGCCACAGGGTCACTCCAGTTTTTCAGTCTCTTTTTTAGAGGAACAAGAACAGGGTGATGTTTCTGTGATGCTCTGTTGCATTAACAGCCGGGTCGGCTAGTCTATTGGCTTTCTCTTCCACACGCCAGCACACACGACTGCACCTTGGCTACGTGACCTCAGATATCCAGCCTGTTTCGCCGACCAAGGATTCCACGTCGACCAGGTCACTCCATCCGGTAGCCAAGGACACGAGGCCTTACCAGTCAGGACATTCGCATAAAAGAATTATGCAAGAGGCACCATCCCAGGAGCTTCCAGCGGCCAAACAACATAAGACCGCAGCTCCATAGGCCTCTGTGACGGACTAGCTATTGCAGATAGCACAACTCATCCCAGCAACCTTCAGAAACTCTTTCAGATCAGGAACTGTCTGAGGAAGCTGGGTCAGTACGCTCCCCTGCAGTGTCAGATAGGGATGACCGGGATTCACATTTGGTCCAGTCGGATGGTGAAAGGGAATCTGCGGAGCTGGATTTTTCCCTTTCAGAACAACATAAGGTGGCCATAGATTTCATCCGGGAACACCTTCCAGAAGTTGTTCCTCCAGACCAGAGAGCTGCTATACCAGATAAGAGACTGATAGCGTCACTGGACACAGACTTCTTCTGCCGGGCTAAGGAGTTGCGCCTGAATTTCTGGCCCAGTACAGCAATATCTCACAGACGTCTGAATGGCACTATTTTTAGGCTGGCCTCTAAGACTGGCAGATCCAGTTTCTTATCGTCTCATGCTCTACATCTCCCATTCATCAACAATAGAAATAAATTTGAAATGGCAGGACAGGGTGTTCCAAGAGTCCCTCTGCATTTAGACGACCAGGCAGAAGATTTGGAGTTGTCATTGCCGGCATCTATGTCGATTCTCTCAAGTACGTTGGAGACGACAATCTTGTCTAACAGAGCCAAAATGGTAAAGAATTCCAGGATGTTCAAACTTCCTTGAGAGTTCTTTCAAGGGCAATCGCATATTCCACGTATAACTCCGCCCTTTCAGTGGCAAATTTGGAGTTAGTCAGACGTAATGCTGCCCTGGCTTCATCCACTAGAATGGATTCTAAGGTGAAAAACTCTCTTCGAGTCGCTCTGGTTTCAGGAGAACTTCTCTTTGATGGTAAGCTTTCATTAAGCTATGATCAGATTACCAAGAAAGCTTCAGACTCTCTGCTCTTTAAGTCCGTTTCGAAAAAACCCAACTCAGCAGAGAGGTGTAAGTCAGGGACTTCTAGGGCGAGTACGTCCAAGGGAAGCTCCTATAGAGGATCTAAGAAAGCCTCTATGTCTTACTCCAGAGACCTTCAGAGTAGCGACTCAGGTAGGGACGTAATGCTGGCCGAGACAACCGGTCAGATGCCCCTAGGTCGACTGGTCGAGGTGCGAGTCGGGGAGCATGTAGTTTCTCCTCCCGCAAGCCTCGCAGGTCCAGGAGGTGAAGGTCAGAACCTCTATTGCGCTCCAGTGGGCGGAAGGCTGTCAAGATTCTTAACCAATTGGTTGTCAATTACGGACGACCGATGGGTTCAGGAGGTTATTTTGGAAGGTCTAAAACTGTCCTTCAGAGAAAAACCTCTGTCAACACGAAGTCCACGATGGACTCAGCTTCCGTCCAACCTTCAGAAGAGAGATTCGCTTCTATCCGAGGTGCAATCTCTTCTGCAAAAGAACGCAATAGAGCTTGTAGAAAACCAGGAATCTCCCGGTTTTTACAGTCACCTGTTCCTGGTACCAAAACCAGACGTCTCGTTCCGTCCAGTTATAGATCTTAGCTGGATAAACAAGCTGATCGTGGCTCCGAAATTTTATACGGAGACCATACGATCAGTGAGAGCGAGTGAACGATTATGCTGCGAGTATAGATCTCAAGGATGCTTACTTTCATGTCATGGTACATCCAGCATTCAGAAAATACCTTCGCTTCGCTGTCCTAGGAGTCGTTTATCAGTTCCGGGCTAGAGGCCATATCTATGAACTGATCTTTACGAAACTTGGGTACCTTTGTTATCACTGTGGGGATGAGAACGAGTGTTTTGGGATGCGGTCCAAAATTCAAGATGGCACCCCCAGCAGCCTTTTTGTACCCAAATTAGTGCAATCAGTTTTTTGTACCGAACTTCTGTATGAAAGTTCTGATTTGAATAAATTTTTGTAGGAATGTTTAGTAACATGGAATACATCACATATAATACAGGTTTTTTTCTCGTGCAGAAATTATGCAAATTAGATGAACTTTGATTTGTTCAGTGCTACTTATACACAGTAAGTGCACATGTCAATACGGCTCGGGCTAGAGTTTGTATTTATGAACTGATCTTCACGAAACTTTTTGGGGTACCTTTGCTATCACCTTGTGACAGGAACGAGTGTTTTGGGGTGCCTTTGTTATCACTGTGCTATGAGAACAAATATTTTTGTGTTCAGTCAGACCCACTCTGTGACTCAAAGATTTCTTTTCTAGTTTAGCATTTAACTGTCACCCCACTTTTACAATACTTTACTTATATATTTGTTACAGGCTACGGTCAGCATTTATGTACAGACTGTTACAATACTTTACATGTACCTTTGTTATCAGGTCATTACCTAGATGTTTGTCATTGCTGTATCACACACTATACATGTACATGTCTTAAACAAGTTGAGCTACAGTGTCATTGACACTTTCATTTTTGTTGAAACAGAATTCATAAATGTGCGCATTTTCAAGAAAATCTTCTTTGAAACTACAAGGCCAAATGGTTTGAAAAAACTTAATGTGACTGATGACTGTAACCCCCTCTACCAATGATCCTTATTTTAATCTTCATCGGGTTGCAATTATGGCTGCAATTGTGGCTGAAATTGTGACTTATAGTTACTATAGAAACCCTATAGGAAATCACATTTTCATTATCTTCACTGAAAGTACTGAGCCAATGTGAACCAGACTTGGCAGGCATTGTCTATGAGAGGTTCTCTACAACTGTTACTCATTTTATTCCTGTTGGGTGAAAAAACGTGGCCACCAGAAGCATTCTTTGATGCTGATTGGTCAATTTTGAAAACTCTTCTCCTCTGAAACCACAGGGCCAAATGTTTTGAAACTTTGCATGGTTGATAAGTGGGACACCCTCCACCAACGTTCTTCATTTTAATGTTGATCGTTTTGCAAAAATGGCCACAATTGCAGTTTATAGTTACTATAGAAAAAACCTATAGGAAATTACAGATTTTTATACTGTACCAATGACCCAGACATAGCTGGTGCTAACTCTTAAAATATAGGGCCAAACACAAATTTTGCCCCCCAATCCCCAAAATTTGCATCTAAAACTAAAGAAAACATGTCCTGAAAGGCCCTCCACACATCGCCCCTACTGCGCATGCGCAGTGTCAAGGACGTTCCGAAATTGGCGCCATTTATCATTCTAAGTTTGGCCCTTCATCAGTTAACATCTGACTGATCTTTGTGCTTTTAAATCTCAGTTTAAATGATGCCAGACACATAAATATTAGTGAAATGGTGATTCTAAGGAGGATAGAAAAGGAGGAGAGGAAAAGAATGTGTTACAGAATATTATCAGGGCTGTAACTTAAAATTTTTTAATGAAATTATGTTAAGTTACCTATTTTCAAGGCAGCAGCCATTTTGTTGTCATTCTGATTATTTAGTTACACTGTTTTTTCAAGTGTTTTTCCTCTCTCCCTGTCCTTTAATTCCCCCTTGCTATTCTCCCATGCTTTTGGCATAGTTTCTGTAATTATTATTACTAAAATTTCTTGGGAGTTTTAGCTTAATAACAGAATGAATTCTGTTCTTTCCCCATGTTTACGTCTTCACCTACGGGTGGTTAGGCGTTGTGTTCTGCATCTACCATCTGATGTTCTGCAGTTTCTTCCCTGGAAGTCTCTGTTTTGCATCAGATGGGGTATTTTTGGTAACTGATTTCGGGCCTGGGTGCCTGGAGTCTTATTTTAGTGTTTTTACACTCATTGTTTACATTTACAACAGCCCTCTGTGTGAGGGGGGGATTTCTAAATAATAATATCTTTATGTTATTTTAATCATAACTAGATACATTATTATTGTTCGTAAGTGTTGAATAAATTGTTTAAAATATTTTTAAAATTTTTGTCCACACTTAGGCTTGGGATCCATTGGGGCTCAACGTTACTTTTCAGAAACTTGGGCTGTTCTGAAAAAATATTTTTTCAAAATATTTTGATTTCAATTATTTTTTCTATATTAATGGATCATATTATTATTATGTATTTTGATTGCCAGGGGTTAGTGCGAGTACCAGGACTTGTTTTCTTTTCACATTGAAAGGATATTGATCAATTGTTTTAAGAGGAAGTCTTCCTCTGACCTTATTATCATTCTATATGTGGTCAGTGTACTCGCATTAACTCCTGTTCTGTATCGTATGATTTCGATGACAATATGGGAAGCGTATGTCACGGTATGTTGTTGGGGATTTGGACACTCCGGTCCTTTCCCCGCAGGGTCACTCTACTTTATCAATTTCTATTTCAGACAATCAAGATTAGGGTGATGTATCTGTGATGTCTTCCAACAGTGTGCCTCCGTCGTCACAATTAATGAAGGGCTAGCGGAAAAGTGCTCATGTAATACGCCAATTGCCTAAGAGGACCCTAGTAGGTTCGACGGCCTTTGACGTCCGCTAGCTCGCCTGGTGTAGCGTCCATTCACCGAATGGTTCGGCAGCCGGGTTCGTCCGTTGCGGTCTAGAAGGAATTTTGGGGTGATGCGAGCACTATAAAATTAACTTAATGCACACCCAGTGACGGCGGATCGGAAGGAGAACGGAGGAAGCCTTTTAGTCCGGTTCATAGCTCGTTCCGGTCCATCCGGACGGCAAGCGAGAGAGGCCCCTCTCTCGTTCAACAACATCTGGCCCCAGATGTTGTGGTACAAATGTGTCGTTAGCGGAGCATACGTCCGTCGCTCGGGACGCTCCGTTGTATAGGCAGTCCGCTGAGACTGCTAAGGCTTCCTCTTCTCGTCAGCGCACACGACCGCACCTTGGCTGCGTGACCGCCGATATATTACCAGCTTCGCCGATCAAGGATTCTTCGGCGACCAGGTCACACCATCCGGTAGCCAGGGATTCGAGACCGATGGACTCCGGACGTTCGCATAGGAAGAATGCGGGAGCCATCTGATGCGGAGCTGCCCTCGGCGAAGCACCGATAGACTGCGCCTCCGCAGGTCTCGACGTCGGACATTCTTGTGCACATAGCACAGCTTATCGCAGCATCCCAGCAGCCGACAGAAACGGTGTCGGATCGACAATTATCCGACAGCGCTGGGTCGGTAGCCGGGGACTCGAGGCCTGCAGACTCCGGACGTTCGCATAGGAAGTGTGCGGGAGTCAACGTACACGGAGCTTCCAGCGGCAATGCATCGTAAGTCCGCTACTGCACAGGCCTCGGGAACGGACGTGCTTTCCTTAATAGCACAGTTTATCGCAGCATCCCAGCATCAACTGAATCTGTCGCATATATTTTATCCGACGATGCTGGGTCAGGACGCTCCGCGGAAGCGGGTACGGACGTCCGAAAGTTTCATCCGGTCCGACGGGATACCGAAAGGGATTCGGTGGATTTCAAGCTTTCCCTTTCGGAACAACATATGCTGCGATGCCGGATAAGAAACTGATAGCGTCGGTGGACTTAGAAATTTTTGGTTCGGTTCAGGGACATCGTCCCTCAGTTCCGACATAGTCCAATAATGTCACACAAACTTTCGAATTATTGAACGACGCTATATATATTATTATTTTATGCTTGCTATCCAAGCATTTCTGGTTTCTTGTTCGAAGAGTTATGGAGATGTCTTCAAAAGTGTGCCTCTGTCGTCATAGTTAATGAAGAGTTAGCGGCAATAAGTGCTCATGGAATATGTCTATCGCTTACGGAGTCACATTCGCTAGCTCACCCGGTGTAGCGTACATTCATCCAATGGTTCGGCTGCCGGGTTCGTCCGTTGCGGTCTAGGAAGGAGATTTGGGTGATGCGAGCACTTTAATTACTTTAGTACTCACCCAGTGACGGCAGATTGAGGACGGATCGGAGGAAGCCAACAACATAGGGGACCGCATGTTGTGGTTCAGATATTTTACATTCGGAGCATATGTCCGTTGCTCGGGACGCTCCGTTATATTGACAGTCCGAGAGACTGTCTTTAATGCTTCCTCATCCTCACAGCAGGGCACACGACCGCACATTGGCTACGTGACCTCGAGTATCCGATCAGTTTCGGCATTCAGTGATTCCACAGCGAATAGGTCGTGCCATCCGGTAGCCAAAGGACACGAGGCCTATACACTCCGTTCGCTCGCATATTGGAAGTATCCACGGGGTAACGATCTCGGAGCTTCCTGCGGCAATGCATCGTAAGACCGCTGCTCCTCAGGCCTCAGTGACGGACGTGCTATCCGAGTTAGCACAGTTGTTTCGCAGCATCCCAGCAATTGACGGTTTCTCGGTCGAATCAGGAATTATCCGACGGCGCTGGGTCGGTGCGGTCCGCGGTTGCATCAAGCTACGGACGACCGAACGCTTTATAGGGTCTGACAGGATGGCGAAAGGGATTCGAAAGATTTCGAGTTTTCCCTTTAGTAGTATCGGAAGATGCCTTTCATATCTTCTGGCATTTCTTCCAGTGATTATTGTTCGGACTTCATGGCTGCGATCTTGGATAAGAGACTTATAGCGTCATTGGACTCGGATTTTTCGATCGGTACAGGGACTTTGTCCCTGACTTACCGACGCAGTCCAATATTGTCATTACAACATGTGTTTTATTTTTCGACGCTATATATTTATATATATATATACAAGCCTGCTACTAAGCATGATAGTTTAGTTTCTTGTCCGCGTGGCTCATTTCTGCCATTTTATCTTTTTTACATATAGTTTATTTTGGCAGAGCAGGGCATACCGAGAGTTCATATGCGTCTAGACGGTGTGATTAAAGACTGCATATATTCTTTTCGCCGTTATGTCTTTTCCAATTTCAATGTTGGGAACGACATTATGTATAGTAGACTTAACTTAGACGCTTTATTATACGTAATCCGCCTTACTGAGGCGTTATCATTACGTCTTCAAGAAAAGATTTACGGGATATTATTCTCAATGTAATTTCTTTTGAGGGCAGTAGTTTGTTCACGTATAACTCCGCCCTTCAGTGGCTGATTGGAGTTGGTTAGACGTGATGCAGCCCTAGCTACATCCACGCGTGGATAGTAGGTTAAGAACTCTCTCAGAGTCGCTTCGTTCTCGGAGGAGCTTCTCTTCGACGGCAACTTTCCGGCAATCCATGAATTGCTTGATTTATACATTCTCTTGTCTATCTAGTGTTACAAGAGATTCAGACTGGGGCAAACATTCGGTGGTTGACTCAGAGAGTGCCGCCGCAGTTGCCGGACCCGAGTGTGGCTGTTATGACGGTTGCCAGTCAAACAGATTGGGATATATACTGATCCCTACGGATTCGAAGTGCCAGGGTCTTTGGGTTCCGCAGTCTTTTAACTATCAGTTTAACTTCCGCGGAATAATGTTTTTTAGGCTTGCTTTATGTCATTGCATGAACATTATTCAGAAACGCATGCCCAAATTCCTGTCCTTTAATTCGACAGTAGTGGCGTATCTCCGGAACCAGGGAGGCACTCTTTCATTTCCGTTATTCAATTTAATGGAAAGAATCCGTCTGTTGGTTATACTACACCAAGTTCAGTTTTGGTCCGTCATATTCTGGGTCGTCTGATTGTTTTATCGCACTCCCGTTCTCTTACGGGTCGCTTGTTGCTGTCAGAATGGACTCTCAACAAACAAGTATTTTATCAGATTTGCTATCTATGGGAGCGCCCAATGATGTTTTATTTATGACACAGCTTGCTAATCAATTGCAGACGTATGTGTTGGCTTGTCCAGATCTCTGAGCTAATACTGTTAACGCTCTATTGATCTATAGGACGGAATGATAGGATACGCGTATCCTCCGGCGCTGTTGTTTTAGCAGGTATTGCTAAGATAAACAACCACAATACATTTCTGTTGATAGCATCTCTATCTTCACAGAGATCATGAGTAATTTACTCTCTTGTCTACTGTGGATCTTAACGTGAAATCTTCCTCTATGTGAGGATCTTTTTTCACTGGGTAAATCGTGTCATCTTTATCACAACCAGCAAGGTCGCAACCTTCATGTATTCCGTTGTGTGGTCTGTATTGCATTGTAAGCACTGTACTGGACGAGCTTTGGACGCGATTTCTTACTATAGGAGATCCTCTTCTTCGCTATTCTATGCGACTAAAGTGGAGGCTCTTCCGTCGTGGTGTAGGGATCATTATGTTCATATGGTTGATCCCTCCATACTACGCATTGCTAGTTTTTAGTATACTTGTTTCACAAGATCTACTGCAGCCTGTTGTTATTTAGGTTATAGGTTTATGTTACCTCATACCTATGCACTCTACGATAGTTTACAATTGAGTCTTTTGTCTCTTTATCTAAGTCAGTTAGTAACTTTTTGATAAATAGACTTAGAATCTTTAGATTAAATTCCTATACGGATTTTAACTTCGGTTCTTATTTAGCTATGTAATCATTTGAGCCTTTGGAAACAGTAGTTTTCAAATTCTGACCTTTTAGACAGTAATTCTGTTGGTTTCTCTTTTACTGTAGAGTCAGTGAGTTTCATGCACTATCGATGGATGATTTTCACTTTCATAGTTTCGGAATCAATACTTCCGTTACTATTTAGGTTGGATTGTTGCATAAGAGTTAGGCTCCTATTTCCGGAACCTATTATTTTAAGGTCCTTCCGTCTTCGTATGGGCATAGGCCTTTACTCTTTCCGGGTACAGTTTATGTATTTATAAACAGATATCTGTTTATTACAAGGGCGTAAGCTTCTTCTGTCTTTGATGTCTAGTAGAAGGACGTTACGCTCCATTTTATTTTTAATGGATTCTATTAACTAGCGTACTGCTTATGGTATATCATTGGCTTAGCAGTTGTGCTTAAGATTTCGGCTCATGAAGTAAGAGTTCTTCTACTTCTTGGGCTTACATTAATAGTGTTGCTATTATAGATTTTTGAAGGCTGCTCATTGCGCTCAGCCATCCATTCATGAATTTTATCTCAGAAATATCGAGTCCATTTCTGGAGGCCTCTATTGTTAGGTCTATTCTCTACTGCTCAGAATGTCATTCACTTAACAGTTGCTACTATAGCTAGGTAGGCTGTCTGTTTCGGCAGTGTCTCCGTTCGGCTGCCCTCTTCGCTCTGGGCTATTTGACCCAGGGCAAGAAAAAGGGGGGGGGGAGGGTGTTCCCTTGGGTCACCTGTTTTTTACTATGAAAACAAGGGGATACCTCCTCCGGAGTTAGTAATTCTGAGCTGTTATTGGGATGGTTGTTTAGTGAGAAGTTTAAGTTATAAAATTCATTCAAGTCTTAGTTTTTAAAGTATAGCTTTTGAATATTGCATATGTCAACGGACATGATTATGCAATTCTCACACACTTTTAGGAGTATAAGAGTCTCTATTCTCTAGACTTACTTTATTATTGGCTTACTTTAAAAATTATTAGTATAAGGATTATTGGATATTAATAGAGTACATGGATGTATGAAGCTCAATTTTTGGAAGGTGTTGTATCTTTCTAATTTATCATAAATAAGAAAGATACATGTAAGGCCTATTACTTCTTTCCCCTACAGGGGATGACTCTATTTTATTTTATTGAGCGTATTCCATTTTGCTCTATGTCCTTGGCCCTCCAGCCTTTTTACTATTCAGCTATGTCTGGGTCATTGGTACAGTATAAAAATGTTAAAAAATTTATAGTAATTTATATATTTTTTATACTTACCAATGACCCAGACGGGGATGGCCCTCCCAGGAGTTGGGAACTCTTGCCTCCCCGCTGAGTACATAGCGCTTACCAGGCACTGGTTATTAGAATGATAAATGGCGCCAATTTCGGAACGTCCTTGACACTGCGCATGCGCAGTAGGGGCGATGTGTGGAGGGCCTTTCAGGACATGTTTTCTTTAGTTTTAGATGCAAATTTTGGGGATTGGGGGGCAAAATTTGTGTTTGGCCCTATATTTTAAGAGTTAGCACCAGCTATGTCTGGGTCATTGGTAAGTATAAAAAATATATAAATTACTATAAATTTTTTAACTTTCATCTTCTCTCTGGAACTATTGAGCTGACGTGAACCAAAACTTGGCAAGAATGGTCTATAGCAAGCTCTCTACAAACGATCCTCTTTTTGTTCCCGTTGGCTGAAAAATATGGCCATCAGAGAGATTCTATGATTCTGTTTGATGGGTTCCAATGTTTTGAAACTTCACGAGATTGAAGACTGGGACACCTTCTACCAATGATCCTCATGTAATTTTGATGTAATGTTGCAAACATGGCCACAATTGCAGCCCAGAGTTACCATTGGAAAGCCTATGGGAAATCACATATTTATATGTATTTCCAGGTGAGCGATTACAGGCTCTGTAGAGCCTCTAGTTTTATTATGTCATGTTTGAAATAGCTCATGGATACTTCATTCAAGTCTGTATCCTCAGTGTCAAGGTCAGCATTCTTGTCTACATTATTTTGTCCATCTGTAGACTAAGCAGACATGTTAACTCCCACAATTCTTGCCAGTGTCTCATGATGTTGGAATCCTTTTCATGTTCTCACAGTTGTGGCAACAAATCTTGCTATTTCAGCTTCCCTTTAGGTTAAAATTTTAATGTTGAGATTTTCTGTGTTTTGAAATACTATATTATCATTTCCCCCAACATAATCTAAACAAAGGGCCTACAAAAATAATTTCTTGTTTCTGATGCAATGTTCCCTCAATTTTATGATGAGGGAGGGAGGCTTTTTTTCTTTCTTTTTTTTCTGTTTATTCAAAAAATAGTTCTGAAAATAGTTTGAATCAGAAAATTAACTACTTACACTATTATGTGGCAAAACCAATGTTTTCAACAGTGAAAATTTCCCATCATGTTGAAAAGTTATTTATTTGTTGGTGTTTAAGGTCACATATTTTTGCACAAATCCTAAACATGACCACAACAGTTTTATGGGTGGAGGAAGCCAGAGTACTCGGAGAGAACCACAGAGCAATGGCAAGCAAATGTCAGCCTCCTAACATACTAACTCCACACAAGCAGGGTTAGCATTGGTTGAAGACAAGTACTCCATCAACTTGTAGTACGCCATAGTACACAATGCCACCATGTACAATGTGGGTGAAGTGTCTTGCCCAAGGACACAACACGGTTGCCAGAGGTGGGATTCGAACCAAGGACCTCTCAGCTTGCAGCCTGCACACCTCTACCTTCTGAGCCACCGTGGCGCCCCCTGTTGGAAATTTAACCAACTCTATCTTGTTTGACAGAGCTCTGTGAGTTATGTCAAACAAGATATGGCTGGTTAAATATTTGTCTTACAGGTGCAAAATAGTGTCGTAGAAGAGATTTCTAGGTGAAAAAAAGATGAGGCAGATTTTCTATGATGAGGGAGGTACCTGAGAAACAAGATTTTTTTTTTAATAGCCTAGTCATTGATATTTTATTAAAATAAATCAGTGTTCAGTCTCTTCTCTTTTGATCCAGTTGCAAATGTCAACAAAAAGAAAATGTCATCCTATTGATTTGAGCTCCATTGATATGAAGATTTGACAGTACCATTCTGTTAAACCCAGTCACACCAGATGTCACTCCTGCCTAGTACCAATCGCCTCTGGAATCACTTGCGTCCAATCATTTGAAACAACAAGCCATTACTGGAGTTCTTCAGCAACTTGAATACAAACAAAATACTTGTTCCTAGTTTCTTCTACCATCACAAATAATGTCAAGCACAAATACTCCACTACAGATTATGTTTATCTTGTAGTAACTTGAACAGTCACTGCTTCAAAAACCAGCTTTGTTTATCATCTTCTTGTTTATGTGATGCTCAGGGAACAACCAATCACTATTTATTCCCTTATAGTAGGGTCCTGCTAATATTCGAGATTCGATTCGATATTGATACCATACGTATGCTTCGAGATCGATCCCAAATTAGTCTCAGGATTCGATTTTTTCGAATCTCTCGTACTAACTTCAATTTGTTACATTTCCAACAAAAATAGGATAAAACTGTCATTAGAAAATTCATTCATGTAGGCTCAATTCCTATTTCTTTGAGTAAGTGACAATGTTTAATTGTTAGGTAAGGTGTGAATTTGGCCCAGAACATTATCCATAGTTTTGGTTTTTGAAGGCTTAACTTGTTACTATTCACGTTCGTTTCAGCGACGGTGCTACAGAGAATATTTAGTTATTGGTGTTTAAGGTGTTCACTCCGTTGCGTAAGGGTCATCACAGTGTTCCGTAACTTCCGTTTAATGCGATATGAAATAACTTTTCTTTTAAGATTTGATTCGGGATTCGATTTGATGTCGATATCAGAGACACGATTCGATTCGAGATTCGATTCAAAAAGATATTTGTGATTCGCAGATCCCTACCTTACACCCTCTTTAGCTGTGAAAGAACCAACACCTTGTTCCAGATAACTAACTTTATAGACACAGTTATACTGCAAAATGGGTGTGTTGAGAAAAAGTGTTAACAAACAAATTTTTCAAAAATTGCATGATATCATTATTGTTAGTAAATATTTTAAATACTGACTTTATATAACCCTTACCAATCTCGTTATCATGTTGATAACAACCTTTGGTACTGTGTAGTCATTTCCAGTTGATTTCAATAGGTGGAAGTATCAAGGGTATCCATGTTGTAAGTTTCGGAGCCGTAGATAATTTTGAACTGTAAATAGGCCTCAAGCATCACAACATATTAGATTACAATACCGTTTGAACATATTGTCTCAGTTCTAATGGTTAGTTAACTGGCAGAGTGCTGGAAGCCCATATTTGGGCTTGATTCTGAAGTGCAGGTACCACAACTTGAAGGCTCATATTCAGTGGATGTGCTTTGTATTATCTTTAAAGTGATATTATTTAGTCTGCAAGGGTTTGCCTTGTTACAATTTATGGGAGAGTGCCCATAGGCACTCTCCCATAAACTGCAACAAGGCAAAGACAAGTGTACAAGATCTGATGCCCAAAAATAATTTAGCACTCTACCAGTTAACTGGTTGAATACCACAACTTGAAGGCTCATATTCAGTGGATGTGCTTTGTATTATCTTTAAAGTGATATTATTTAGTCTGCAAGGGTTTGCCTTGTTACAATTTATGGGAGAGTGCCCATAGGCACTCTCCCATAAACTGCAACAAGGCAAAGACAAGTGTACAAGATTTGTGCCCAGAACGTGAATAGTAACAAGTTAGGCCTTCAAAAACTAAAACTATGGACAATAGGCCTAGCTGTTTCAGCGACGGTACTACAGAGAATATTTAGTTATTGGTGTTTAAGGTGTTCACTCCATCGCGTAAGGGTCATCACTGTGTTCCGTACCTTCCGTTTAATGCAATATGAAATAACTTGTCTTTTAAGATTCGATTCGGGATTTGATTCGATGTCGATATCAGAGACACGATTCGATTCGAGATTCGATTCAAAAAGATATTTGTGATTCGCAGATCCCTACCTTACACCCTCTTTAGCTGTGAAAGAACCAACACCTTGTTCCAGATAACTAACTTTATAGACACAGATATACTGCAGAATGGGTGTGTTGAGAAAGTTAAAGTGTTAGCAAACAAATTTTTGAAAAAATTGCAAGATATCATCATTGTTAGTAAATATTTTAAATACTGACTTGATATAACCCTTACCAATCTCGTTATCATGTTGATAACAACCTTTGGTACTGTGTAGTCATTCCCAGTTGATTTCAGTAGGTGGAAGTATCAAGGGTATCCATGTTGTAAGTTTCGGAGCTGTAGATAATTTTGAACTGTAAATAGGCCTCAAGCATCACAACATATTAGATTACAATACCGTTTGAACATATTGTCTCAGTTCTAATTCTAATGGTTAGTTAACTGGCAGAGTGCTGGAAGCCCTTATTTGGACTTTATTCTGAAGTGCAGGTACCACAGCTTGAAGGCTCATATTCAGTGGATGTGCTTTGTATTATCTTTAAAGTGATATTATTTAGTCTGCAAGGGTTTGCCTTGTTACAATTTATGGGAGAGTGCCCATAGGCACTCTCCCATAAACTGCAACAAGGCAAAGACAAGTGTACAAGATTTGATGCCCAAAAATAATTTAGCACTCTACCAGTTAACTGGTTGAATACCACAACTTGAAGGCTCATATTCAGTGGATGTGCTTTGTATTATCTTTAAAGTGATATTATTTAGTCTGCAAGGGTTTGCCTTGTTACAATTTATGGGAGAGTGCCCATAGGCACTCTCCCATAAACTGCAACAAGGCAAAGACAAGTGTACAAGATTTGATGCCCAAAAATAATTTAGCACTCTACCAGTTAACTGGTTGAATGCAAGAAGCCACTATAAGGGCTGTACTGAAAAGTGCTGAAAGCCACTATAGTGGCTTTGCCCTGTATTCATCACCTTGTTTGCTCTGCAGTTAAAACACAAAACAAATGTTTAAGCAAATTGTTTTATTACAATTTATTGGAGAGTGCCTCTTGGCACTCTCCAATAAATTGTAACAAAACAAAGGTTTATGAACAAAATTTTACTACACTCAGATCTTTTTGCTCTTAGTATGGTACCCTTGAAAAACAATACTCTCATTACCAATCACCTTTGAAAAATAATTTAGCACTCTACCAGTTAAGAATTTCATCACACCAAACCCTCCTGGTTACTAGTTCTGCATGACTGTTCATATTTTTATACTACAACCAATGGCCCAGACTAGCTGGTACAAACTTGATATAATCCAGGGCCAAACACAAATTTTGAACTCCCCAATCCCCAAAATTTGCATAGAAAACCAAAAAAATTAAGTCCTATATGGTCCTCCATACTTTTGCTTACTGCGCATTCACGGTAACCAGGAAGGTACCGAAATTGATGCAAAGCATTATTCTTTGTTTGGCCCTAAGTCAGTAAACAATGACCTGACATCTGTGCTTTAAATCTTTTTTGAGGATGCCAGACACAAATCAATGAAAGAATTGGTGGATTCAAGGCTATAAATGGATGATGGAAGTGAACAATGTTGGTTCAAAACGTTCAGGGCTGTAACTTTATAATAATTATAAAAATTATTTCATGTTTCCCATTTTCGGGACATGTGCCTGACGTCATCGTTCTTGCTAATGATTTACCAACTGTTTGTTAAGTGTTCCTTCCCTATCCTTCCATGAACCCTCCTGTTCAACTCTTAAGCCTTTTGGCTGTTTCTTTTCAACCTACTCACAATTGTTTACAATTGGCTGTAACGTAAGTGCAAGCCCTACTTCGGAACTAACTCAAGCTTTTAGAAACTTTTCCAAACAAGCTGGAAAAGTAATAGGGTGCAAAAGCACGAAAAAGATCGAAAAAAGGGTCAAGCGAGACCAGTGCTCGAAATTACAGGTACTCTCTCTGCACACCTCTTGCGTTTACCAAGCGCATGCGCAACAACCGTGACGTCAATTCCTTTTATTTCCGCCATTTGTACATGGTCGGAAATTTTTGTGACTCGTGGTATACTAGGCTGTTTTCTTCGTGAACAACTTATTGTATGTGCTGTCTGCATTTAATTGTGTGTAAGTGGATTGTATCTTTTTTCAAGCTTTCAAAATTGTTATTAATTAATGTTATATTTTTATACTGTACCAATGACCCAGACATAGCTGGTGCTAACTCTTAAAATATAGGGCCAAACACAAATTTTGCCCCCCAATCCCCAAAATTTGCATCTAAAACTAAGAAAAACATGTCCTGAGAGGCCCTCCACACTTCGCCCCTACTGCGCATGCGCAGTGTCAAGGACGTTCCGAAATTGGCGCCATTTATCATTCTAAGTTTGGCCCTTCATCAGTTAACATCTGACTGATCTTTGTGCTTTTAAATCTCAGTTTAAATGATGCCAGACACATAAATATTAGTGAAATGGTGATTCTAAGGAGGATAGAAAAGGAGGAGAGGAAAAGAATGTGTGACAGAATATTATCAGGGCTGTAACTTAAAATTTTTTAATGAAATTATGTTAAGTTACCTATTTTCAAGGCAGCAGCCATTTTGTTGTCATTCTGATTATTTAGTTACACTGTTTTTACAAGTGTTTTTCCTCTCTCCCTGTCCTTTAAGTTCCCCCTTGCTATTCTCCCATGCTTTTGGCATAATTTCTGTAATTATTATTACTAAAATTTCTTGGGAGTTTAGCTGAATAACAGAATGAATTCTGTTCTTTCCCCATGTTTACGTCTTCACCTACGGGTGGTTAGGCGTTGTGTTCTGCATCTACCATCTGATGTTCTGCAGTTTCTTCCCTGGAAGTCTCTGTTTTGCATCAGATGGTGTATTTTGGTTACTGATTTCGGGCCTGGGTGCCTGGAGTCTTATTTTTGTGTTTTTACACTCATTGTTTACATTTACAACAGCCCTCTGTGTGAGGGGGGGATTTCTAAATAATAATATCTTTATGTTATTTCAATCATAACTAGATACATTATTATTGTTCGTAAGTGTTGAATAAATTGTTTAAAATTTTTTTAAAATTTTTGTCCACACTTAGGCTTGGGATCCATTGGGGCTCAACGTTACTTTTCAGAAACTTGGGCTGTTCTGAAAAAATATTTTTTCAAAATATTTTGATTTCAATTATTTTTTCTATATTAATGGATCATATTATTATTATGTATTTTGATTGCCAGGGGTTAGTGCGAGTACCAGGACTTGTTTTCTTTTCACATTGAAAGGATATTGATCAATTGTTTTAAGAGGAAGTCTTCCTCTGACCTTATTATCATTCTATATGTGGTCAGTGTACTCGCATTAACTCCGGTTCTGTATCGTATGATTTCGATGACAATATGGGAAGCGTATGTCACGGTATGTTGTTGGGGATTTGGACACTCCGGTCCTTTCCCCGCAGGGTCACTCTACTTTATCAATTTCTATTTCAGACGATCAAGATTAGGGTGATGTATCTGTGATGTCTTCCAACAGTGTGCCTCCGTCGTCACAATTAATGAAGGGCTAGCGGAAAAGTGCTCATGTAATACGCCAATTGCCTAAGAGGACCCTAGTAGGTTCGACGGCCTTTGACGTCCGCTAGCTCGCCCGGTGTAGCGTCCATTCACCGAATGGTTCGGCAGCCGGGTTCGTCCGTTGCGGTCTAGAAGGAATTTTGGGGTGATGCGAGCACTATAAAATTAACTTAATGCACACCCAGTGACGGCGGATCGGAGGGAGAACGGAGGAAGCCTTTTAGTCCGGTTCATAGCTCGTTCCGGTCCATCCGGACGGCAAGCGAGAGGGGCCCCTCTCTCGTTCAACAACATCTGGCCCCAGATGTTGTGGTACAAATGTGTCGTTAGCGGAGCATACGTCCGTCGCTCGGGACGCTCCGTTGTATAGGCAGTCCGCTGAGACTGCTAAGGCTTCCTCTTCTCGTCAGCGCACACGACCGCACCTTGGCTGCGTGACCGCCGATATATTCCAGCTTCGCCGATCAAGGATTCTTCGGCGACCAGGTCACACCATCCGGCAGCCAGGGATTCGAGACCGATGGACTCCGGACGTTCGCATAGGAAAAGTATGCGGGAGCCATCTGATGCGGAGCTGCCCTCGGCGAAGCAGCGATAGACTGCGCCTCCGCAGGTCTCGACGCCGGACATTCTTGTGCACATAGCACAGCTTATCGCAGCATCCCAGCAGCCGACAGAAACGGTGTCGGATCGAGAATTATCCGACAGCGCTGGGTCGGTAGCCGGGGACTCGAGGCCTGCAGACTCCGGACGTTCGCATAGGAAGTATGCGGGAGTCAACGTACAGGGAGCTTCCAGCGGCAATGCATCGTAAGTCCGCTATTGCACAGGCCTCGGGAACGGACGTGCTTTCCTTAATAGCACAGTTTATCGCAGCATCCCAGCATCAACTGAATCTGTCGCATATATTTTATCCGACGATGCTGGGTCGGGACGCTCCGCGGAAGCGGGTACGGACGTCCGAAAGTTTCATCCGGTCCGACGGGATACCGAAAGGGATTCGGTGGATTTCAAGCTTTCCCTTTCGGAACAACATATGCTGCGATGCCGGATAAGAAACTGATAGCGTCGGTGGACTTAGAAATTTTTGGTTCGGTTCAGGGACATCGTCCCTCAGTTCCGACATAGTCCAATAATGTCACACAAACTTTCGAATTATTGAACGACGCTATATATATTATTATTTTATGCTTGCTATCCAAGCATTTCTGGTTTCTTGTTCGAAGAGTTATGGAGATGTCTTTCTAAAGTGTGCCTCTGTCGTCATAGTTAATGAAGAGTTAGCGGCAATAAGTGCTCATGGAATATGTCTATCGCTTACGGAGTGACATTCGCTAGCTCACCCGGTGTAGCGTACATTCATCGAATGGTTCGGCTGCCGGGTTCGTCCGTTGCGGTCTAGGAAGGAGATTTGGGTGATGCGAGCACTTTAATTACTTTAGTACTCACCCAGTGACGGCAGATTGAGGACAGATCGGAGGAAGCCAACAACATAGGGGACCGCATGTTGTGGTTCAGATATTTTACATTCGGAGCATATGTCCGTTGCTCGGGACGCTCCGTTATATTGACAGTCCGAGAGACTGTCTTTAATGCTTCCTCATCCTCAGGGCACACGACCGCACTTTGGCTACGTGACCTCGAGTATCCGATCAGTTTCGGCATTCAGTGATTCCACAGCGAATAGGTCGCGCCATCCGGTAGCCAAGGGACACGAGGCCTATACACTCCGTTCGCTCGCATATTGGAAGTATGCACGGGGTAACGATCTCGGAGCTTCCTGCGGCAATGCATCGTAAGACCGCTGCTCCTCAGGCCTCAGTGACGGACGTGCTATCCGAGTTAGCACAGTTGTTTCGCAGCATCCCAGCAATTGACGGTTTCTCGGTCGAATCAGGAATTATCTGACGGCGCTGGGTCGGTGCGGTCCGCGGTTACATCAAGCTACGGACGACAGAACGCTTTATAGGGTCCGACAGGATGGCGAAAGGGATTCGAAAGATTTCGAGTTTTCCCTTTAGTAGTATCGGAAGATGCCTTTCATATCTTCTGGCATTTCTTCCAGTGATTATTTTTCGGACTTCATTGCTGCGATCTTGGATAAGAGACTTATAGCGTCATTGGACTCGGATTTTTCGATCGGTACAGGGACTTTGTCCCTGACTTACCGACGCAGTCCAATATTGTCATTACAACATGTGTTTTATTTTTCGACGCTATATATTTATATATATATACAAGACGGCTACTAAGCATGATAGTTTAGTTTCTTGTCCGCGTGGCTCATTTCTGCCATTTTATCTTTTTTTACATATAGTTTATTTTGGCAGAGCAGGGCATACCGAGAGTTCATATGCGTCTAGACGGTGTGATTAAAGACTGCATATATTCTTTTTCACCGTTTATGTCTTTTCCAATTTCTATGTTGGGAACGACATTATGTATATTAGACTTAACTTAGACGCTTTATTATACGTAATCCGCCTTACTGAGGCGTTATCATTACGTCTTTAAGGAAAGATTTACGGGATATTATTCTCAATGTAATTTCTTTTGAGGGCAGTAGTTTGTTCACGTATAACTCCGCCCTTCAGTGGCTGATTGGAGTTGGTTAGACGTGATGCAGCCCTAGCTACATCCACGCGTGGATAGTAGGTTAAGAACTCTCTCAGAGTCGCTTCGTTCTCGGAGGAGCTTCTCTTCGACGGCAACTTTCCGGCAATCCATGAATTGCTTGATTTATACATTCTCTTGTCTATCTAGTGTTACAAGAGATTCAGACTGGGGCAAACATTCGGTGGTTGACTCAGAGAGTGCCGCCGCAGTTGCCGGACCCGAGTGTGGCTGTTATGACGGTTGCCAGTCAAAACAGATTGGGATATATACTGATCCCTACGGATTCGAAGTGCCAGGGTCTTTGGGTTCCGCAGTCTTTTAGCTATCAGTTAACTTCCGCGGAATAATGTTTTTTAGGCTTGCTTTATGTCATTGCATGAACATTATTCAGAAACGCATACCCAAATTCCTGTCCTTTAATTCGACAGTAGTGGCGTATCTCCGGAACCAGGGAGGCACTCTTTCGTTTCCGTTATTCAATTTAATGGAAAGAATCCGTCTGTTGGTTATAGTACACCAAGTTCAGTTTTGGTCCGTCATATTCTGGGTCGTCTGATTGTTTTATCGCACTTCCGTTCTCTTACGGGTCGCTTGTTGCTGTCAGAATGGACTCTCAACAAACAAGTATTCAATCAGATTTGCTATCTATGGGAGCGCCCAATGATGTTTTATTTATGACACAGCTGGCTAATCAATTGCAGACGTATGTGTTGGCTTGTCCAGATCTCTGAGCTAATACTGTTAACGCTCTATTGATCTATAGGACAGAATGATAGGATACTCGTATCCTCCGGCGCTGTTGTTTTTAGCAGGTATTGCTAAGATAAACAACCACAATACATTTCTGTTGATAGCATCTCTATCTTCACAGAGATCATGAGTAATTTACTCTCTTGTCTACTGTGGATCTTAACGTGAAATCTTCCTCTATGTGAGGATCTTTTTCACTGGGTAAATCGTGTCATCTTTATCACAACCAGCAAGGTCGCAACCTTCATGTATTCCATTGTGTGGTCCGTATTGCATTGTAAGCACTGTACTGGACGAGCTTTGGACGCGATTTCTTACTATAGGAGATCCTCTTCTTCGCTATTCTATGCGACTAAAAGTGGAGGCTCTTCCGTCGTGGTGTAGGGATCATTATGTTCATATGGTTGATCCCTCCATACTACTCATTGCTATTTTTTAGTATACTTGTTTCACAAGATCTACTGCAGCCTGTTGTTATTTAGGTTATAGGTTTATGTTACCTCATACCTATGCACTCTACGATAGTTTACAATTGAGTCTTTTGTCTCTTTATCTAAGTCAGTTAGTAACTTTTTGATAAATAGACTTAGAATCTTTAGATTAAATTCCTATACGGATTTTAACTTCAGGTTCTTATTTAGCTAAGTAATCATTTGAGCCTCTGGAAACAGTAGTTTTCAAATTCTGACCTTTTAGACAGTAATTCTGTTGGTTTCTCTTTTACTGTAGAGTCAGTGAGTTTCATGCACTATCGATGGATGATTTTCACTTTCATAGTTTCGGAATCAATACTTCCGTTACTATTTAGGTTGGATTGTTGCATAAGAGTTAGGCTCCTATTATCCGGAACCTATTATTTTAAGGTCCTTCCGTCTTCGTATGGGCATAGGCCTTTACTCTTTCCGGGTACAGTTTATGTATTTATAAACAGATATCTGTTTATTACAAGGGCGTAAGCTTCTTCTGTCTTTGATGTCTAGTAGAAGGACGTTACGCTCCATTTTATTGTTAATGGATTCTATTAACTAGCGTACTGCTTATGGTATATCATTGGCTTAGCAGTTGTGCTTAAGATTTCGGCTCATGAAGTAAGAGTTCTTCTACTTCTTGGGCTTACATTAATAGTGTTCTATTATAGATTTTTGAAGGCTGCTCATTGCGCTCAGCCATCCATTCATGAATTTTATCTCAGAAATATTGAGTCCATTTCTGGAGGCCTCTATTGTTAGGTCTATTATCTACTGCTCAGAATGTCATTCACTTAACAGTTGCTACTATAGCTAGGTAGGCTGTCTGTTTCGGCAGTGTCTCCGTTCGGCTGCCCTCTTCGCTCTGGGCTATTTGACACAGGGCAAGAAAAAGGGGGGGGGAGGGTGTTCCCTTGGGTCACCTGTTTTTACTATGAAAACAAGGGGATACCTCCTCCGGAGTTAGTAATTCTGAGCTGTTATTGGGATGGTTGTTTAGTGAGAAGTTTAAGTTTATAAAATTCATTCAAGTCTTAGTTTTTAAAGTATAGCTTTTGAATATTGCATATGTCAACGGACATGATTATGCAATTCTCACACACTTTTAGGAGTATAAGAGTCTCTATTCTCTAGACTTACTTTATTATTGGCTTACTTTAAAAATTATTAGTATAAGGATTATTGGATATTAATAGAGTACATGGATGTATGAAGCTCAATTTTTGGAAGGTGTTGTATCTTTCTAATTTATCATAAATAAGAAAGATACATGTAAGGCCTATTACTTCTTTTCCCTACAGGGGATGACTCTATTTTATTTTATTGAGCGTATTCCATTTTGCTCTATGTCCTTGGCCCTCCAGCCTTTTTACTATTCAGCTATGTCTGGGTCATTGGTACAGTATAAAAATGTTAAAAAATTTATAGTAATTTATATATTTTTTATACTTACCAATGACCCAGACGGGGATGGCCCTCCCAGGAGTTGGGAACTCTTGCCTCCCCGCTGAGTACATAGCGCTTACCAGGCACTGGTTATTAGAATGATAAATGGCGCCAATTTCGGAACGTCCTTGACACTGCGCATGCGCAGTAGGGGCAAAGTGTGGAGGGCCTCTCAGGACATGTTTTTCTTAGTTTTAGATGCAAATTTTGGGGATTGGGGGGCAAAATTTGTGTTTGGCCCTATATTTTAAGAGTTAGCACCAGCTATGTCTGGGTCATTGGTAAGTATAAAAAATATATAAATTACTATAAATTTTTTAACTTTTTATCATTGTTGCTTGTTTCTTCACACTTAGTCTTGTTTTTCCCCCACGTGTGAACACGACCTTTGTTCTGTTTTCCATCGGCGGGAAGCTTGATTCCATTATTCTCATTCATATTATGCCAAAGACTATTCCTTGTACCTCTTGCTTGCAAGTGAAACATGTGGACGACTCTCATTCCACATGTGTCACTTGCAACAATTGCACTCAGGTCCAATCATGTGGTATTTGTGGGGTTTGGTCCTCAAAATTCTGGGCTTCTGTTAACAAGGTGGTTCTGTCCAGAGCTAGAACCCCTCGTTCTCGGGGTAAGGATAGCCGTGCCGTAGCAGACATTTCTGTTAGTGCACGTGGTGACTCTGTCACACAGGATTCTGATCTGTCTTTTTCTGTGGCGAGTTCCTCTGCAACTGTTGACAGTGCTAGTTCAGTGATACCTGACGTGGAGACCGTTTTCTCTTTGTCTTTTGATGTCACTCTTGAGGCGTCTGTTTTCGTAGAGAGCTTCTCCGATTTGCCTCCTACGCCGTCGACAGTTGCTGAGGAAGTTGTCACTACAAATCCTATTCTGTATGATGGTGGCTCTTCCATCTCCTCTGGGGATGGTATACAGTCTCAGGGGACCGAGGCTGTATCTGCTGGTGTGTCTGTGAGCTCTCAGCCTCCCCTGGCTTCGCGGCGAAGCTGTGCGGGTTTGCTGTCTTCTCCGCCTCATCTGGCTAGGTTTGCTCCTGGTCGGTTGAGCCATTCAGTCGCTTCGGCAGCAATTCCTCGCCCCTTGAGCGAATTGTTTATTGTTCCTCCTTCCCCTGCTAGTGTGCCGACTAGCAGGATGGGGTTGGCACACTGGCATCCAGAGCCTGCTGTTCGGCAGAGGTCAGTGACAGCCCCGGCTAGCTGACACTCTCGGAACCTTCCTCCGGTGATTCCTCACTGTGTTCCGAGTCTGGATGCCGATCGATGCTTGCCGTCGGTCTCAAGAGGATGGGCAGTTGGGGCCGTCTGCTGTGCAGAGGCCAATGACAGGTTCCTGTCATTCTTGGGACAATCCTCCGTTGTCTTCTCACCATGTCCCAGGTCCAGCTACCAATCAACATGTGCCATCGATCCCTTTAGAGGATTTGCAGGCAGGACCTTCTGTTCCGCAGAGGTCAGTGATGGCCCCTGGGCATCACAATTGGTACTGTCCTCCGGTGTCTTCTCACCGTCTCCCTATTCTGTCTGCCTATCGACATTCGACGTCGGTCTCTTCTGAGGATTTGGATTCTTCTTCCAGAAGGGTCTATTGAGAGGACACTCCGTCGTGCGATGCTGCTGTGACGGATTCTCAGGGTGACCTGCGTCAGGCCGTTTTGGCGCTCACCCGGTTGCTTTCTGGCAACCCTCAAGTTAGCCTCTCTGTGCCTCCTGAGGCACAACCTCCTTTGGTCGGTCGCCGAGATGTCTTGCCTGTTCCCTTGGATACTGCACAGTATTCACAGGAGGTTTCTGCTGGTCAGCCAGAGTTGGGCTATGTCTCCTCTGCAACAGAGGATGACGATTTTCTGGAAGGTGATGGGGCCCCCCTCGTCAGTCTTGGGGCAGGCTTTGGATTTCGTCTTTGGCTTATTGCCGGACATTCAACCTTCAGACCAGCCATCTGTGACCGTCCGGCCGCAGTTCTCTGTGGAGCGCCGTAACCCTGTTGAGCTTTCTAGCTCTGGGGCTTTGTGTCCTCTGCAATCGGCTCAGGTTGTTGAGTCCTTCCAGGGCTTAGACGCCAAAATGCATTCTAAGGCCCTCAAGGGTTCTTTCTTTTCTAGAGCTGATGCCTTTCTGCCTCCATCGCGGTTTCGTGTTTATGATTCCTTCTGTCCACCAGTCTTCCAAGGGATGACTACTGTGGATAAGGATTCTCCTTCCCTCGGGTTAACTAAGCTTAAGTCGGCAGTTCTCCCGATGTCGGTAGTTGAATCTATGGTGGGCCTGTCCCAAGAGATGCTGGGTATGTTATCTCTCGCGGACCATGTCATCGCTGCCCTGGATGAATATTTTCCACCAGGGGAGTTTGATGATGCTCAGACGCCTTTTAGCGTTTTGTCACAGGCTCTCATGAACTTGACACACGCTCACGCCTGTAACACGGCTAATTTGGAGCTGGCACGCCGGGATGCAGTGTTGGATTCTTCTCCATCCCTTCCTTCTGAGCAGCGTGCTGTTCTGAGGTCTGCCTCTTTGGTTGGACCTCAGTTGTTCCATGGTTCCGTGGAAGCTGTCTGTGGCGAAGTTCTTCGTCATTCGAAGGACCTGCTTTTGCTGCGACAGCTGGACCAACCTGCTGCTGCAGGTGCTGGTCATTCCGGGCCTGCCAAGCGTACTGCTGTGTCTGCCTCGTCGGTGACGTCGGCTATGCCTTCGGCTCCATTTGCTCCTTCTGCTCAGAAGAAGTGCCGACGCAGCCAGGCTCGCTGGCAGCCTCAGGCAGGAAAGTCTCAGGACTCTGTCACTTCCCAAGGTGGTGGTTTCTCCTCTCGGGGTCCTCGTCGAGGCAACAAGTGAAGGTTCTCACCTCGATTCGCCTCCAGTCGGGGGAAGGCTGTTGCTGTTTTACGACCGTTGGACAGAGATAACGTTGGACACTTGGGTCCTCGACGTCATACAATCCTTCCTGTCTGCGACTGTCCTTCCATTGGCACCCCAGTTTATCTCGGGTGCCCCTCCCGACTCGGGTCCCTTCCGATTCTCTATGTTGGGACCTTCTGGTGCAGGAGATTGACAATCTCCTCTCAAAAGGGGCGATCGAGGTGCTCAGGAACACCCTTTCACCAGGGTTTTGCTCGAGACTTTTCTTGGTGCCGAAGAAAAACGGCCAATTTCGTCCTGTCATCAATCTGAGTATCCTGAACGAGTACATAATAGCTCCTTGTTTCAGTATGTCGGTTCGACGCTCAGTTCATCAGGGCGACTTTGCAGCCAGTATTGACCTGAAGGATGTCTACTTCCATGTACCCATTCATCTGGCGTCACGGAAACACCTTCGATTCTCGTTTCGGGATCGAGTCTATCAATTCAGAGCTCTCCCGTTTGGTTTGAACCTGGCTCCTTGAGTCTTCACCCGACTGATGTCACATATGCTTGCTTTCCACCGTACATAGTCGGCTGTGACTTCGTCGGCCTTCCTGGACGACATCCTCCAACGGAACCACAATGCTGCTGTTCTGGAGTTAGATGTCTGGCAGTTTCTTTGCCTGCTAGCGTCGCTGGGTTTCAGAGTCAATCGCGAGAAGTCAGATCTCCTTCCTTCTCAGCGATTCCGTCATTTGGGGATGGATTTTGACACTCTTCACAATGTAGTGTCGGTCCCCCATGCTTGGGCGATGATTCTTTCCACCTTGACTCGGAACCTGCTTCAATCTTCCTTGGTCTCGGCCAGGACTTTCCTTCGGATGCTGGGCCTTTGCGGTTCGGTGACTGATCTCAGTCCACTTGGTCGCTTGTTTGTCCGACCTCTCCAACACTTTCTGTTGGATCATTGGCATCCGAATGTAGATCTGCTGGACCTGGAACTTCCTATTCCTCGGTCCCTGCTTTGTCACCTCCACCCTTGGGCCAATGTTCCCTGGCTGACACAGGGTGTTCCATTGGATCTTCCTTTGGCCGATCGCATCCTTACTGCGGATGCCAGCGATCAGGGCTGGGGTGCAACATTGGATCCTCTCGGTCTGTCCACTCAAGGCGAGTGGGACAGCGAGCAGGTGGGCCTTCATATCAACCAGAAGGAGCTCCTTGCTCTTCTGTTGAGTTTTCGGCTTTGAATCCCTCACCTGTCAGACCATATTGTCCTACTTCTTTTGGACAATTCGACAGTAGTGGCCTACATACGGAATCAAGGAGGCACACATTCGATTCCCATGTATCGGCTATATCGGGATCTTCTTCTGTTGGCACAGGATGTAAATGCTCGGGTGTCCATTCGACACATTCCCAGGCCGTCTCAACGCCCTTGCAGACTCCCTGTCCCGACGCGACAGTGTCCTTCCAACCGAATGGATGCAACATCGGTCAGTGTTTCAGGCGATTTGCAAGCAGTGGGGCCGTCCTCAGGTCGACCTTTTTCTCTACTCGCTGGAATCATCAGATAGAGACCTTTGTCTCCCCTTGTCCAGATCCTCTGGCATTTGCGGTAGATGCTCTGTCCCCGGACTGGACAGGTTGGATCGGCTATGCCTTCCCTCCTGCACCGATTCTTCCTCAAGTATTAGCGAAGATTCGTGCTTGCAGTTGCAGGATCATTCTGATCGCACCTCTGTCTCCACAGAGGGTGTGGATCAATCTGCTGCGGCCTCTGTTGGCAGATCGGCAGATTCGTCTACCTCTACGTCGCGATCTTCTTTCCCAAGGTCATCCCAGGAAGTATCACAACATCCTGGCGAGTCTGTCCCTTCACGCCTGTCTTTTATCAGGTCCAGTCTCCGGCGTAGAGGTTTTTCGAGACGAACAGTGGAGTGCATTTCTGCATCACGGCGACATTCCACTGGCATGACTTATACTGCGAAGTGGAAGGTTTTCTGCTGCTGGTGTGCAGATCACAATGTGGATTACCGTGATCCGTCAATCACTCAAATTGCGGATTTTCTGGTATCTCTTTTTGACTCCAAGGGCCTCCAGCCTATTACGATTAAGGGCTATCGGTCTATGCTGTCTGATACTTTCTCTTATGTGGGAAAGTGGTGCATCGGTCATAATCTTTTTCTCTCCAAACTCATTCGGCACTTTTCTTTGAAGAGGCCTCGAGTTTTGCATCTTACACCCAAGTGGAACTTGGCATGGGTGTTGCACTGTTTGGATGGGGCGCCTTTCGAGCCTTTATCTGAGACCGATATGCATTTTCTCACCTATAAGACGGCTTTCCTTCTAGCGTTTGCTTCTGCTCGACGAGTCAGTGAGATTCATGCGCTACCTGTTGATTCTGCTTTCTTCAGAAATGAGGCTAACAGTGTCACCTGCACTACTGATTGCTCTTTTCTGGCTAAGAATCAACTTTCTGATTCAGTACCTCCTCCCATCTGCATTCAGGCTCTCCCCGCTGTCAATGGTCAGAGACCTCTTCTTTGTCCTGTTCATGCGATCAAGACTTACATTACTCGCACTCAGTTCATTAGGAGGGGTCGGAAGAGATTCTTTCTGTCTCTCATTCCAAAGAGGCAGTCTATCTCTTCCCATTCTATTTCCAGGTGGATCTGTCTTGCAATCAAGCTGGCTTATTCACGCTTGTCTGCTTCGGATCTTGTTTCGAACCGGTTTAATGCTCATGAGGTTCGTGCCATTTCTACATCCTGGGCGTTCTCCAATTCTGTTTCGCTCCATGATGTTATGAATGCGGCTTACTGGAGGAATGCTTCTACCTTCTCCTCCTTTTATCTCCGCCACCTACAGCAGCAATCTGAGGACCTTTATTCTTTAGGCCCTCTCGTTGCTGCTCAGGCTGTTGTGCACCCTCGTTAAAATTGTTTTTATCGAGGTTGTGCTTCGCTCAGCCTTTTTCTTTTCAGGTGACTTCTCTCTATCTTCATTACAGGTTTCGCTATTGTTCTCTGCCCTCCTTGCTTTTCTTTCTGCTACTTTTGTTGGTATTGGTTATGTGATTCACCTCCTCCTATTGTTTATTCAGCCAATTGTAAACAATTGTGAGTAGGTTGAAAAGAAATTAAAATTTTTTAGTAAATTTTGTTTCTTAACATACCTACCACAATTGTTTACCGGAGGCCCACCCTCCTTGGGGATATCTTTGATATCGATGCCTCCCCACTAAATCACAAACTTCTCATTGGCGGAAATACGGAATTGACGTCACGGTTGTTGCGCATGCGCTCGGTAAACGCAAGAGGTGTGCAGAGAGAGTACCTGTAATTTTGAGCGCTGGTCTCGCTCGACCCTTTTTTCGATCTTTTTCGTGCTTTTGCACTCGATTACTTTTCCAGCTTGTTTGGAAAAGTTTCTAAAAGCTTGAGTTAGTTCCGAAGTAGGGCTTGCACTTATGTTACAGCAAATTGTAAACAATTGTGGTAGGTATGTTAAGAAACAAAATTTACTAAAAAATTTTAATTTTTTATTGAAATTTTTTATTAAATGTCTTGGGAGTTTAACATGAATTACAGAATGTTTATTCTGTTTATCCCCATGGTTACATCCTTACCCTAGGGGTGGTGGGTCATTTTGGTCTTGCATCTTCTATCCGATGTATCGTTTTCTCTTCGTATGACGATCTAGCTTTGCATCTGGTAGCATTTAAATTGGTTACTGACTTTGGGCCTTTGTGCCTGTTGTCTTGTTTCCGTTTTTTTTCTTTTGCCGTTGTTTACATTTGACAACACTCTTAACATTAGTAATTAGTATTATATTACTTTAGAATTACTGTAGGATACATTGATTTGACCACACTTAGCCTCTATCAGGATGTCCTTGGCTGATGATGTTCCCTTTGGGAACTTTGGCATTTTCAAAAAAAAAATTTTGGAAATTTTTTTATAATTGTTTCGAAATTAATTTGATTGCTATTATTCATGTATCCTTATCATGTATTTTTGTTGTGGAATCTGTAGGAGTGCTATCGACTCTGTCTTTTGGTTGTAATTATGAAAGCTTACTGCTCTAAAAGCAAGGCGAGAAAGTCTTCCTCAGATTTACATGCTTGTTGCCTTGCCTGTAGTTGATGCACTCCTATGTATTCTTGTCCTATTTGTGTACATTGGGATGACAGACGTTGGAGACGGATGTCGTGATACGTCGGCGGCAATGAAGTTCCTATGCCGGAGCTGTCACCGCAGGATAATTCAAGTTTTTCAGTTTCTTTTTCAGAGGAATAAGAACATGGTGATGGTATTGCGACACCTATCAAAAGTTGTACTGCTGTCGTGCTGCTCTGATGAGCAAACAGAACTGGCTGCTAAGGTGCTCCTTAATAGTAAACAGGGAATAAGACCACTTATTCCAGCAGCCAGTTCTATCAGTGAAGCGGCCAAACCGATGTTGGGAGCCGTAAAACCGGATAAGTCCATTACGGTCGAAGGAAGTATAGAATTAGGTAGAGCAAGCACCTCAAAAACTAAAGCTCATCCAACGATGACGGCAAAAAGGAGGAAGCCTGCAAGTTTCTCTTCAGGAAGCTCGCCGAGTTCTGATAGACCATGAGCGGGAGAGCTTTCTCTAACCCAGCAACATTTGCGGACAAATGTTGTTTTGAGAAACTTGCCTGAGTTGGAGCTAATGTCCACACCCACCGCTCGGGAAACTCCGTCTAGACTACATCCGGGGTCGGCTACAGTCACGGCTTCCTCCTCAATTTCAGAAAAGCCATTTGCTACTTGACTTCGGATATCCAGGCAGTTGCGCGAAGACGCACCCAGTCTTCGCCCGTGAAGTCAGGCCATCCTGTAGCTAGCAATCTGAGGCTTCATTCATTGGGATGTGCGGAGAAGAGATCTACATCCGGATCTCCATCTCAGGAGCAGCAAGTGGCGAAAAAAACAGAAGACCGCTGCTCCTCAAGCCTGTGTAACAGTCTTGCTGTCGCAGATTGCGCAGCTCATCGCAGCTTCCCATAAGTGCAAGAGCAGCCTTCTGCAGACTCAGGTGGTGAGCTGTCGGACAGTGCTGGGTCGATCCAGTGATCTGTACATTCAGATGCAGTTGGACGAAAGTCAGCTGAATCAGTCGGATGGTGAAAGGGATAAGGAAGAGAATTATCCTTCCATTTCAGAACAACATATGGTAGCGATGAATTTCATTCATCAATACTATTCTGACCTTGTTCCACCTGATCAGCAAGCTGCTACTGCTAGGCTGAAACCGCTGTCGTCTCTAGACAGAGATTTTGTACGAAGGAAAGATGATGTTCTTTCTTTCCCAGGACAATTTTGGCAAGTGTCGGAGGCCTTTGGCCATATTAATGAGGCTATATTCAACCTAGCAAGTGCCAAAAAGAAAGGCGATTTCTTATCTGCATCTTCAATCAATATACCGTTTCATGGACCACGCTATTTTAAAATGGTTGGAGAAGATGCCCAGAGAGCTCCTCTGCACTTGGATGAGCAGGCTGGGGATTTGGATATGTCCTTGCCTACATCATTCAGTTTACGCTCGGACATAATGGAATCTTCTATTTCATCTTATAGAGCGATTCTGGGCGCTATGTCATACGCAGACCATATCACCAGGGCTATGGCACAACATCTAAATGGAAAGGAATTTGAGGACGTTTGTGCCTCGCTAAGAGTTCTTTCCAGAGCAGTCATGTATAACATGTACCACTCCACCCTGACAGTGGCAAATTTGGAGTTGGTTGAACTTGATGCAGCCCTTGCGTCATCATCCATTACCGATGACAGGGTGAAAAGCTCTCTGAGTCGCTCCGGTCTCCGGACACACAATTTTTGACGACAAGCTTTCGTTAGTTTATGAACAAGCTACCAATAAAGCTTCCAGTGCATTGCTATTGATATCAGCGTCTCAACAACACTCTTCAGCAGGCTGGAGTAGGTGAGGTTGTTCCACTTCGCAATCATCGAAAGGGAACTCCTCGCGAGAGTACAAGAAACCCTCTTACAGTTACTCCAGAGGTCATCAATATAGCGACTCGGGAAAAGGGTGCAGGTCTGATTGAGACTATAAGTCAGATGCCCCCTAGTCCGACGGGACGAGGTTCTTTGCGGGTAGGACGTAGTTTCTCCTCCCGCATGCCTCGCAAGTAGTACAGGTGATGGTCTAGACCTCTATTGCTTTCCAGTTGGCAGAAGGTTATCAAACTTCGCTAAAAACTGGATGGAAGTCACGGAAGATCAGTGGGTGAGAAATGTAGTCTAGGCAGGACTGAGGCTATCATTCCAAGCAAAGCCCCCACTTACAAGATATCGACGTTGGACAAATCTTTCGGTGAATCCTTCCAAAAGAGAGTCTCTCCTTGCGGAGGTACAGGCTCTCTTTTCTAAGAAAGCAATAGAGGTCGGCGAGAATCAAAATTCTCCAGGTTTTTACAGTCACCTGTTCCTCGTACCGAAGCCAGACAGCTCGTTCCGACCGGTAATAGACTTGAGCTGGATAAACAAATTGATCATAGCTCCAAAGTTCAAAATGGAAACCATTTGGTCAGTAAGAGTGAGCAATCGAGTGGACGACTAGGTGGCAAGCATAGATCTAAAAGAAGCCTACTTTCATGTCCAGGTACATCCAGCATTCAGAAAGTACCTGCGTTTTGCCATTACAGGGAGAGGTTTATCAGTTCAGAGCAATGTGCTTCTGTCTGAACCTAGCTCCTTGGGCTTTCACTCAAATAATGAACTTGGTAATATCATATTACTGAGCTCATTCAGCAGTGGTAATGTCAGCTTACTTGGACGACATTCTTCAGAGATATGGCAACAAATTAGTTCTTCAGAACGATGTTCAGAGTCTGCTTCAGTTGTTCCGACGTCTTGTTTTCATAGTAAACGAGAAAAAGTCGGACCTAGCTCCGTCCAAGTCCTTCATTCACTTGGGAATGAGCTTCGAGACTCAACAACCTGGTTCGTCTGCCATTACCCAGAGCGAAATTAGTCAGTTGTTATGCTCGCTTTTGTCTAAACTCTTCTGCAGTGACTGCGAGGGAGTTTATGCAACTGGTGGGGCTGTGCACAATGGCTGCGAATCTTATTCCGATGGGCCATCTGCACACGCGTCCCTTCCAGAACTGGAGTGTGAAGATGAATTCACTCAAAACAAGATTGCTTTAACGGACCTAGTAAAACAAAAGGTTCAGATTTGGGCAGATCTCCAGTGGTTGACTCAGGGAGCTCCGCTTCAACTACTGGATCCGGCCCTCACGATGAAGACAGATGCGAGTCTTAACAGGCTAGGGTGCATGCCTAAGTCCTGCAGACTTGAAGTGTCAGGGTGTTTGGGACCCTCAGTTCCTAGAGAAGCACATAAACATTAAGTAAATGATGTCGATCTGGCTAGTACTACACCATTGGATTGTTCAAATAGCGAACGTCCATGTTCAGATCCTGTTGGACAACTTGACAGTAGAAGCTTACCTCAGGAACCAAGCTGGCACTCATTCGATTCCGTTATGTGAATTAACGGAGAAGATTCTCCTATTTGCTTTGAATCATCACGTTCATCTCTCAGTCCGTCATATACCAGGTCATCTGAACATATTAGCAGACTCGCTGTCACAAAAAGGTCGCCTGTTACCATCGGAGTGGACTCTCAACAAGCGAGTATTCAGTCAGATCAGCTACAAGTGGGATCGTCCCATGATAGATCTTTTTGCAACACACCTGATCAATCAGTTACCGATGTTTGTGTTGCCATGCCCAGATCATCGAGCGTACACAGTAGATGCTCTATCGATCTCATGGGGTGGAATAATAGGATATGCATATCCTCCGACCTCGGTGATTCAGCAGATTCTGTTAAAAATCAAACAGTCTCACTGCAAAATCCTGCTAGTAGCACCTCGGTCATCACAGAAGCCCTGGATCAATCTTCTCAGGTATCTATTATGGGACATTCCCCAGAAGCTTCCTCTACGAAAGGACCTTCTTTATCAGGGGTAGTCCCACGCACTGCATCACAACCTGGAAGGTCACAACCTTCATTTATTTCCGTTGTGCAGTCCTCTTGCTCGGAAAACATTTTACAGGACGAGCAGTGGATGCAATTTCTAACTGTAGGGGGACCTCCTCTTCGCTGAATTATGCATCGAAGTGGAGGATTTTCTTTCGCTGGTGTACGGACCAGTCTGTAGACATATATGATCCATCCATTCCTCAGATTGCCAAATTTCTGGTCTACTTGTTTGACATATTAAACTTGCAGCCCGGCACTATTAAGGGTTATAGGTCTAAGTTATCAGATACTTATGCTCATCATGATAACTTAGCTATTGGATCAGATTCTTCTTTATCCAAGCTAGTTAGAAATTTCACTATTAATAGACCTAGAACCCTCTAGATTAATTCCTAAATGGAATTTGGCTTGGGTTCTGTTAAAGCTTCAAGAAGCTCTGTTTGAGCCGTTAGACGATGTAGAGTTCAAATTCTTGACCTATAAAACGGCCTTTCTCTTAGCCTTTGCATCTGCCAGAAGAGTGAGTGAACTTCATGCATTATCTGTTGATGATTCCCATTACCGTAGTGTGGGTAATACTATTTCCCTCACTACAGAAATAGGATTCTTGGCTAAGAATCAGATTCGGGATAAGCGGCCAGAGACTATTATCATTAAGGCTTTACCGACCTCGGACAACCATAGACCTTTGCTGTGTCCAGTTAGAGCTATGCGCATTTATAAACGTCAACCAGGTTTTATTAGAAAAGGAAGAAAAAGATTCTTTCTTTCTATGATTCCTAACAGAAAGGATATATCTGTTCATTCTATCGCTAGATGGATTCAGATGGCAATACATATTGTCTATGAAAATCTATCTTCAGATCAACGTTCTGTCAACAAGATTTCTGCGCATGAGGTTAGAGCACTGTCAACTTCTTGGGCTTATTCTAACAGTATAGCTATTACTGATCTTATGAAAGCTGCGTACTGGACACAGCCCTCTTCATTTACTAAGTTTTACCTTAGAAATTTAGAGTCCATCTCTGATGACCTTAGATCTTTAGGTCCTCTTTCTGTTGCTCAGAATGTCGCCCATTAACATTACATCTAGAAGATGTTTAGGCAGTCTGCTCGAGCACTGACGCCATTCCGCTGCCTTCTTCGTTCTGAGGTATTTTACCTCAGAACAAGGGGATGGGCAAGCTTGGAATGGTTTTTCCCTTATATTATCTGCCTTTATAGTGAAAAGCAAGGGAATGCCTCCTCCAGAGACAGTAGTCCAGAGTCGGTGCTGGGTAGTTTTAATTTGTAGTTCGGTGTGAAGCAATAACTATGTCTCATTTATGTACTGTTTTTAAAATGTAGCTCACTGTGAAGTATTTGTATATGTTACGTGTCATACGAGCATTAATATACAATCCTTGGACACTTTTAAATGAGTATAAAGTGTCTCATTCTCTGGACTATCTTTATATATTGGTTTCCTTCACCGAATTAGCATAACAGGTTATGCTGCCATTAAATGGAGAAATTATGTGATTCTCAATTACATTGTTGGTGTTATGTCATTCTCCTTTCTTATAAGAGAAGAAAATGTATAATTCCTCTGTCTTCTTCTATTCTCCTGTAGGAGCTATTCTTTATTGAAGTAATTGAGAGATTGGATTTTCCTTTGAGTCCTAGGTCCTCCAGCCTTTTTACGATTCAGCTAGTCTGGGCCATTGGTTGTTGTATAAAAATAAGATTAATTTTAAGTAATTTGTATATTTTTTATACTTACCAACGGCCCAGACAGGTATGCCCCCCCCCCCCCCCCCATGAGAGGGCACTCATACCTCCCCGCTGTTTATAACATTTAACAGGCATCTGTAGAAAGAATGATGGTTGGCGCCTGTCTTGGTATTTTCCTGGATACTGCGCATGCGCAGATCTCAAAAGTATGGAAGACCATCTAGGACTTCATTTTTTCGGTTTTGCATGCAAATTTTGGGGATTGGGGGCAATATTTGTTTTTAGCCCTGGATTAATTTGAGTTAGCAGCACCAGCTAATTTGGGCCATTGGTATGTATAAAAAATATACAAATTACTTAAAATTTATCATTTTTTATATATTTGCATTGTAGGAATAAATTTGATTAATTCTTTTAATGCATTGTGTCTTTTTTTATTTTTTAGGTAGTGTAATAGGTGCTGTTATTATGGAAGGGTATTATGTTGTGTTTGACAGACATAACAAGCAGGTTGGATTTGCTGAATCAGCATGCCATGTATGGGGGAACACAATAGAAGGACCAAAAATATCTGGACCATTCCCTTACACAGGTATTTTGAGTTATCCCTTTACCCATTGCAGATGATATAATATACTACTCAAAGTTTGCTAAGCACCAAATATTTGACACATCATTGTGACATATTTGCGATATTTTTGGTGGATATGATTGAGGAATGTATTGAGATGGTCCCCACTGTTTACATTAGCTCTCTTGATAGGCAGACTTTTCGTGACAGTCATTGAAAGCATGTACCCCTTGATTTTCATGATGTTTTCATGTACTGTCTACATGTACATGACATGTGTTGGGTATTCAGTCTTCATTTCAACACAAACCCTTGTGATTTAATGATTCAATATGGCAAATGCAAATGTAAGAAGACATTTGTCTGAAGCAGAAATGTGGCGGGCTGTAGGGATGATGGCACAAGGGGCTACCCATCGTCAGGTTGGTGAAACCCTTGGTGTGCACCATATGGTGATCACCAGAACCTGGGTAAGATTTCAGCAGTATGGCACACCAGTAAGACGGCATGGTGGTGGCAGAGACAGGGCAACATCTGCAGCTGAGGACCAGTTTTGATCATTCAGGCCCGTAGGAACCGCTTTGCCACAGCAACCCAGCTTCGCAGTGACCTTCAGAATGCATCCGGGGTAAATGTTTCGATGCAGACTCACCGTGCAAGGTTGCACAAAGGTGGTTTCCGATCGAGAAGACAATGTATTCGCATTCTGCTGTCCCAGAACCACCGCCAGACACGATATGAATGGGCCATGGACCACGTTGGGTGGACCAGAGAAGATTGGCGACCTGTCCTTTTTACAGATGAGTCAAGGTACTGCCTAGACCAGACAGATATAAGCGTTCTAGGGTATGGAGAAGACCAGGAGAGCGATCCCATGCAGCCAACATTGCTGAGCATGACCGTTATGGTGGAGGGTCAATCATGGTCTGGGGCGGCAGCAGGGACGGACGTACAGAGCTCTGTGTCCTTGAACATGGTACATTGACTGCACAGCGGTATATTGATGAGACCCTGGATGTCCACGTCAGATTATATGCAGGCGCAGTGGGTGAGAGATTCATTCTGATGGACGATAATGCCTGTCCTCATGTTGCCCATGCTGTCGGGGTGTACAGTAAAACCTGTCCTGAGAGACCACTGTCTTGAGAGACCACCTGTCTTGAGAGACCACATCTGCCAGGCACCGATTGGTTTTACTCTATAATGGACCTGCTATGGGAGACCACCTGTCTTGAGAGACCACCTGTCTTGAGAGACCACTGTAACCTGGTACCAACTTGTATTTTTATGCCATAATTTACCTGTCCTGAGAGACCGCCCCTTTGAAGACAAAAACCATGACAAAAACTTTTTACCTTTTCTGGAATTGGAAAATCCATTGTGTTATACTAACACAATTAAAAGTATTAAAACCTCTTAATTGGGTTTCAATTGCTAACTCATTAAAGATTGAGATGTTTTTATAAGACCCCTGTGAAAAGATTAGGATTATTGCTGAATAAACAATTTCATACAAACCTGGAATGTGACAGATAGGAATAAAAATAAATTTGTGTTGAAAATCTTTTTGTAACAAATTGAAATGGACTGTTATAAAAATTATAAAAATAAATTAGTGTTGAAAATCTTCAATGAAGATTTTCAACACTAATTTATTTTTATAATTTTTATAACAGTCCATTTCAATTTGTTACAAAAACTTCATAAAAAAGAACAACTACAAAGTAATTACAAAAATCCATTCTTCTCTATTTCTGAATTTTGTGGTTGGTTATTCACTGACTTGAGAAAACCTGAAACCTGTTATGAGAGACCACCTGTCTTGAGAGACCACTTTTGTGTGGCCCAAAGGGCGGTCTCTCAAGACAGGTTCTACTGTACCGACAGAGGGAGGGGATTGAGCACATGGACTGGCCAGCAAGATCCCCTGACCTCAATCCAATCGAACATGTCTGGAATGAGTTGCAGCTTGCAATTTCAGTCTGTCCAGTCCAGTCAAGAGATGTCCAGGAGCATGGTGCCATGCTGGTCCAAGAATGGAACAACATCCCAAAAAGGAACCTGATTGGGAACATGAGAAGGCTTTGTCAAGCTGTAATTAACAGTAATGGGTCTGAACCCATACCAGTTCGCTATGTCAACTTTTTGGCAAATTTGAAAAATTTCCTCTTTTACGAATAATATCCATATTTTTATACTGTACCAATGACCCAGACATAGCTGGTGCTAACTCTTAAAAATCTAGGGCCAAACACAAATTTTGCCCCCCAATCCCCAAAATTTGCATCTAAAACCAAAGAAATCATGTCCTGAATGGCCCTCCATACTTTGCCTCTACTGCACATGCGCAGTGTCAAGGAGGTCCCGAAATTGGCGCCAATTATCATTCTTTGTTTGGCCCTTCATCAGTTCACATCTGACTGATCTTTGTGCTTGTAAATCTCAGTTTAAATGATGCCAGACACATAAATATTAGAGAAATGGTGGATCTAAAGAGGAAATAGAAGGAGGAGAGGAAAAATGAGTGGCAGGAAATAATCAGGGCTGTAACTTAAATTTTTTTTATGAAATTATGATAAGTTGCCTAATTTCGAGGCATGGGCCTGTTGTTGTCATTCTTGCTATAAAGTTACACTGCTTGTTCAGTGTTTCCTCTCTCCATTTCCTTTAAGTCCCCCCTTGCTATTCTCCCATGCTTTTGGCATATTTTCTGTAATATTATTACTAAAATTTCTTGGGAGTTTTAGCTGGGTAACAGAATGAATTCTGTTCTTTTCCCCATGTTTACGTCCTCACCCATGGGTGTTTAGGCGTAGTGTTCTGCATCTACCATCTGATGTTCTGCAGTTTCTTCCCTGGAAGTCACTGTTTTGCATCAGATAGTGTGTTATTGGTAACTGATTTCGGGCCATGGTTATCAGTGCCTGGAGTCATGTTTCTGGTGTTTATACACTTCTTGTTTACATTGACAACAGTCTCTGTGGAGGGGGATTTCTTGTCTTTGTATTAGCTTAATCATAACAAGATACATTATTATTATACGTAAGTGTTGCATTAATTTTTTTAATTATTTTTAAATTTTTTGTCCTCACTTAGGCTTCTTGGGATCCATTGGGGCTCAACGTTACTTTTCAGAAACTTGGGCTTTTCTGAAAAAATATTTTTTCAAAAAATTTTTTTGATTTCAATTATTTTTTCTATGTTAATGGATCATGTTATTATGTATCTTTGTTTTCAGGGGTTGGTGCGAGTACTAGGACTTTTTGTATTCTTTTCACAATGAGAGGATATTGTTCAAATTGTAATAAGAGGAAATCTTCCTCTGACTTTCATAATCATTGTATTAATTGTAGTCAGTGTACTCGCACTAACTCCTGTTCAGTATGTGTCAGTTGGGATGACAAACATTGGAAGCGTGTGTCACGGTATGTTGTTAAGAGGCCATGCCGGTCCTTTCTCCGCAGGGTCACTCTAGTTTATCAATCTCTATTTCAGAGGAACAAGAACAGGGTGATGTTTCCGTGATGTCTTCCAAAAGTGTGCCTCCGTCGTCACAGTTAAATGAAGAGCTAGCGGCAAAAGTGCTCATGGAAATACGTCAATTGCCTAAGAGGTCCCTAGCAGGATCGACGGCGTTGACGTCCGCTAGCTCGCCCGGTGTAGCGTCCATTCATCGAATGGTTCGGCAGCCGGGTTCATCCGTTGTGGTCCAGGAAGGAGATTTGGGTGATGCGAGCACTATAAATAGACAAAGTGCACACCCAGTGACGACGGATCAGAGGAGAGAACGGAGGTAGCCTATTAGCCTATTAGTCTGGTTCCTAGCTCGTCCAGGTCCATCCGGGCTGCGAGCGAGAGAGGTCCCTCTCTCGAACAACAACATCTGGGTCCAGATGTTGTGGTACAAAACGTTTCGCATTCGGAGCATACGTCCGCCGCTCGGGACGCTCCATTATATAGACAGTCCGGAGAGACTGTCAATAAGGCTTCCTCATCCTCACGGCAGCGCACACAACCGCACCTTGGCTACGTGACCACGGATATCCAGCCAGCTTCGCCAATCAGAGATTCCACGGCGACCAGGTCACGCCATCCGGTAGCCAGGGACACGAGGCCTGTAGACTCCGGACGTTCGCATAAGAGAAGTATGCAGGAGTCAACGTACACGGAGCTTCCAGCGGCAAAGCAACGTAAGACCGCTGCTCCACAGGCCTCAGTGACGGACGTGCTATCCTAAATAGCACAACTTATCGCTGCATCCCAGCAAACGACAGAATCTCTGTCGGATCAGGAATTATCCGACGACGCTGGGTCGGTACGCTCCGCTGAAGCATCAGGTACGGACGACTGAGAACTTCATAGGGTCCGACAGGATGGCGAAAGGGATTCGGAGGATTTGGAGCTATCCCTTTCGGAACAACATAAAGCTGCCGTAGATTTCATCCGGCATTATCTTCCACAAGTTGTTCCGTCGGACCAGAATGCTGCGATGCCGGATAAGAGACTGATAGCGTCATTGGACACAGAATTTTTTGATCGGTTCAGGGACATCGTCCCTGAGTTTCCGACACAGTCCAATAATGTCACAAGAACATTCGAATTATTGAACGACGCTATTTATAAGCTTGCTACCAAAACAGGCAAGTCTGGTTTCTTGTCCGCAAATGCTCTAAATCTGCCTTTCATCAATTCAAGGAATAAATTCGAAACGGCAGGACTGGGCATACCGAGAGTTCCTCTGCGTCTAGACGACGAGGCTGAAGACTTGGAATTGTCTATACCGTCGTCTATGTCAATTCCAACCACGACGTTGGAAACGACAATAATGTCTAACAGAGTTAGCTTAGACGCTTTATCATACGCAGACCACCTTACTAAGGCGAAAGAATTCCAGGATATACATTCCTCATTAAGACTTCTTTCAAGGGCAGTAGCTTATTCCATGTATAACTCCGCCCTTTCAGTGGCAAACCTGGAGTTGGTTAGACGTGACGCAGCCCTAGCTACATCCACGCGCCTGGATAGTAAGGTGAAGAACTCTCCCAGAGTCGCTTCGGTCTCTGGAGAGCTTCTCTTCGACGGCAAGCTTTCAGCAATCTATGATAAGATAACTAAGAAAGCTTCGGATTCTCTGCTATTCAAATCCGCTTCCAAAAAGTTGGATACAGCAGAAAAGAGTAAGACAGGCACTTCTGGGACAAGCACGCCCAAGAGAAGTTCCTATAGAGATTCTTATACATCCTCTAGGTCTTATTCTAGAGACCGTCAAGGCAGCGACTCACGTACGGGACCTTATTCTGGCCGAGACAACTTGTCAGACGTTCCGAGGTCGACAGGACGAGGTGCGGGTCGTGGAGGACGTAGTTTCTTCTTCCGCAAGCCTCTCTGGTCCAGGAGGTGATGGTTTGAACCTCTATTGTGTTCCGGTAGGCGGAAGATTATCGAGTTTTATAAACGAGTGGGCGTCAATTACGGACGCCCCCTGGGTTTGAGGGGTAATTTCGGAAGGACTAGGAATATCCTTCAAACGAAAGCCTCCATTAACTCGAAGTCCAAAATGGACTCAGCTTCTGTCAAATCCGCAGAAAAGAGGTGCTCTTTTATCAGAAGTGAATGCGGTAGAGGTCGTAGAAGACCAGGAATCACCGGGTTTCTACAGCCATCTGTTTCTGGTTCCGAAACCAGACGGCTCATTCTGTCCAGTCATAGATCTGAGCTGGATAAACAAGCTGATCGTCGCTCCAAAGTTCTATATGGAAACAATTCGATCAGTCAGAGCGAGTTTTCGAGTGAACGACTATGCTACAAGCATAGATCTCAAAGATGCGTACTTTCATGTCATGGTACATCCGACATTCAGAAAGTATCTACGCTTCGCAGTCCTAGGAGTTGTATATCAGTTCCGAGCGATGTGCTTCGGCTTGAACCTAGCACCCTGGACTTTCACTCGAATAATGAACTCGGTAATGATACATTTCCAAGCTCATTCGTCTGCGGTAACGTCGGCCTACCTGGACGACATTCTTCAGAGGTACGGCAACGAGTTAACGCTTCAGAACGATGTGCAGAATCTGCTTCTATTACTTTGACGTCTCGGTTTTATAATAAACGAGGAGAAGTCAGATCTGGTGCCGTCCAAGTCATTCACTCATCCGGGAATGAGCTTCGAGACGCACAACAATCTCATTCGTCTGCCGTTAACCAGAGCGAAATTAATCAGTTGTTACGCTCGCTATTGTCTTCACTCAGACAAAGTCACAGCGAGAGAGTTTATGAGACTGATAGGTCTGTGCGGAGCCGCTGCGGATCTCATTCCGATGGCGCGGTTACGCACTCGTCCTCTCCAAATTTTCTTGACTCAGAATTGGAGTGTAAAGATTCATTCGCTCGATATAAACGTTCTCTTGTCAAATCAAGTGAAACAAGAGATTCAGACTTGGGCAAACATTCAGTGGTTGACTCAGGGAGTCCCACTGCAGTTGCCAGATCCGAGTTTTACGATTATGATGGATGCCAGTCAAACAGGTTGGGGTGCAACATTGATCCCAACGGATTCGAAGTGCCAGGGTCTTTGGGATCCGCAGTTTCTAGGCAAGCACATAAACATCAAGGAAATGATGTCAATTTGGCTTGCACTACGTCATTGGATGAACATTATTCAGAAAGCACATGTCCAAATCCTGTCCGACAATACGACAGTAGTAGCGTATATCCGGAACCAGGGAGGCACTCATTCCGTTCCATTATTCAATTTAACGGAAAGAATCCTTCTGTTTGTTCTAGAACACCAAGTTCTGCTTTCTGTCCGTCATATTCCGGGTCGTCAGAATGTATTAGCAGACTCCCTTTCACGGAAGGGTTGCTTGTTGCCGTCAGAATGGACTCTCAACAAACAGGTATTCAATCAGATTTGCTACCAATGGGAGTGGCCAATGATAGACTTATTTGTGACACAACTCAACAATCAGTTGCAGACGTATGTGTCTCCATGTCCGGATCCCTGAGCATATGCAGTAGACGCTCTATCGATCTCGGACGGAATGATAGGATATGCGTATCCTCCAGCGCCGTTGATTCAGCAAATATTGCTAAAGATAAAACAATCACAATACAATTCTGTTGGTAGCATCTCTGTCTCCACAGAGACTGTGGATAAATCTACTCAGGTGTCTGCTGTGGGACTTATCGCGAAAACTTCCGCCACGAGAGGATCTTCTTTCGCAGGGGAAATCGCGTCAACTTCATCACAACCCGCAAGGTCTCAACCTTCATGTATTTCCGTTGTGTGGTCCTTCTTGCATGGCAAGCATTTTACAGGACGAGCAGTGGACGCAATTTCTAACTGTAGGAGGACCTCCTCTTCGCTAAACTATGCGGCTAAGTGGAAGGTCTTTCGTCGTTGGTGTAGGGATCATTCTGTTGATATTTTTGATCCCTCCATACCAGACATTGCAAACTTTCTAGTATACTTGTTTGACGAGATCAAACTGCTGCCTGTTACTATTAAAGGTTATAGGTCTATGTTATCTGATACCTATGCACACCATGATAGTTTACAAATTGGATCTAATGTCTCTTTATCTAAATTAGTTAGAAACTTCTCGCTAAATAGACCTAGAACCCTTAGATTAATTCCTAAATGGAATTTAGCTTGGGTTCTTCTTAAACTAAAAGAAAAGCCATTTGAGCCTCTTGAGACAGTAGATTTCAAATTCTTGTCTTATAAGACAGCATTTCTCTTAGCTTTCTCTTCTGCTAGAAGATTCAGTGAGCTTCATGCACTATCGGTGGACAATTCTTACTATCGTAGTGTCGGGAACACTATTACCTTTACTACTAATGTTGGATTTTTGGCTAAGAATCAGGCTCCTAATAAATATCCGGAACCTATTGTTATTAAAGCCCTTCCGTCTTCAGACGGGCATAGGCCTTTACTCTGTTCGGTTAGAGCTTTACGTATTTATAAACAAAGATCTCAGTTCATCAGAAAGGGACGAAAACGCTTCTTTCTGTCTCTGATGCCCAATAGAAAGGACATTACGGTCCATTCTATTGCTAGATGGATTCAATTAACTATCCGTACTGCTTATGATAATCTTCAACTCAGCAGTCTGTGCTTAAGATTTCGGCTCATGAAGTAAGAGCTCTTTCTACATCTTGGGCTTACGCAAATAGTGTTGCTATTACAGATTTAATGAAGGCTGCATATTGGTCTCAGCCATCCACATTCACGAATTTTTATCTCAGAAATATTGAGTCCATTTCTGGAGACCTGCATTGTTTAGGTCCGTTATCTGTTGCTCAGAATGTCGTCCACTAAACAGTTGCAACTATAGTTATGCAGGCTTTCTGTTCTGGCAGTGACTCCGTCCTGCTGCCCTCTTCGCTCTGGGCTATTTGACCCAGGGCAAGGGGGGGGGGGGGGGGGGGAGGGTGTTCCCTTAGATCACCTGCTTTATAGTGAAAAGCAAGGGGATACCTCCTCCGGAGTCAGTAATTCTGAGTCGTTATCGGGATGGTTTTAAAGTGTAAAGTTAATGTTTAAAATTCATTCATGTCATATTTTTAAAGTGTAGCTCGGTGTGAAGCATTTGTATATGTCACGTGTCAAACGGGCGTTAATATACAATCCTCGGACACTTCTAAAAGAGTATAAAGAGTCTCAATTCTCTGGACTAACTTTATTTATTGGCTTACTTTAAAAATAATTAGTATAAGGATTATACTGGATGTTAATAGAGAACATGAATGTTATTATGCTCAATTATGGAGGGTATTGTGTGTTTCTAATTTATCATAAAATAAGAAAGATACATGTAAAGCCTAATACTCCTTTTCTCCTCGAGGTGATGACTCTATTTTATATAGGTGAGCTTATTGGATTTTCCTCTATGTCCTAGGCCCTCCAGCCTTTTTACTATTCAGCTATGTCTGGGTCATTGGTACAGTATAAAAATGTTAAAAAATTTATAGTAATTTATATATTTTTTATACTTAACAATGATCCAGACTGGGATGGCCCTCCCAGGAGTTGGGAACTCATACCTCCCCGCTGAGTACATAGCGCTGACCAGGCACTGCTTGTAAGAATGATAATTGGCGCCAGTTTCGGGACCTCCTTGACACTGCGCATGCACAGTAGAGGCAAAGTATGGAGGGCCATTCAGGACATGATTTCTTTGGTTTTAGATGCAAATTTTGGAGATTGGGGGGCAAAATTTGTGTTTGGCCCTAGATTTTTAAGAGTTATCACCAGCTATGTCTGGGTCATTGGTAAGTATAAAAGATATATAAATTACTATAAATTTTCTAACTTTCCATGGTTATCGTATTCAAAAGCTAAAAAATAATGTCAAACACAAATAAAATCTTAATTTCTGTACTTAAATAATTAAAGATATAATTAAATAAAAAGTATATACATTTTTCATAACAATATTTCAACTAAAACGTAAAACAGGTAGTTGTATGTACTTGGTGCTTAGCAAACTTTGTGTAGTACAGTGGAGCCCACTTAATTGGATATCTCGTAATTGTATATCCCTGTTAATTGAATATAATTTTCAAACACGAAACCATTCAGCATACCTTCAGTACAAATTTGATCTGTTAATTGCATATGGGTTGTAGAGTAAACTTCTGTTAATTGTATATAAATTTCTATAATATGTCGAAAAAATTTCTGTGACACACACCAAAATTCCCCTTATTTATCAACCTTTTTGGCCTCACTCCATCCAGTACAGGCATTTATTCTATTATATCTTGTTTGACAGAGCTCTATGAGCTCTGTCAAACAAGATATAATAGAATAAATGCTCAGTTTACCTCCAGAACACAGGAAACTGACCAAATCCCTGTTAATTGTTTACTCCTGTTAATTGAATAATTTTCACTGGCAAAATGGATATTCAATTAAGAGGATTCTACTGTATATAAAAGAATAAATGCGAAGTTTAAGTTTAGAATATGGGAAAGTGATCAAATCCCTGTTAACTGAATACTCCTGTTAATTGAATAATTCTCACTGGCAAAGTGGATATTCAATTAACAACGTTCTACTGTACCACACACATTTTTAGTCGAGTTGTGACGAAGTCAAACTCGACTTATAGTTTGGTGAATGGCGGGCGGGCGGGCGGGCGTAAACAATTGGTTTCCGGATGATAACTTGATAGTGGTTCAACTCACATTCATTAAACTTCATACGTAGGTTGGTCTTGGGGGGAGGAAGAACCCTATTGATTTTAGACATGCTACGTCGAAGGTCAAGGTCACAGTGACCTTGAACATAGTAAATCTTAAACAATTGGTTTCCGGATGATAACTTGATAATGGTTCAACTCACATTCATGAAACTTCATAGGTAGATTGGCCTTGGTGAGGGGAAGAACCCTATTGATTTTGGACTCGCTACGTCAAAGGTCAAGGTCAACATGACCTTGAACATAGTAAATCGCAACAATTCCTTTCCGGATGATAACTTGATAGTAGTTCAACCTACATTCATGAAACTTCATAGGTGGGTTGGCCTTGGTGCGAGGAAGAACTCTATTGATCTTGGACTCACCAGATCAAAGGTCAAGGTCACAGTGACCTTTAACATAGTATATCGCAACAATTCCTTTCCGGATGATAACTTGATAGTGGTTCAACCTAGAGTCATGAAACTTCATAGGTGTGTTGGCCTTGGTGCGAGGAAGAACCCTATTGATCTTGGACTCACCAGGTCAAAGGTCAAGGTCACAGTGACCTTGAACATAGTATATCGCAACAATTGGTTTCCGGATGATAACTTGATAGTGGTTCAACCTAGAGTCATGAAACTTCATAGGTGTGTTGGCCTTGGTGCGAGGAACTGTTGTCACAACTCGACATTGGATCGGTGATCCTGAGCGGCATTTTTTAACATGTTGCAATCAAAGCTGTGTTTGTTTTATTTTCCAGGTAATACAACAGAATGTGCTTACAAGAAACCTAAGATTGATGATTCAATGTTACTTATTGTTGCCTATATAATGGCTGGTATATGTGCAATATGTATCTTACCGTTACTGATTATGCTTGTTCATTGGTTTAAGAGAAAACTTAGCGGTGAATCGACAACAAGTGATGAATCAGTTCATGGACTAGTATCAGATGACAAATAATTTCTCACCTAATGAGATTGTTTGTTTTTGAAATATTTTTATTGTTAATTTTTCTGAAATCCAAGATGGATTCTCCTTCTTTCTAAGTATTTTTCCTTCAATTTTTTCATATCAATCTAGACTTTTTATAGCCTTGGTATGTTTGTTTCCATGAGGGTATTTGAGCTTAGCTTATACAGGTGTTTGCATCTTTCAGCACGGGTGTACTTGGAGGAAATTTCTTGTTTTTTACTTATACAAACCCATACATTGTTTAGTATTTTCTACAAACTTGGTTCAGGAAGGTGCATACAGCTTTAAAAATATTTTTCCCCCGACAAATTTGACAACATTTTGTAAAAATCTTTTGAGTAAAAAATTAACTCTCTGCCCACTGATATCGAAGTATCAAAGTTTTTACATAATGCAACTTAAAATCAGAAAATTAAGGCTAAAAAAAATAATGTTTTGATTCTCTGGCCCTCCTTTGTTGGATTTGAACCTCCTCCTTAGACATTTTTATTATGTCATGTTTTTTTAAGAATTTGCGAAAACTTCGAATGGTCATTTTTTCACATTTCTCGACATATAATTATTTAGCTGTGTTTGCAGTAATTTGGTTTTTCTTGCTGCAGTTTATGGGAGAGTGCCCAGAGGCACTCTCCCATAAACTGCAACAAGGAAATTCTGATATACTGGATCATGATTTAATTATTTATTTATTTGCTGGTGTTTAAGGTCATATATTTCTGCACAATGGCTAATAATGGCTACAACACCGATATAAACTCAAGTTTAACCAATCATTTAGAGCCATGTTTCCCATTTTAAAGGACTCCTACCCCAAGCACTGGTTACTGGGGGCTATTCTAATGGATCATGATGTTTGACAGATCTACACCATTAAAAACAACAATAAAATACAAATCCTTTTAGCTGTTGGTACGGCAGTTAGTTATAAAAGGTATACTATAATTACACTAAAATACAAACTTTTCGCTTTTTCAAGTGGAAAGGCAGCAAAAAGATTTATACTCAACCCTTTACACAAAAAAAAAAATAAAAATAAAATCCTCCCTCCCTCACTGATTTGAAAAAAAAATTGCCTGAGAATCAATTCATTTTTTTATTTGGCATAACCAGTTCAATCTTGTTTGACAGAGCTCAAACAAGATTGAATTTGTTACTTTCTAGTTGTATTATGGACAAATTTGTGGTTTGAAATTTCAGTATTTTGACCCAAGTGTTCAGAGAGTTAAAACTGCATGACATGTGCACTGAGTAGTAAGTATGTAAGACAGAAATCAGGTATTTTTATATCCACATCGGCATACACATTTCCTACGGCAACATGTACTTTCAATAAAAGAGTGTTCATATCAATCACAACACCTAGAAACTTTTACAGGACTCTCTAATAGGCTTGCATGACATCCTGGGACAACCAAAATTTCAGTTGGGCTGTTAAAGTTGCTTCCACCACTGCTTGATGGAATAACTAGTTTTTTAATTGAAGAGTATGTTTAACAAGACTAACAGTGACCACATGGCCACATATTCCCCTGAACTATGACAATAATCTGTGACCTTGACCTCCCATCAAACAAAATAAATTTTTCTCAGTGTTATGGAGCTGACACAAAAATCTCCTGATGGACAGACAGACAGACAGACAGACAGACAGATGGAAATGACAAACACAATATATCTCCCCCACCCCCCTTCCGAAATTTTTTTTTTTCGGGAGCATAAAAATGATGCAGTAAGAACGTTTTTTATATCAGTATGTACACCCATATTGGTCATGATTTCATGATTGATGAATAAAACTTAACACTAACCTGACTTTGTTCAGTGACCTGACTTTGTTCACTGCAATAGAACAGGTGCTCCAACATGCAGTCTCAAGGTAAACTCACAGATCACATTCCATGTACCTTGGCAGTTGTTTCTTGGCTGCCTATATAGGCAACCAACACTTGTTAATGAATAGCAGTTGAAACCCAGGATGTAGATGGCAAAAGTGGAGCAAAAATGTTAATAAATCTTCAAGCCTTTGAGGGTTGAACAATTTCAGATTTGTCTCAGAAACTATTACAGAATTGTAATATACTGAGCCAAAAAAGAAAGTATAATAAACATTGAGGAGCAATTTTTTTAGTATTATCGACTTCAATCCCAAACAAATTATTGTACATTCATACTTCGAGTCTAGCTGTATGAATTTGCATAATTTCATGTTCTTACTGTTGCCAGCATCATGTCAGGACATCGCAATTCAGACATAGGGTGAAATGAAAAGTTCACACAGGCAGTCAATAGTGTGTATGTCTGCTGTTTGCCTCTTGGATGGCAAGACATTGACGGTGCATGGACCTGATAAGTCTCCGGATGTCACCCTGTGGTATTGTGTTCCACTCCTGCCTTAGAACATTACGTAAATCGCCTAACGTTTGAAGATTATGAAGCCATACCCGATTGATCCCAAAGATGCTTGATTGGCAACAAATTTGGCGAAAAGTAGGGGCCAGGGAAGAAGTTTGATGCTCTGCTCCTCAAGAAAGTCACGACAGATACAGGCCACGTGACATCGGGCATTGTCTTGCTGGAATAACTGCAATTCGACGATAGCGTTGAAGAAAGGGACAACAACAGCATTAAGAATTTCGTTCCTATATCGCTGTCCATTCAGATTACCATCGATGAAGATCAACTGTGTTCGATGGTGCAAGAAAATTCCTGCCCAAACCATTACACTACCCCCGCCGAAACAGTCGCATTCCCACACACAAGCATCAGAAAACCATTCTCCTTGTCGGCGATAAGACTCTTGCCCTACCACCAGTGCGCCGTAGACAAAATCATGATTCGTCACTAAAAAGAACTGTGCTCCAACGCTGCTGAGTCCAGTGAACATGCTGATGTACCCATTCCATTCTGATGGTACGATGATGTTGGGTAAGGATTGGTCCATGGTATGTACGTTTCCTTTGGATGCCGTTTCTGTTGCAGACAGTATTTGTGCTCAGACTCTATTGTTTGTTCTACCAGGAGTAATTGCTGATGTCCTCGTCGCCGAAAGGAAGCGATTCCGCAAGTGAGACATCCTGATGTGTTGGTCTTGGTCGACCTGAACGCGGTCGGCCAGCGTTAGATGCAATGGTTCTATACCTTCCAATGAGACGGAAAATAGTGGCCACAGTAACTCCGAACTCAGCAGCAAGCTCATCTGGAGGTATCCCAGCCTCATGCATACCATTGGCACGCAACCTCTGCTTTTCGGTTAACCTTGGCATTTTTTAAAATGTCAGAAGACAAAAGCTAGCTTGTTTTCTCAATAAACCTAGCACAACATAACACAAAGAAAATTGTCGGTCACCCATTCGATTTGATATTCTCGGGTAGCACGTGCTATTTTGAAATCCATAGCAAAATTGTATACAGTTGGGTGAACAACAACAACATGTCATTAAACTCTTTGTACGACTTCTTGTTCACAAACATGCAACATTTGTTATGCTATTTATGCTATTTTTTCACATTTGTTTCTATTATACTTTCCTTTTTGACTCGGTATAGTTATCAAATCACTGCATCTCAGAAAATATCAAAATGTCATTATGCAATGCCACATTACATCAATATGCCTTCTTGACATCCCTCTCGGAATCATATCGCTGCCTGAAAGTAGCACAAATGCTAGGGTTTGTTAACCTTTTCTAACACTAAATGAAGACTACACTTGCTTTAACCCTTTACCCAATGCATACGATATCAAAATTTATTATTTTAAACATTTAAAAAAAATTTTTTTAAAAATGTCAATAAAACCATATCATGTGAATCCTCATTGGAACAAACTCGATGAGCTCGTTCCAAAGAGGGTCACATGATATGGTTTTGCTGAAATGTTTTGAAAAATAATATTTTTTCTGTTGCAGAATTTGCATATTACACTGGCAGATGTGGCCGATTCGTTGGGCAAAGGGTTAAATAAACTTTTGAATAACAGAAAAAAAATTCCCATAGTGCAACTAGAAACTAGAATTAATCAATTCAATCTTGTTTGACAGAGATCAATAAGCTGTTTGACACATGCACTTGGCTATTGAATGTACCGTTAAACCCTAGTAAATTGATAACTATATTTCAAATTCATCTCGGACGTGACAGGGCAAAGGAACTCAATCAAACAAAACATAAATACTTGATCTGCTACTTAACCCCCTGTACACTGAGGTTAAATGATGAGCTCTGTCAAACAAACTTGAATTGGTTCAGTTACTACCGTATTTACTCTATGTATTGGGACAGCTAAAAGTACTTATTTTCACAGGTGTCCCAATTGTTAGAAAACGGGGAAAGAACACAGCCTGGTCTTGATTTGATGCTGAATAAAGTTGTGTGTGATTCGTTTTCCATCATTATATACGAAAATCACCGTCCAATCTTTTTTTATATTTTCATTTTTTGCTTCAAAAACATAGCTTATGATCCCTCATTTGAATGAGCGCATTGCGCTCATTCCAATGAGGGATCATAAGCCATGTTTTCGAAGCAAAAAATGAAAACTTTTAGTTACTCAAGAATTTTTTTTTATGAGTGTCGTTTGCTACTAGCGACGCGCCTACTGGAAACAAATCTCCTGAATGTCCCAAACTTTGCTGCATAAAAAAAATATAGATTTTTATACTGTACCAATGACCCAGACATAGCTGGTGCTAACTCTTAAAATATAGGGCCAAACACAAATTTTGCCCCCCAATCCCCAAAATTTGCATCTAAAATCAAAGAAAACATGTCCTGAAAGGCCCTCCACACTTCGCCCCCACTGCGCATGCGCAGTGTCAAGGACGTTCCGAAATTGGCGCCATTAATCATTCTAAGTTTGGCCCTTCATCAGTTAACATCTGACTGATCTTTGTGCTTATAAATCTCAGTTTAAATGATGGCAGACACATAAATATTAGTGAAATGGTGATTCTAAGGAGGATAGAGAAGGAGGAGAGGAATAAAATGTGTGACAGAATATTATCAGGGCTGTAACTTAAAATTTTTTAATGAAATTATGTTAAGTTACCTATTTTCGAGGCAGCAGCCATTTTGTTGTCATTCTGATTATTTAGTTACACTGTTTTTTAAGTGTTTTCCTCTCTCCCTGTCCTTTAAGTCCCCCCTTGCTATTCTCCCATGCTTTTGGCATAGTTTTTGTAATTATTATTACTAAATTTTCTTGGGAGTTTTAGCTGAATAACAGAATGAATTCTGTTCTTTCCCCATGTTTACGTCTTCACCTACGGGTGGTTAGGCGTTGTGTTCTGCATCTACTATCTGATGTTCTGCAGTTTCTTCCCTGGAAGTCTCTGTTTTGCATCAGATAGTGTATTTTTGGTAACTGATTTCGGGCCTGGGTGCCTGGAGTCTTATTTTAGTGTTTTTACACTCCTTGTTTACATTTTCAACAGCCCTCTGTGTGAGGGGGGGATTTCTAAAAAATAATATCTTGATGTTATTTTAATCATAACTAGATACATTATTATTGTTCGTAAGTGTTGAATAAATTGTTTAAAATATTTTTAAAATTTTTGTCCACACTTAGGCTTGGGATCCATTGGGGCTCAACGTTACTTTTCAGAAACTTGGGCTGTTCTGAAAAAATATTTTGATTTCAATTATTTTTTCTATATTAATGGATCATATTATTATTATGTATTTTGATTGCCAGGGGTTAGTGCGAGTACCAGGACTTGTTTTCTTTTCACATTGAAAGGATATTGATCAATTGTTTTAAGAGGAAGTCTTCCTCTGACTTTATTATCATTCTATATGTGGTCAGTGTACTCGCATTAACTCCTGTTCTGTATCGTATGATTTCGATGACAATATGGGAAGCGTATGTCACGGTATGTTATTGGGGATTTGGACACTCCGGTCCTTTCCCCGCAGGGTCACTCTACTTTATCAATTTCTATTTCAGACGATCAAGATTAGGGTGATGTATCCGTGATGTCTTCCAACAGTGTGCCTCCGTCGTCACAATTAATGAAGGGCTAGCGGAAAAGTGCTCATGTAAATACGCCAATTGCCTAAGAGGACCCTAGTAGGTTCGACGGCCTTTGACGTCCGCTAGCTCGCCCGGTGTAGCGTCCATTCACCGAATGGTTCGGCAGCCGGGTTCGTCCGTTGCGGTCTAGAAGGAATTTTGGGGTGATGCGAGCACTATAAATTAACTTAATGCACACCCAGTGACGGCGGATCGGAGGGAGAACGGAGGAAGCCTTTTTAGTCCGGTTCATAGCCCGTTCCGGTCCATCCGGACGGCAAGCGAGAGAGGCCCCTCTCTCGTTCAACAACATCTGGCCCCAGATGTTGTGGTACAAAATGTGTCGCAAGCGGAGCATACGTCCGTCGCTCGGGACGCTCCGTTGTATAGGCAATCCGCGGAGACTGCTAAGGCTTCCTCTTCTTGTCAGCGCACACGACCGCACCTTGGCTGCGTGACCGCCGATATTTTACCAGCTTCGCCGATCAAGGATTCTTCGGCGACCAGGTCACACCATCCGGTAGCCAGGGACACGAGGCCTGCAGACTCCGGACGTTCGCATAGGAAGTGTGCGGGAGTCAACGTACACGGAGCTTCCGGCGGCAATGCATCGTAAGACCGCTACTGCACAGGCCTCGGGAACGGACGTGCTTTCCTTAATAGCACAGTTTATCGCAGCATCCCAGCATCAACTGAATCTGTCGCATATATTTTATCCGACCATGCTGGGTCGGGACGCTCCGCGGAAGCGGGTACGGACGTCCGAAAGTTTCATCCGGTCCGACGGGATACCGAAAGGGATTCGGAGGATTTCAAGCTTTCCCTTTCGGAACAACATATGCTGTTGTGTATGTCATCTGACTTGGTCTTCTACAGCTTCTTTCGTCGGACCAGAATGCTGCGATGCCGGATAAGAAACTGATAGCGTCGGTGGACTTAGAAATTTTTGGTTCGGTTCAGGGACATCGTCCCTCAGTTCCGACATAGTCCAATAATGTCACACAAACTTTCGAATTATTGAACGACGCTATATATATTATTATTTTATGCTTGCTAACCAAGCATTTCTGGTTTCTTGTTCGAAGAGTTATGGAGATGTCTTTCAAAAGTGTGCCTCTGTCGTCATAGTTAATGAAGAGCTAGCGGCAATAAGTGCTCATGGAATATGTCTATTGCCTACGGAGTGACATTCGCTAGCTCACCCGGTGTAGCGTACATTCATTGAATGGTTTGGCTGCTGGGTTCGTCCGTTGCGGTCTAGGAAGGAGATTTGGGTGATGCGAGCACTTTAATTACTTTAGTACTCACCCAGTGACGGCAGATTGAGGACAGATCGGAGGAAGCCTGTTAGTCCGGTTCCTGGCTTGTCCAGGTCCGTCCGGGCTGTGAGCGAGAGAGGTCCCTCTCTCGTCCAACAACATAGGGGACCGCATGTTGTGGTTCAGATATTTTACATTCGGAGCATATGTCCGTCGGTCGGGACGCTCCGTTATATTGACAGTCCGAGAGACTGTCCTTGATGCTTCCTCATCCTCACAGCAGGGCACACGACCGCACATTGGCTACGTGACCTCGAGTATCCGATCAGTTTCGGCATTCAGTGATTCCACGGCGAATAGGTCGCGCCATCCGGTAGCCAAGGGACACGAGGCCTATACACTCCGTTCGCTCGCATATTGGTAGTATGCACGGGGTAACGATCACGGAGCTTCCAGCGGCAATGCATCGTAAGACCGCTTCTCCTCAGGCCTCAGTGACGGACGTGCTATCCGAGTTAGCACAGTTGTTTCGCAGCATCCCAGCAATTGACTGTTTCTCGGTCGAATCAGGAATTATCCGACGGCGCTGGGTCGGTGCGGTCCGCGGTTGCATCAGGTACGGACGACCGAACGCTTTATAGGGTCCGACAGGATGGCGAAAGGGATTCGAAAGATTTCGAGTTTTCCCTTTAGTAGTATCGGAAGATGCCTTTCATGTCTTCTGGCATTATCTTCCAGTGATTGTTATTTCGGACTTCATTGCTGCGATCTTGGATAAGAGACTTATAGCGTCATTGGACTCGGATTTTTCGATCGGTTCAGGGACATTGTCCCTGACTTACCGACGCAGTCCAATATTGTCATTATAACATGTGTTTTATTTTTCGACGCTTTATATATATATATATATATATATATATATACAAGCCTGCTACCAAGCATGATAGTTTAGTTTCTTGTCCGCGTTGCTCATTTCTGCCATTTTATCATTTATATGAATAGTTTATTTTGGCAGAGCAGGGCATACCGAGAGTTCATATGCGTCTAGACGGTGTGATTAAAGACTGCATATATTCTTTTTCGCCGTTTATGTCTTTTCCAATTTCAATGTTGGGAACGACATGATGTATAGTAGACTTAACTTAGACGCTTTATCATACGTAATCCGCCTTACTGAGGCGTTATCATTACGTCTTCAAGAAAAGATTTACGGGATATTATTCTCAATGTAATTTCTTTTGAGGGCAGTGGTTTGTTCACGTATAACTCCGCCCTTCATTGGCTGATTGGAGTTGGTTAGACGTGACGCAGCCCTAGCTACATCCACACGCGTGGATAGTAAGGTTAAGAACTCTCTCAGAGTCGCTTCGTTCTCGGAGGAGCTTCTCTTCGACGGCAACTTTTCGGCAATCCATGAATTGCTCGATTTACACGTTCTCTTGTCTATCTAGTGTTACAAGAGATTCAGACTGGGGCAAACATTCGGTGGTTGACTCAGAGAGTGCCACCGCAGTTGCCGGACCCGAGTGTGGCTGTTATGACGGTTGCCAGTCAAACAGATTGGGATATAATACTGATCCCTACGGATTCGAAGTGCCAGGGTCTTTGGGTTCCGCAGTCTCTTAGCAATCAGTTTTCTTCCGCGGAATAATGTTTTTTAGGCTTGCTTTATGTCATTGCATGAACATTATTCAGAAACGCATGCCCAAATTCCTGTCCTTTAATTCGACAGTAGTGGCGTATCTCCGGAACCAGAGAGGCACTCTTTCGTTTCCGTTATTCAATTTAATGGAAAGAATCCGTCTGTTGGTTATAGTACACCAAGTTCAGTTTTGGTCCGTCATATTCCGGGTCGTCTGATTGTTTTATCGGACTCCCGTTCTCTTATGGGTCGCTTGTTGCTGTCAGAATGGACTCTCAACAAACAAGTATTCAATCAGATTTGCTATCTATGGGAGCGCCCAATGATGATTTATTTATGACACAGCTTGCTAATCAATTGCAGACGTATGTGTTGGCTTGTCCAGATCTCTGAGCTAATGTTGTTAACGCTCTATTGATCTATAGGACGGAATGATAGGATACGCATATCCTCTGGCGCTGTTGTTTCAGCAGGTATTGCTAAGATAAACAACCACAATACATTTCTGTTGATAGCATTTCTATCTTCACAGAGATCATGGGTAATTTACTCTCTTGTCTACTGTGGGTCTTAACGTGAAATCTTCCTCTATGTGAGGATCTTTTTTCACTGGGTAAATCGTGTCATCTTTATCACAACCCGCAAGGTCGCAACCTTCATGTATTCCGTTGTGTGGTCCGTATTGCATTGTAAGCACTGTACTGGACGAGCTTTGGACGCGATTTCTTACTATAGGAGATCCTCTTCTTCGCTATTCTATGCGGCTAAAGTAGAGGCTCTTCCGTCGTGGTGTAGGGATCATTATGTTCATATTGTGGATCCCTCCATACTACTCATTGCTATTTTTTAGTATACTTGTTTCACAAGATCTACTGCAGCCTGTTATTATTTAGGTTATAGGTTTATGTTACCTCATACCTATGCACTCTACGATAGTTTACAATTGAGTCTTTTGTCTCTTTATCTAAGTCAGTTAGTAACTTTTTGATAAATAGACTTAGAATCTTTAGATTAAATTCCTATATGGATTTTAACTTCGGTTCTTATTTAGCTAAGTAATCATTTGAGCCTCTGGAAACAGTAGTTTTCAAATTCTGACCTTTTAGACAGTAATTCTGTTGGTTTCTCTTTTACTGTAGAGTCAGTGAGTTTCATGCACTATCGATGGATGATTTTCACTTTCGTAGTTTCGGAATCACTACTTCCGTTACTATTTAGGTTGGATTGTTGCATAAGAGTTAGGCTCCTATTATCCGGAACCTATTATTTTAAGGTCCTTCCGTCTTCGTATGGGCATAGGCCTTTACTCTTTCCGGGTACAGTTTATGTATTTATAAACAGATATCTGTTTATTACTATGGGCGTAAACTTCTTCTGTCTTTGATGTCTAGTAGAAGGACGTTACGCTCCATTTTATTGTTAATAGATTCTATTAACTATCGGTACTGCTTATGGTATATCATTGACTTAGCAGTTGTGCTTAAGATTTCGGCTCATGAAGTAAGAGTTCTTCTACTTCTTGGGCTTACATTAATAGTGTCGCTATTATAGATTTTTGAAGGCCGCTCATTGCGCTCAGCCATCCACATTCATGAATTTTATCTCAGAAATATCGAGTCCATTTCTGGAGGCCTCTATTGTTAGGTCTATTATCTACTGCTCAGTATGTCATTCACTTAACAGTTGCTACTATAGCTAGGTAGGCTGTCTGTTTCGGCAGTGTCTCCGTTCGGCTGCCCTCTTCGCTCTGGGCTATTTGACCCAGGGCAAGAAAAAGGGGGGGGAGGGGGAGGGTGTTCCCTTGGGTCACCTGTTTTACTATGAAAACAAGGGGATACCTCCTCCGGAGTTAGTAATTCTGAGCTGTTATTGGGATGGTTGTTTAGTGAGAAGTTTAGGTTTTTAAAATTCATTCAAGTCTTAGTTTTTAAAGTATAGCTTTTGAATATTGCATATGTCAACGGACATGATTTTGCAATCCTCAGACACTTTTAGGAGTATAAGAGTCTCTATTCTCTAGACTTACTTTATTTATTGGCTTACTTTAAAAATTATTAGTATAAGGATTATATTGGATATTAATAGAGTACATGGATGTATGAAGCTCAATTTTGGAAGGTGTTGTATCTTTCTAATTTATCATAAATAAGAAAGATACATGTAAGGCCTATTACTTCTTTTTCCCTACAGGGGATGACTCTATTTTATTTTATTGAGCGTATTCCATTTTGCTCAATGTCCTTGGCCCTCCAGCCTTTTTACTATTCAGCTCTGTCTGGGTCATTGGTACAGTATAAAAATGTTAAAAAATTTATAGTAATTTATATATTTTTTATACTTACCAATGACCCAGACGGGGATGGCCCTACCAGGAGTTGGGAACTCTTGCCTCCCCGCTGAGTACATAGCGCTTACCAGGCACTGGTTATTAGAATGATTAATGGCGCCAATTTCGGAACGTCCTTGACACTGCGCATGCGCAGTGGAGGCGAAGTGTGGAGGGCCTTTCAGGACATGTTTTCTTTGATTTTAGATGCAAATTTTGGGGATTGGGGGGCAAAATTTGTGTTTGGCCCTATATTTTAAGAGTTAGCACCAGCTATGTCTGGGTCATTGGTAAGTATAAAAAATATATAAATTACTATAAATTTTTTAACTTTTCTGGAAAAATTGTGTGTCCCAAATCATAGAGTGTCCCAATACATAGAGTAAATACGGTAGTTACATTATGGGAAAAATTTGCAGCTTGAAACTTTGATATTTTAACACCTGTGTTAAATATTAAAAAAAATTTCATATTTTTGTGAGAAACTAACACTAATAAAAAGTGCGTAATTTATGAATGCCTTTGAAATTTTCTGGTTGGTTAGAGGTTTTTGTTTTAATTTGTCAGGATTTCCCGTCATCCATAAGCGATCAGCGAGTCATATATGTATTAGATCTTCTGTGATTTTGTGCTGAAAGCAAGCTATTAATTGAAAATGGAATTTGTTTTCGTTTTTGGAATTCACTAATAAAAACCTTGAGGTCATAAGCTGAGTTTGAACAGTTTTTGAGAATAGTACAGGCTGTTTTGGGTTGTTACATTGGTTTAAGAGTTGATATGAATGGGGTTTACACTAAGGCTATACAGTGTACATGGTTAGTTACTCAGACTTCTAAGTATATTCTTTAACCCTTCACCTAACGAATCGCCCACATCTCCACGCGTAATATGCAAATTCAGCAGCTAAAGAAATATTTGTTCCAATGAATACCAGAAACCGCCCAATTATCTGGACGTGTAGCAAAAAAAAAAGACCAGAAAACTGATTCTCTGAGTATTCTAGAGCTGAAACGGCTAAGGGGTTTTCTTGAACGATTAATCACGTGGATTAACCTTGGTTAACTGATTAATCACTTGTCCAAATAGATTTCTGAATAATTGCCATACCGTTGATGATTTACAGCATGAACCCTTTACCCAAGGTAACAAACATAACCGACCAAGCCTATATACAAAAATCTCCATTCAAATTTATCATGTTTTCAATTTTTGTCTCAAAAAAATAGCTTATGATTCCTCATTGGAACGAGCTTGTTGAGCTCGTTCCAATGAGGTGTCATAAGCTATGTTTTTGAGGCAAAATTTTTTACTCCTCCAAAGGTTTACATGCTACATTGTTCAAACTTTGCACACATGTTGATCAGTAATTGCGGTTGTGCATGTGACAAGTGCAGGTAACTCGGTTGTGTATTTCCAGAGTTATGCTCCCTTTTAGTACTTAAAACATTACAGTATTGTGTCACCTACTCTTTCAACATTTTACATGCTATATTGTTCTAACTTTGCACACATGTTGATCACCAATTGCCGTTGTGCATGTGACAAGAGCAGGTAACTCTGTTTTGCATTTCCAGAGTTATGCCCCTTTTTAGTACTTGAAACATTACACTATTGTGTCGCCTACTCCAACATTTTACTTGCTTTATTGTTCAAACTTTGAACCCATGTTGATCATCAATTGTCGTTGTGCATGTGACAGGAGCAGATAACACCATTTTAAACGACGAGAATCCTCGCTGTTTATAGCTGTTATGATCCTCAAAATGTCCTTTTCCTTGGCACAACCTATAGTCAATCATTATCAATGAAATTCTCCTGTCAATGAATGGATGCTACCATTGTAAAAAGTGAGGAGAATCTTCTACAGCAGCCTTGCAGCCCTTTAGAAGTTATCTTATAATTGATGCTACTGTTTTTTTTTTTGTGAAGACCTCAGATCGCTTAACATGAAAATGTGAAAACAGGTGAATTACCCTTTACCCCAGACAGGGCAGGGGAATGGGCAATGATTGAAGGGGTGGACAGACATAGTCGGGTCAACAAAAATTTCAAACTTCACCCCAGAGAAACTTGTGCATGTTCCAATTTTGAAGGGCGTATGTTGCCCTGCTAGGCGGTGTTCTTGTTAGTAATTCATTAATTTATTTTGCAAGTATCGTCTGTTACCCGCAATGGATAAAGGGTTAAGAATGACCATTTTCAGCCACTGATACAGTATGATGATCATGCAAGTAAACAAGTATGTCAGCAAGTAACTTGCAGGCTTTACTCTGTCTCATATAATTGATGTGAGTCAGTGTGACAATGTTTACCTGTTTTGGAGCAAGTTTGTTCTTTGTTAACCCATATAATACAGCAGTTCAAAAGTAATGGTTAATCGATCAATTACTTTTTGGATCGATGAAGATGTTGATCATTGATTAATTGATTAACCGTTTCAGCTCTAGATAAAACACGCCACTGCCCATTTTATTCTGTAGTTTATCCCTCTACATACTGATGTCATAATATCAAAATTACAAGAAGCAAAGTTTTTCATATTTCTACTTGGAATGTAACCAGTTCTGTGTTGTTTGACGGAACTCAATGAGCTCTGTCAAACTATACAGAATCGTTTAACCTTTAAAGGCCTATTTCCGACTCTTACAAACTCAGCACAGGTGCCCTTATCCCTTATTGACGATATCAAAATTTATTATTTTAAATATCATTTTTTCAAATTTTTCAAAAAGTGTCAACAAAACCATACCATGTGACCCCTTGTTGGAACGAGCTCGTTCCAACGAGGGGTTACATGATATGGTTTTGTTAAAATATTTGGAAAAATTAATATTTTTTCAACTGCTGAATTTGCATATTATGCGGGCGGATGCGACCGATTCGTTGGGTAAAGGGTTAACATGCCATCATGAGGAGGTCCTGTTGACAACAGACAAATTTGGTAGGTAGCGGTTTCTAGTCAAATCTTGGCACTCTGTGAAGGCAGCCAAGACTTGACTAGAAATCACTACTAAGCCACATGACGTATAGAGGCTCTGGGCTGGTGGGAATTCAGGACACTTGTCCAGCCCCTGAGTGTTAAATTCCCAGCTGCATGATGGGGAAAATTGTTGCCTGAAATTTCAATATTTTGACATCAGTGTATCTAAAAATCAAACTAATCCATGTATATGAACCTCTGAGTGTAATATGGGAAATTGGGGGGGGTGGGAGGCTGAAGTTGATCCCTCTCCTCCCTAATGTATCTGTGCTCCCCAACTATGAATTGCTGGCTCCACCATTGTCCCTGTGATCATAACTGGAGCTTCAATACGAGGATGAATATCAAGATACGTATCAAGATACATATCGTATCATGACTTGTGTACCTAGATACGTATCGCATTGTGAATTTAGTGTTTCATCCCAACCCTACAGATGAGACCCAGGATCTTCACATATGGTACATTTGCCGTCGACTGGTCGTAATCCATGCGTGGGCAGTGATGTCCGCACATGTGTTTACCAGGTAATAAAATCATCATCAGCAAAATTTTAATTAATGAAGCACCGAGTTGTACCTGGTTCTTCATTAATTAAGTTTTTGATGATTATTCCTAAAAGTGGTGTTTGCAATCTAATATTGTTGTGTCCATGGAAATACTGCCTACCCTGTGGAAAGAGACCAGTCCATGGCAGCCATATTGTATGGGGGATGCCCTCGCTTAACTCAGCGTGAGGGGAAATGAAGTCTGAAAAAAAATGTATTCCCCCCGCCCCCCCCCCCCCCCCCCCCAACTTTGTTTAGTCTGGGCACACCGCTGGTGCAGTGGAACCCTGTTAATTGAATAGCCACTTTGCCAATGAAAATTATTTAATAACAGGAGTATTCAATTAACAGGGATTTTGTCACCTTCCTGTATTCTAGAGATAAACTTAGCATTTATTCTATTATATCTTGTTTGACAGAGCTCCATGAGCTCTGTCAAACAAGATATAATAGATTAAATGCCTGTATTGGATGTTTTGAGGCCAAATTGGTCTATAAACAAAGGAAAAGTGGGGAGAGTCAGGGTAATTTCTCGACAGGTTGCAAGCTTTTTTATTCAATTAACAGGAGTTTACTCTATAACCTGTATTCAATTAACAGGTCAACTTTTTACTGGAGGTGTGGTAAATGGTTTTGTGTTGGGAAATTATATTCAATTAACATGGTTATTCAGTTAAGAGATATCCAATTAAGTGGGCTCCACTGTATAATTGTTAACTTAACTTTATATTATTTTACAGAAACTGCTGAACTTGGAAATATTTCTAAGATGTTTAATATTTCATCTATTTTTTTTATTTTTAACCCTTTACTTAATGAATTGGCAGCATCTGCTTACTTAACCCTTATGGGCCTATTTCTGACTCTTACGACCTCAGAGCAGGCGCCCTTAACATGACACCATGAGCAGGTCCTTCTGACAATAGACAAATTACCTTGGCAGTAGTTTCTCGTCAAGTCTTAGCTGCCTTAACAGGCAGCCAAGACTTGACTAGAAATCACTGCTTAGCCACTAGACATTCACAGGCTATGGTCAGGTGTGAATTTAGGACAATTGACCAGACCCTTATGGGTTAATATGCAAATTGAGCAGTTGTAAAAACATTATTTAAAAAAAAAAGTATCAACAAAATCAAATCATGTGACCTATCATTGGAACAAGCTCATCTGGCATGTTCCAATTGGGGGATCATACAATATGGTTTTGGTGAGATTTTTTTTTTAAATTTGAAAAAAAAATTAAAATAAAAAATTTTGATTTTGTGCGTGCTATCTAAAGGGTTAAAGTTTTTGGTTCTCAGATTTTTTGGAGGTTATTGTACATTTGGTGCTAACTTTGTGAAATTTTAATGATGATATTATACTTATAAAATGGGAAATTATTGTTTTCAGTCTCTATTGAAGTTTATTTAAATATATAAATTCATAATTTATTCAATCAGTGCTTCTTTTTGTGTCTCTGAATATCTCTTTAATTAATATAATAAACATGTCTGTAAAATTTCAGAATAAAAAAATATATGCATATGAAATGTGTAAATTGTGTTTTCAGAAACATGAAACTTTAATGTTCTTTTACATTTTGGGGGATAATTTTCAACTTTTTCTGAAATTCGTAAAGATCTAGAATTGAAAAAAATATCGCTCTGAAATGCAAGTATTGTTTTAAAAAATGTGGATCATTTCTTGTATTCTTTTTCGGTGTTTAACCCTTTACCTAACGTAACGGCCAAAACTGGTCAGCGCTATTCTCAAAAATCGCCAGTTAATTTTCATTATTTTTTTCATTTTTTGTCTCAAAAACATAGGTTATGACCCCTCATTGGAACGAGCTCGACGAGCTCGTTCCAACGAGGGGTCATAACCTATGTTTTTGAGACAAAAAATGAAAAAAATTAGTTATTCAAGAATTATTTTTGCATGTGTCGTCTGCTTTTCAGGTTAGGTAAAGGGTTAAAAAAATATTCTTCTACTGTATTTTCTCCCTTGTAATAAATTATTACTGGGGAGAAAATACAGTAGGAGAAACCCAAAGGCCAAAAAGGCCCATCACTGAAATTGAAGCATAAAGAAATGCCACATCCCTAGGTGATTAAAATATAAACATTGCCTTCTGTGTTATTTTTGGCCTGAGAAATTTCGTCTTGTCATAAAATTTTCAGGTTTCATTGACAAATGAGATCATCTCTACTCCAAATTCCTTCATTAATTACAATCTACCTCCATATATGCACTGGTGTTGTTTGACTGAACACTACTTGTTTTGTGGCAATTTCTCCATAAATGTATTAATGAGGTATTCTTTTCTTTTAAATATTCACTTGCACTCTAGATTCTTTATGAAGCCTCTTCTCTAATTAACTTTTCATTATCTCTACATCTGATGAAGTACACACTGGTTAGGTCTTTTTCTGGGATACTGGATATTCTGGTCCTCTCAAACTCCAGTTTCTTTTATCTATTGTCTTATTAGATCAGACGTATTAGTTATGGCATCATTGTGTATGGCTGTTAGCTCTACGAGTAATTTGAGCCTTGGCTCCAGGACAATTCTCAAACCACCATCATAACAGATATCTATAGACAGCAGGCCAAAAAACAGAATAGACAACCTAGAAGACCATACAAATGAGTACAGTGGAACCCTGTTAATTGAATTGTCACTTTGCCAATGAAAATTATTCAATTAACAGGAGTATTCAATTAACAGGGATTGTGTCACTTTCCTGTATTCTAGAGATAAACTTAGCATTTAATCTATTATATCCTGTTTGACAGAGCTCCATGGATTAAATGCCTGTATATTGGATGTACTGAGGCCAAATAGGTCTATAAACAAAGGAAAACTGGGGAAAGTCAGGGTAATTTCTTGACATGTTACAAGATTTTTTATTCAATTAACAGGAATTTACTCTCTTACCTATATTCAATAAACAGGTCAAATTTGTACTGGAGGTATGATAAATGGTTTTGTGTTGGGAAATTATATTCAATTAACAGGGTTATACAGTTAAGAGATATCCAATTAAGTGGGCTCCACTGTAGTTAATTGGTATGTAGGGGATATCAAATTACCAGAAACAACTGATCACGTTCTATTTTAGAACTTTGTCAACAAAAACATTAAAATATGAATGTCATTGGGACAAGCTCTGAGAGCTGGATCTAGTGGTATTCATGAATTATTTGTAGGTTTTTATTGACAAATATTTAAATTGTTCAAATTAATTTAAATATTTTTGCGGGATGGAGTAAGGGTGGAGATGGGAAGCATGAAATGTAAATTATTGATGTGCTGGTTGGATGCACAAATCTCCCTGACAAGCATGGAAATCTCCCTGACAGCTCACCAAAATCTCACTGACGTCATATTCAGAGGGTAACAAGTCTGGTGATAACCATGGTACAGTCTGCAAAAAATTCAGTGCATTTAGAATGGTGTGTGGAAAGTTCAGAGAGTCGTACAAATTCAGTCGTATATTGTGTACATCAAGATGTACAACAGGGTGGACTCTGTAATTCATAGCAATCAAATTATCTCCTCTTAACTCTTAACCCGCTGAGTAAATTTTAAAGTATTTTTCATCAGATCTAATCATGACTGCTGTGAAAATTCGATTCAAGAAATCATTGGTTAAAAAGTCTATACCACTTATAGGGGAAAATGTGGTTAAATATTCTCAAATTTGACTTGTTCTAATAGCATGAAATTTTCTATCCTGGGCAGGAATATCCACCAGCAGCAGGTGAGGAGTTAAGTCAAACAAACTCTTTTGGTAGCCATCATCATTTTTAATATTCAACCTCCAGAAAAGTGATAAATGAGTTTTTATGTCCACAAGATAAATAGAGGTTCTCTTGAGTTGTCATTTCACATGGAATTTCTGTACTGAGCTCACTAAATTCGATCTGAGCCAAGGTTCACGGAGACTCAGATCGATTTTAGTTTATGGTTCAATCCCCGCCACCGGCAACCGCGCTGTGTCCCTGTGCAAGACACGTAATCCCGATTGCCTACGTGGGGGCACGGTGGCGCTGTGTACTATGGCGTACTGCATGTCGATGGTGCACTTTTCTTCAACCAAACATAACCCAGATTGTGTGGAGTTAGTACGTTTGGGGAGTTTGACAGTAGTTCGCCATTGCTCAGTGGTTCAATGGCGAACTACTGTCAAACTCCCCAAACGTAGTCCGGCTTCCTCCACCCATAAAACTCCGGCTTCCTCCACCCATAAAACTCCGACGTAAGGAGACCCTGGCTGTCGAAAGTGTCGTTAAACCCCAATAAATAAAGTGGGTTTCACTCCAATTTTGTTTCTCTTTCATGACATCAATTCGAAGCGAGTGTTAAAGAAACTAAATTTAAACTGGGCGGAAGACCCCCGGCATATAATATTAAAAATCCCCGTAATTTGGATGTGAGCTTTCCGGGATATTCTACTGTTTCGGGAAAATTTCAGAAATTCATTTAAAAAATCAGCAATATATGAAGGTATGACAAAAATAACATGGAACTGATGGATAACACACGAATGATGCTCCAAATTGCTATGAGGTCATCTTCTGAGCATCGTTGTACCATTCCGACCGCTCATCTGTGAAATACGGTTGATATTTCATTTTTTGTTTGCAAATTATGGAGGCAAAATTTTTACGGTGATTTTTCGAGTTCAGTTGCTGGTTTCCAGAATCCGAGTCCTGGTGCATATTGATTTCGTCCATAAGATGTCGATTAAAAAAACTTCGCGAGTCGTAACAGGTTGTACCTACCCCCACCCCGTTCTGCTAACATGCCGGAAATGTGCAACACTCAACTCTCCCTCCAACAATTGAAATTTGTCAGCTCTCTGCACCGGGTACAGAAATCGGTGTTGTCAAAAACAGCAGGTGGAAAAAATACAAGTGACCCCCCCCCCCCCCCCCCAAAAAAAAAAAATCACTATGATGGGATCCCCAAAGCGCGCATGTAGTATCCCGACCGCTCTACATTGATATTCGGTTGATGTTCTATTTTTTTTAAATTATGGAGGCAAAATATGGTGTTTTTCGAGTCAAGTCACGTTTTCTCTATGTCAGTATTCCAATGCATACGGGTTAATTCCAATAAAGGTCCAAACATACTTCAAAAGTAACATTATATATAGGCTGTGTCAACACCAAGCGTGTTCTACCAGAATGCCTGACATGCTGGAAATTGGAAGTATGAAACTACCTCATAAACAGTACTCCTCCGTTTATGCGAAGGGCTCTACTGTGCAACCCGTATCCCACTCCCTCGACAGAGGTGAAATTATAACGGCATTCCCTCCCCAAAACATGCACTTATGTTTTCAGGTGTCCACTTACAGCACATGGATCTTCAATACACGGACTAATATTACTCAGTTCCGCCACTATTATCACGCGTAAAGCTAACATCAGTTCGGGTAAAAATCAATCCAAATCAATTGAGTTGAGTCAATATGAAGCCAATTGGGTTCATATTGACTGAATTGGGTTCATATCTACTCAACTCAGTTGATTTGTGTTAACTTTTGACCCCAGCGGCCCATGAGTCTCACAACTATAGACGTGCACCAAAAGCATGAAGGCGAACCGTGTTGCTGCTTTGACCCTAACCCACTCCATTTTCATCGCCAATTTGCCAAATTTTCCCCCGAGTTCCAATGTGTTCTATGTGCCAGTAGGCACATAGCACACATTGGAACTCGGGGGACGAAATAGCAGAAAGAGAATTGATGACACCCTCCCTGCTATAAATTGTCATTTATATCTGTTCAGGGTTTTAAAAAACGAGGAATTAGTGTAGTGCCGAATATAGCCTAGATACTCTCACTGACTTGCAAAACCGTCATTTTTTCTTTGTCATCTTATACGGTTTATAGACGTAATATATTCTGTTACACGCCTGTTCTATGAAATCCCCATCTACAGTACAGGAAGCGTCGGAAGCTTATAATATTGGGGGGTATTGTAAACGGGGCCTTGTAGGGGACACCACGGCCGCCTTCTCAAGTGAAAAAATCAAGGTATCGTTGCTGTTAATTTTTGGTGTTTATAGGAAGATGTATGTCAGAGAGAAAGATGTTAACCTGTTGAGCGTCAAATCAGTCAGTGACATCGGATATCAACTTTTCTATGCACTGCAAATGGTGTAGATTATAGGTAGGTAGGAGAAGGTAATTTGAAAAAGGCGATTTTCTTCCATCTCTAAAACATATGTGATGTATGTGGTTATTTTCGTTTAGATACTAGACATGATTTACAAAGTTTGGCATTTTTTTGTTTGTTTTTTGGGCGGGGGGGAGGTAAATACCCCTCTTACCCCGCCCCACCCTCCCCGGTTCCTACTCCACTGCTACAGTAACACTAAACCATGCGGAAAACGAACATTTCTCTGGAATTTTCTGCAAATAGCACAACGCAATTACAATTTGAATCGCTTGCGATAGCTGAAAATCGTCCCCTGAGGTTACAATGTGTTCTATGTGCCACCAGGCACATAGAACACATTGGAACTCAGGTGACGAAACGAAACATTAACTCGACTTCCTTTCGCAAATTTGATTGGTGATAAAATGTGTTTTTTTTTTGTTGATAGTTGTCAAATGAATTGCTGAGTGTCCTTCTCATTACTGTTTATAGACGTGAAGGCGTGTAATAAACACAAACGACACAGGCGTGTGAATGGTTAATCGAGATGGCACTTATGCTATCGCGGAAGGATAAAACTCGAGGCCTGTGGCCTCTCGTTTTATCCTTCCGCGCTGGCCACTCGATGTCGATTAACCCATTCACATGCGTGTGTCGTTCTGTGTATTTCATGCTACCTCCTCCTCCGCAATGAAAATCAACTTATGGTCGCAGGTGAATACCCGTTAACCAGGGGACAGCATCAACTCGAAATTGAGTTCTCTATCATATATGATTAAATTTGTTAAATTCCAGCTGCATTGTGGGGAAATTTATAGCTTGAAATTTTCACATTTCATTGTGCAGAGATAATCCTGTGCTTGATGTAATGTCCATATATAGCCAGGGCTGTTCACAAAAACATTATTCAAATTTTGATTTCTTCCATTTACCGAAAACATAGCTTATGACCATTCGATGGAGTTATCTGAACGACCTCATTGGATTAAGAGGTTACGAGTTATGTTTTTGATGCAAAATGAAAATATTTAGTTAATGGACTTTTTTTTTTTCAAGTGATGTCTCCATGTAAAGTAAAAGGGTTAACAGCTACATTATGCTGAGAACCACTTGCTGGTTGGACATTGGGCAATGAATTGCTGGCCTTGTAGAAACTTGAGAACTCCCCAAACACATTTACAGCTCATAGACCACCAGGTTGTTTTGATTGCTAATTCTGTGAGCTTCTACTGTGCTGGAAGGCGTGTAGTGGTTCGATTGGTTAGAGCATTGGACTTCAAACCAAAAGGTTACCACCTGCGCCGTTTCTTAGGACGTGATGCCCACCCCCTGATGGCTTTTGTTGGGCACAGTGGCACTGCGTACTAAGACACGTCGATAGTACACTTTCCTCCAACCTCGGCTATCTCTGCTTGTACAGGTTCAGTAAGTTGGATAGTCTGACGGTTGCTCGCCATTGCTTTGTGGTTTTCTCCGGCTTTCTCCACCTGTAAACCTGTTCGTCATAATGTGATCCTGATTGTCGAAAGTGTCGTTAATTGGTTGAATGCGGGAAGCTTAAATTTAGGCTTTACTCTGAAATGTGGGTTTCACAACTAAAGGCTTCATGGTATGTGGAAGTGCTTCGCATTTGATTTATAGGGGTTTATCAACACTTTCGGCAGACTGTGGAGGAAGCCGGAGTACCCGGAGTGAACAACTGAGCACGGCGAGTAATTCTCAGACTTCCCGACGTACTAACTACACACAAACAGGGTTAGCACTGGTTGAAGACAAGTGCACAATCGACGTGCAGTGCGCCTTAGTACACAGCGCCATTGTGCACCCCCCGCCCCCCCACCCCCCCACCCCCCCCCCCCACACACACACTCGGGTAGTTGAGATTAACTCTTAACCCGCTAAGTATTTTATAGATATTTTTCATCAAACCTAGTCATGGCTGCTTTAAAACAGCCATGGCTAGACTTGATGAAAAACAAATCTAAATGTAACAGAAGAAGTCATTGGTGAAATATCCATTCCATTTACAGGGAGACAATACGATCAAAAATGCACAAATTATACTAATTTCAGAGACAAGAGAAACTCTGTGCTGGGCAGGAATATCCCCCAGCAGCACGCAAAGAGTTAAGCGCCTAACCTTAATCCCGATTGCCCCTTGGGATCACATTGGGATCACGGTGGTGTTTTGTACTGCACGTCGATGGTGCAGTTGTTTTCAACCAATGCTAACCCTGCTTGTGTGGAGTAAGTACGCTAAGGAGTCTTGACAGTTGGGTGAAGGGTTTAAAACACAATAAAACCGACAAACACTTACATGGTAATAAAACCCTTATTAACCCTTTACCTAACGTAACGGCCAAAACCGGCCAGCGCTATTCTCAAAAAAATCGCCTATTAATTTTCATTATTTTTTTTCATTTTTTGTCTCAAAAACATAGGTTATGACCCCTCGTTGGAACGAGCTCGTCGAGCTCGTTCCAACGAGGGGTCATAACCTATGTTTTTGAGACAAAAAATGAAAAAAATTAGTTATTCGAGAATTATTTTTGCAAGTGTCGTCTGATTTTCATGTTAGGTAAAGGGGTTAACCCTCTACACAGTAATGTCAAAATACAACGTTTACTAAGGAGTACTTCTTTCTACAATTCAACGAGTATTTTGATCCCCGCTAGGGGTAAATGCGTTGTGTCCTTGGGCAGGGCACTTCACCCCGATTGCCAATGTAGGGGCACGGTGGCGCTGTGTTCTAAGGCGTACTGCACGTCGATGGTGCACTTGTCTTCAACCAATGCTAACCCTGCTTGTGTGGAGTACGTACGCTGAGGAGTCTTGACAGTGGCTCGTTGGTTCTCTCCGTGTACTCCGGCTTTCTTCACTTGCAAATCTGTCCGACACGTGGTGAACCTGTCTGTCAAAAGTGTCGTGAAACCCCAATAAATAAATTACTTAGCACTGCACAATTAGTGTCGAAATTTCAAGCAGAACTTTTTTTCCACAATGCAACTCGGTATTTTAAAAAAGCACTGCCCCACACAAACAGGGTTAGCATTGGTCGAAGACAAGTGCACCATCGACGTGCAGTCCGCCTTAGTACACAACGCCACCGTGCCCCCCACTCGGGCAGTCGGGGTGAAGTGCCTTGCCCAAGGACACAACGCAGTTATCCCTGGCGGGGATCAAATTGCTCGTTGAATTGTAGAAAGAAGTACTCCTTAAAAAACGCTGTATTTTGACATTACTGTTGAGGAGCTGACAGTTGCTCGTCGTTGCTCGGTGGTTCCCTCCGGGTGCTCCGGCTTCCTCCACCTGTAAAACTGTCACGGTTACGATTGGCCATTGTGCATAAGTACGTGGCCTTAAACTCCAATTAATAAATTGCCGTCTTGTTAAGGCCCAATATATTATGTGAAACTGCGAAGTGAAGAATCACAGTTGAGCTGTGACTGACACACATTATCTGCTATTTTGATCGAGAAGACAAATATTTACCTTGTTAATTTTGTGTGCATATATATTCAGGTTTATGTGTCATATCTGACTGATTATTTATTGTTGAAATAAATTATCTAGTATATCTACCTCAAATATCGCTCAAGTGATTTCTCGGAGTCACATAATTATGTTAATACGGCTCTTTGTAATACAATATGGAGGCGGATAGTATATAGGTGAAATAATAAATAATTATCCTGAAATATCCAGAAAACTGATATTTTTAATTCACTTGTTTTTATTAATATTTTTTTATTGTTCACAGTTGCCATCAGAGGCGGACTGGTTGTATGGTCCTCCGGGAAATTTCCCGGTGAGCACCCGTTGAAGCCACCGAGAGCCCCCCCCCCCCCCCAAATTTACGCTGCCGAGCATTTTTGGCGCATGAAATTTCGTGAAAATGACCAAAAGGCGAAAATGATCTGATTTCACAACATTTTTATCCAAATGCTATCTGTGTATAGATAGCAGTCCACATTGAGGGCATTTCGAGCAGTTTAGCCCTTTACCCAACGAATCGCCCGCATCCGCCCGCGTGATATGCAAATTCAGCAGTTGAAAAAATATTATTTTTCAAAAAATTTCAACAAAACCATATCATGTGACCCCTCGTTGGAACGAACTCGTCGAGCTCGTTCCAACGAGGGGTCACATGATATGGTTTTGGTGAAATTTTTAGAAAAAAAATTAAAAAATTATATTTAAAATAATAAATTGTGATATTGTCTGCGTTGGGTAAAGGGTTAGTCTGCCACTGATCGTTCAAATGCGAGGAAACGGCGTTCTTTCGGTTCGAAATATCAAAATTTTCTCCCATTGGGACGAACCATAGTCGGCCTGATGAGTCCGGGGCTCCCTTTGGTGCAACCATGTTTGTCAGAGCGACGAAGATGATATAAAAATGCCATCGAAAATGCGCTCTATATGAACCGATCTCTCAGATCCAAGGAGACAGTGTCCTTTCGGTTTGATAAATCAACGTTTTGTCCAAGGGCCGGTGCTCCCTTGGTGCGTTTCCCGACAACGTTTTTTTGGCCCAGTCCGCCCCTGGTTGTCATTTCTTGACCAGAATAAAAGCACAAGTATGGTTCGTCGTGGGATTCCCGAGAAGTGCGGGAAGTAGTGCAGTGCTTGTTTACTGTGGTAATCAAGTTCTGCTTTACTGGTAAAATAACAATTGGTGGGGGATGGGTGGGGTGGGTGGGTAGCGCGGTGGCTCAGTGGTAGACTGTTGGACTTCTATGCTAGAGGTCCCGAGTTCGATCCTCGTCCGGGACGACCCGCGTTGTGACCTTGGGCAAGGCACTTTATCCCGGTTGCCTACATGGGGGCACGATGACGCCGTGTACTAAGGCGTACTGCACGTCGATGGTTCACTTGTTTTCAACCGCTGTAACCCTGTTTGAACAGAGTTCGAATGTTGAGGAGCTGACAGTTGCTCGCCGGTGTTCGGTGGTTCTCCCCGGGTACTCGGCTTCCTCCACCCGTAAAACTGTCACGGTCACGATTAGCCATTGTGCATAAGTATGTGACCTTAAACATCAATAAATAAAACAATAAATAACAATTGACTGAACTTGACTTTATTATATCCACGTTGTGATAACAATTAGCCATTGTGCAGAAATGTGACCTTAAACACCAATAAATAACTAAATAAAGAAATAAATAAGGGTGCTATAGGACCCAGTACCAACACCTGGGGTGGATGCTCTCTAAAGTGGTCAACAAAGGGATAAACTTTACTTCTTTCCAATGTTGCACTCATGAGATAGTCAAACTCTAAGGAAACTAACTCACCAATGAAATTAAAATGATGCGACCATATTTCTTTTCACCCAAACGTTATAATGGTCACCCATGGGAAATATTTAGTTCTATTATACCCAATAACATGAAATGTAGCAGTGCTACTTATCACTCTGGGGGCGTGGAGGCTAAGTGGTTACGCCATTGGACTTCAAACCAAACGGGGAAGGCGCGCATTCCCGAATGCCCACGTGGGATCACGGTGCGCTGTGTACTAAGACGTACTGCACGTCGATGGTGCACTCGTCTTCAACCAATACTATCTCTGCCTGTGTAGAGTTATAACGTTAAGGAGTCTTGATAGTTGCTCGGTGGTTCTCTCCAGGTACTCCAGCTTCCTCCATCTGTAAAACTGTCGGACACGAGGTGACCCTGGCTGTCGAAAGTATCGTTAAATCCTATTAAATAGGTAAATAAATAACTTAACACTCCGCACAATGAGTGTCGAAATATAAAAATTTCAAGCTCCACTTTTTTCCCACAATGCAATTCGGAATTTTAACCATTTCAATCTTGTTTGACAGAGCTCAATGAGCTTAGTATAGTGGAATCAAGTTAATCGTTTACTTTACCGTTTACCTAACATGAAAAGCAGACGACACTTGCAAACAAAATTCTTGAATAACTGATTTTTCTTCATTTTTTGTCTCAAAAACATAGGTTATGACCTCTCATTGGAACGAGCACGACGTGCTCGTTCCAAAGAGGGGTCATAACCTATGTTTTTAAGAAAAAAATAATGAAAATTAATTGGCGATTTTTGTGAATAGCGCTGGCCGGTTTTGGCCATTACGTTGGGTAAAGGGTTAATATAATGGGCTTTCACGCGGGGAACACCGGGAGGTGAGGCAGTGCTTGTTTACTGCAGTATACTTTACTGGTATACTAGACCCCCGGTAACCACTGCATTGGGTTTATGTCCTCTAAAGTGGGAAATATAAACGATTGGTTAAACTTGACTTCATCCCTATGTTGCTGTCATGATATAACCATAGATGTTGAAAGTGACTGGTAAGTTATAACTTCTAAGTTAGGAGTCGGTAACAAATGCCTCAGGTTGGAGGCTTATACAGTCGTCAGCACGGGTATAAATGACTGGCTAAACTTGCCTTTACACCTGTGTTACAATCGTGATATAGCCACAGATGCTGAAATAAATAACATCCCTACCATTTTCAGAAATAGAGAGAGAAAAAGAAAAAGAGGGAGAGAGTGTGTGTGTGTGTGGGGGGGGGGGGGGGGGTGCATACCGAAGGACACAATCATGTTTTCAGAGAATTTGGAAAGTTGATTTCTGATCCCTAGAAGGGAATCGAGCCGGAAATATTTTCAAGGTTGCGCGAATTGAAAAGTGGGAAAGCAACGGGTCTTGACATTATTAGTAATAGGTTGCTGAAGGCAGTTGGTCCATTTATGACAGATAGTTTAGCAAAACTCTTCAACCAAGTTTTAACTTCTAGATGTTATCCGGAAGATTGGGAGTATGTCAGTTCTTTCCTTAATAAAAAGAAGGGTGATCGCAATGGTCCAAATAGTTATAGGTCCATTTCAGTTTGTTCGGCTATCGGAAAATAGTTAACCATTTATCTAACGTAACGGCCAAAACCGGCCAGCGCTATTCTCAAAAATCGCCAATTAATTTTCATTATTTTTTTAATTTTTTGTCTCAAAAACATAGGTTATGACCCCTCGTTGGAACGAGCTCGTTCCAACGAGGGGTCATAACCTATGTTTTTGAGACACAAAATGAAAAAAATTTGTTATTCAAGAATTATTTTTGCAAGTGTCGTCTGCTTTTCAGGTTAGGTAAAGGATTAAACAAAATTATCAGCCCAAAGATTATCTATAGAGGATAACAACATTATTAGCGAAAACCAGTTCGGATTTTGCAAAGGAAAAGGTACCACAGATAGTGCCTTTGTTTTGAAAACGGTTATTGGCAAATACAAATCTTCAAAAAGACCTCTCTATGCTGCTTTTATTGATTTCCACAAATAATTTAATTCGGTGAACAGGGAATTGCTCATGCTGAAGCCTCAACATATTGGTGTGAGTGGTGAAATACGGATTCAACCTGATCAAACCTTTGTACGAATCAAGTTTTTATTTGCCCGAAAATGTCCAGTGGATTTGGACCAGGCGCAGAACCTGGTCGATATTGTCTATATATTGAGGCGGTAAGTAGGATGGCTTCTTTCACAATCAAAATATCTGAGAATCATAATGACCTGATGTGAAATGTGGTAGCGGAGCCGAGAAATCGTAAAGGCAAACCGAAATCCCCTTTCAAATTACTGGAAAGATAATTATGGTCTCGCTATTCCTCAACATCCAGTTATCACTGACACTAGTGTAAAAGGTAAGCTCAAGAATAACTTGCGCTGGCAGCATTTAACCCTTTACCTAACATGAAAAGCAGACGACACTTGCAAAAATAATTCTTGAGTAACTAATTTTTATCATTTTTTGTCTCAAAAACATAGGTTATGACCCCTCGTTGGAACGAGCTCGACGAGCTCGTTCCAACGAGGGGTCATAACCTATGTTTTTGAGACAAAAAATGAAAAAAATAATGAAAATTAATAGGCGATTTTTGAGAATAGCGCTGGTCGGTTTTGGCCGTTACGTTAGGTAAAGGGTTAAACACGTTGAAAACGTCAATGTTTGAGGACTTCAAAAAGAATGGCGATAATAAACGGAGAACTTAAGTTGTTTAAAAATGACTATTCAGTGGAAACGTACTTAGCGGAAACGAACTCTACGAAAGACCGGGACATTTTCACTATTTTCGTATTATAGCAATCATAAGTTAGCTACTGAGAAAGGGCGACATTATCAACCGCCGAAGCCTGTTATCGACAGGATATGTACTCACCGTGAAACTAACTCGGGGAAAATAGAAAACGAGTACCATTTTCTTATGGAGTGTACACATTATTCAGATCTTCGATCAGAACTATTTGTTTTGATCAACAGTGAGATGGACGGTTTTAGTGATCCGAGTAAATTTGAGCAATTCAAATATATATTTGAAAATAGAACTCCCAGTTTATGCCAAAAAATCTGCAGCGTTATCCGGGATGTTTTCGCCAGACGATTGTGATATATTCAGTGATATGTATGAGAAATTCTGGTTCATATCTCCACGTTTTTTCGCGTATCAAATTCATAAAAATAAAGTACTTTGAACATGGAAAATTGGTGCATGAAATTGTAATGTTTTGAGAAATTGTAATGTTTTGAGAACTAATTTGTGATCATGTTACTTGTATATTCTCGCATACTGTCCTGTACGGGATGTTTTATGCTAAGAACTAGACTGCTGCTATACCGAAATGTCCTCTATGTGGACTGCCAATGGCAGACTAGACTGGACCAAAGTTGGTATGGTGCCAATGGCAGTCCACATTGAGAACATTTCGATATACCGGCAGCGTATGCAATCAGATCCATTTCACCTTTTGGCCATTTTCACGACATTTCACGCACGAACAGGTGTTGGGCTGCATCATTTTTTTTTTTTTGGGGGGGGGGGGGGGTGGGGGTGGGGGGGGGGGGGTGGGGGATTTGGCTTGAGGGAACCCAATAGGGGTACCACCGAGAATTTTCCTTGTGGACCATACGGCCAGTCCGCCATTGGTACTCATGGCGCTCTAATTGGTATGAAAGGGTTTTTTTCTGACGTAAGATCCTGGACCGTCACCAATATGAGAGATACGCACTCTTAACCCTACAAGAGGCGAAATGAAACGTGTGAGGAGGGGGGGGGGGGGTAGTTGCAGGTGTGTAGTATATGTGTGAATGTATGTGCGGGCGGGGGGGGGGGTAGTTGCAGGTGTGTAGTATATGTGTGAATGTGTGTGCGGGGCGGGGGGGGGGGGTATTTAGAAGGCAATTGTGGTAGTATATGTGTAACTGTCGACAGCAAGGATCTGGAGCATAAGTCTATACAGCACTAACTGGGACTTTATCACGATCTCTTAAGAAAAATGTCCAGTAACGGCTTGGCATTACGTCACCTTACTGTCTTACTCTTCCATCGCTATTCTAATCTTTTCAGTTAAACCTCTGCACGCTGATGGAAACATTAAAATTTCAAATTGAACATTTTCACCATGATGCATCTGGGAATGAATTTAATGTCAAGAAAGACTGAAATGGGTGAACTCCGTGTTGCATCATGGGTAAAGTTTGCTGCGTGATATCAAATCAAATGAACATCATTGGATGTATGCAGCCACGCCTTCCATTCTCATTCGAGCGATTGAATGGTCCTTTTTGTAAAAAGTCAATTATTAGGCCAAATATAAAAATACTTTTCGTTCTCGAGCAAATAAGTTTTTCAAATCAATGAGGGAGAGAGTACGGAGCCCCGCTGGTGACATGCAAAGAAAAAAATTATCAATTCCTGCGAACGAACTCAATTCGTGCGCACGAGTTAAATTCGTGCGAACGAACTGAATTCGTGCGCACGAGTTGAATTCTTAACCAGAACTTAACTTAATCAGAATTTAAGGAAAATGAGAAGGAGGAGGGGGGATTTCGCGTGGGGAACCCAATAGGGGGACCACCGAGAATTTTCCTTGTGGACCATACGGCCAGTCCGCCATTGGTACTCATGGTGCTCTAATTGGTATGAAAGGGTTTTTTTCTGACGTAAGATCCTGGACCGTCACCTATATGAGAGATACGCACTCTTAACCCTACAAGAGGCGAAATGAAACGTGTGAGGAGGGGGGGGGGGGGGGTAGTTGCAGGTGTGTAGTATATGTGTGAATGTGTGTGCGGGGCGGGGGGGGGGGGGGTATTTAGAAGGCAATTGTTGTAGTATATGTGTAACTGTCGACAGCAAGGATCTGGAGCATACAGTCTATACAGCACTAACTGGGACTTTATCACGATCTCTTAAGAAAAATGTCCAGTTACGGCTTGGCATTACGTCACCTTACTGTCTTACTCTTCCATCGCTATTCTAATCTTTTCAGTTAAACCTCTGCACGCTGATGGAAACATTAAAATTTCAAATTGAACATTTTCACCATGATGCATCTGGGAATGAATTTAATGTCAAGAAAGACTGAAATGGGTGAACTCCGAGTTGCATCATGGGTAAAGTTTGCTGCGTGATATCAAATCAAATGAATATCATTGGATGTATGCAGCCACGCCTTCCATTCTCATTCGAGCGATTGAATGATCCTTTTTGTAAAAAGTCAATTATTAGGCCAAATATAAAAATACTTTTCGTTCTCGAGCAAATAATTTTTTAAATCAATGAGGGAGAGAGTACGGAGCCCCTCAGGTGATATGCAAAGAAAAAAATTACCAATTCCTGCGAACGAACTGAATTCGTGCGCACGAGTTGAATTCGTGCGAACGAACTGAATTCGAGCTCACGAGTTGAATTCTTAACCAGAATTTAAGAAAAATGAGAAATAACTTTAAAATTTTTTTTTTATTTATTAAGGTCACTCTCAGCTGCTATGGCTATAACATGACCGTAACATGGGTATGAAGTCAAGTTTAACCCTTTACCCAACGTAACGTCAAAAACCAGCCAGCGCTCTTCTAAAAAATCGCCAATTAATTTTCATTATTTTTTCATTTTTTGTCTCAAAAACATTGGTTATGACCCCTCGTTGTAACGAGCTCGTCGAGCTCGTTCCAATGAGAGGTCATGACCTATGTTTTTGAGGCAAAAATGAAAAAAAATAGTTATTCAAGAATTTTGTTTGCTAGTGTCGTCTGCTTTTCATGTTAGGTAAAGGGTTAACCAATCATTAATCATTTGAACCCTCGTTTCCTGGAATGGTTTCGCCTTTGTGTACACTACAGTGAGATGGGTCAGGCCAATATCAAATATACAGGGAGGATAAAATAATAACTCCAGTGTGCAGCCGTCTGGCTGACTGCAGACAGTAGTTATTATTTTATCATCAATGCCCCGTGTATAGACCTCTTATAATAAGACAAAAATGGGACGAAACTATGCCTTGGGTCGAAAAATCGGTCTTACGTGGTCAAAGGGTTAACACGTAATTTGCTCATTTTAGATGACTTCTGTCCCAGGCGTTGGTTTGGGGTCTTCCTGTCTACCCAGCCGCTATTGTTCTGGTAGAAATGTGAAATTTTTCTTGATCAAAGAAACGTCGACTACTATAGTTTTCTTCAGATTAGTGGTAAGTTCAGTTGAGAATTTAACTGCAAATTCAGAGGGCTGGGTGAGTAGGAAAATGACAAAAACGAACAAAAATTATCATTAATTATTTATAAATACACATTATTTCATGATCTCATAATTATTTATCATATAAATACACATTATTATATTAATACTAATAAGGAATAACATAATAATAATAATAAACAAGTAAATAACATTAACCCTTTAAAACTGGTTTCCTTGAATGATATTGCCTTTGTGTACATTTACGGTGAGATGGGACCGTTACAATATCAAAATACAGGGAGGATAAAATAATAACTGCAGTCTGCAGCCGTCTGGCTGCAGACTGTAGTTATGATTTTATAACCAATGCCTCGTGGACTGACCTCTGATAATAACACAAAAATGGGACGAAATTATGCCTTGGACCGAAAAATCGGTCTTACGAGTTCAACGTTCTCTGTTTTTGACATATCAACACATCAATTAAGTCCGGAGATTAAACATAAGCTCTTTGTTTTGATACAGACAATAACCTTCGCCCGGGTGTTAATTAAAACGTGTGGGCTGGGTGAACAGGAATAACCCGTTGGTTTCTAGGTCCCATTTTATCAGTGTACCAACATTTGTTTGTAAAGATAAACAAGCACTGCTCCAGTCCCCAGGGGCTGTTCTGTATTTTGGGTGCAAAGCTTCACATCGCCATACGACCCCAAAGCCATGGGTACGCTTTGAACTAAAGCAGGTGTAACTGAATTAATAAATTAATCTTGGTAATAATGATGTAATGGATCTGATAAAGTTTGTCATTAAGCCTTACCTAGAGGACAGAACATTATGTATTATGTGTCTGTCGTAAGAGATATATGTCCAATGATCAGAAAACAAATAACAGCATTGTTACTTGTAAGAATAATTCTGATTATATCAGTTGTAACTAATGACTTTGAAATAAACATTTAACAAAGCATAGCAATAACAATGAAATAGTACGTGTGTATCTGATAGTGAATCAATGACCATCACACGTAGCAAATGGACAATTGTTATTTTGAGTAGATTAAATGACCATTAGTACTCCTGTTGTAACCTCTAAATTACAGTTTATATTCTCTTTATTTAAGAAGTAGCGAAAACGAGATATGGTCCGTTAACACCATCGGTGCTAAAAACCACGATTCTTAACTGGGTGAGTGCTAGAAGCCACTATCAGAGCTTTAAAAAACACGAGGGTACCGGATTAAAAGCCAACATTTCCCTTGCTATGTTTCGTATTAATTCAAACGCAAATAATATTTTGTTCACATAAACTTGATTTATTACAAATTATTGGAGAGTGCTCTGGGCACTCACCAAAAAATTTATAATAGAACAAATTTTGATGAACAAATTCAGACCTACAAAAATAATCAAGCCCTGGAACAATTAAGCGTACGAGCCATGATTGGTGGCTCCCACTAGTAAGTATTGTTGAAGACAAAAGCCAAGGACGTGGCGGGGTGGGGGGGGGGGGGGCGGTGGTTCAAGAGGTGTCTGCCTCAAATCCGTGCCAGAATTTTCAATAGTAAGACATTTCAAGCCTCAAACCACGAATATTTGGAAATTCTGTCCCATGGTAGTAGGTTTCGTGGTATTTTTATCAGTAGCTATTACCGTTTGTACCAGATATTTAGTGAATTTTGATCCTCTTTTTATTGTATTTTCTATAACTGGAGTCGATATTTCGAGCCGTGTGTCCAACAAGGCACCACCTAGAGCATCGCAGATGGCGCCTTTTGCACCCGAGAGACGATTTCCAACTCATGCCCACTAACATTACACTGGCCTCCTCAAAATGGGAAATTTATAGCACCAGAGGGTCCCAGATTCGATTTCGGGGCATTGAATTTCAAACTTTTCTCGAGGATGCCCCGCCCCCATGAACCCCTGTAATGGAAGGGGGTACCGTAGACCTGAGGTGGGATGGGTATGATCTCTCCCATTGACGGGGGTTCAAGGGAGCCCCCGAACCCTCACCAGTGGGAGGGCCATACCCACCCGAACTCAGGCCTACGGCATTTGTATATGCCTGTGGCATCTATCGACCTGGCACTCTCCAAAATATTATGCCCCCCCCCCCTTATAGGAACTTCTAGCTACGCCCCTGTTCCAACTCTAGAACCCAAAGGTCATATATTTCGAACACAAGGGAAGAGGGTGCATTCGCATTTCTTCAGCAGTTGGAAATTCACAGACAGCGGTTGGAAATTCACAGATAGCAGCTGGAAATTTCTCGCGCAATAGCTGGGACGGTGGCTACAAATGGTTTTATAAAAAAAATTAGACGTTCGGCAACCAAGCCAAGACCTTCCAGCCAAGTCCCTAACAAAAACTTAAGGAAAAGTGCAGACAAATTCTGTGAATCCAGACAAAGAACCCACAGGTAAGAATGGAAAGGGAGTTCGACTTCTTGTTCCGAACTCCCTTTCTATTCTTTCCCGGTGATGACATTGAACCATCAATCCGGCTCCCCAATAGATCCCAATTTAAAAAGGCGATAATAATCAAGGCTCTAAATTCATACTTTACAGATGTCTTTTGTGATAACACCTTTGTGTCCCGATTGTACTTCCACTTCGTCTGGATCTCAACATTCAGAGACTCAATATTCTGGAGACCAGGTCTTGCTGATTAGACCATGCAATTTCTGTAATGCAATTTCTGTAGTTCTTTGGCCCCTTACCTAGCATCACGGCTATTTTATCGATTGATTACTAATGTCGAACAAGGAACTGGGAATAAGTAACGGTTGTCACGTCCGTAAAAATCACCATCATTTCAGCACCCATACCACGCTGGATTTACAAATCCAACAACACTTCTTGGGCCGGCGTCGGTTAGAATGATTTCTCTCTTCAAACGCGAAACAGATGGCCAAAAGCAGATTTCACTTGCTTATGACGGCCCCCAGACCTAAAAGACGCTACGTCAGACAATCGAGAACATAGCCCCGAGGCAGGGCCGTATTATTCAGAAGGCTGACTAGGCTGAAGCCTAGGGGCGCGCAGGGACAGGGGGCCCGCCAATTTTCTTTTTGCTGAGGCACTGTTACGAGCGCCTTAGGGCTCCAATGGGTAAAGGCACTTTGCTCTCTGCGCCGTAGCGATACATGAACATATGTATTTATCCATATATACTACTCAAAGTTTGCTAAGCACCAAGTATATCCAACTCCTGTTTTACGTTTTAGTTGAAATATTGTTATGAAAAGTGTATATATTTTATTTTTATTTATATCTTTAATGATTTAAGCACAGAAATTGAGATTTTGTTTGTGCTTGACATTATTTTTTAGCTTTTGAATACGATAACCATGGAAAATGGATATTATTGGTAAAAGAGGAAATTTTTCAAATTTGCCAAAAAGTGAGCGGACTGATATGGGTTCAATGTCGAGTATGAGACACATTATTGTTAATTACAGCTTGACAACGCATTCTCATGCTCCCAATCAGGGTCCAGATGGTCCTTTGTGGGATGTTGTTCCATTCTTGAACCAGCATGGCGCCAAGCTCCTGGACACTTCTTGGTTGGACTGGATGGACAGAAATTGCAAGCTGCAACTCATTCCAGACATGTTCGATTGGATTGAGGCCAGGGGATCTTGCTGGCCAGTCCATACGCTCAATCCCCTCCCTCTGTCGGTACTCCAGGACAGCATGAGCAACATGAGGACGGGCATTATCGTCCATCAGAATGAATCTCTCACCCTCTGCACCTGCATACAATCTGACGTGGGCATCCAGGATCTCATCAATATACCCCTGTGCAGTCAATGTACCACGGTCAAGGACACAGAGCTCTGTGCGTCCATCCCAGCTGATGCCGCCATAGACCATTATTGACCCACCACCATAGCGGTCATGCTCAGCAATATTGGCTGCATGGAATCTCTCTCCTGGTCTGTGTTCTCCATGCCCTAGAACGCCTATCTGTGATGTCTGGGCAGTACCTTGACTCATCTGTAAAAAGGACAGGTCGTCAATCTTTTCTGGTCTATCCAACGTGGTCCATGGCACATTCATATCGTGCCTGGCGTTAGTTCTGGGACAGTTGAATGCGAATACATGATCTTTTCGATCGGAGACCACCTTTCTGCAACCTTGCCCGGATAGTCTGCGTCGAAAAACATTTACCCAGGATGCATTCTGAATGTCACTGCGAAGCTGGGTTGCTGTGTCAAAGCGGTTCCGATGGGTCTGAATGATCAAAAACCGGTCTTCAGCTGCACATATTGCCCTGTCTGTGCCACCACCATGTCGTCTGACTGGTGTGCCATACTGCTGAAATCTTGCCCAGGCTCTGGTGATCACCGTATGGTGCACACCAAGGGCTTCACCAACCTGACGATGGGTAGCCCCTTGTTCCACCATCCCTATAGCCCACCACATTTCTACTTCAGACAAATGTCTTCTTACATTTGCATTCGCCATATTCAATCATTAAATCACAAGGGTTTGTGTTGAAATGAAGACTGAACACCCTACACATCTCATGTACATGTAGACTGTACACGAAATCATCATGGAAATCAAAGGGTACATGCTTTCCATGACTGTCACGAAAAGTCTGCCTGTCAAGAGAGCTAATGTAAACACTGGTGACCATCTCAATACATTCCTCAATCATATCAACCAAAAATATCGCAAATGTGTCACAAGAAAATTTCACAATGATGTGTCAGATATGTGGTGCTTAGCAAACTTTGAGTAGTATATATACTCTCGTAAGTATACTATATATATATATTTATCAGAAGTTTATAAACAAATCCTTGTGCTGGTAGTTATAAGAAAAAAATATTAAAGTTCAAAACAAATACAACGACATCACTGACTATATTCCTGCTAGCGCTTTCACCGCTCTGTATGCGGATCTTCAGACATTTTTAGATGTCTGAAGATCCGCATACAGAGCGGTGAAAGCGCTAGCAGGAATATAGTCAGTGATGTCGTTGTATTTGTTTTTGAACTTTAATATTTTTTTCTTATATATATTTATATACAGTACATTATTTTAATGCTTATTTATAATATGTCAAGTTGTGAGTAGAATTCTTCGGGAGACCCGCAAAATGATATTGGGTTATGAATTGCGGCATAGTGCCTACCACATCAGGGACACGCTGTCAGCTGCAGTGGGGTGAAAGATTGAAGTGCCGGAGGAGGGCCCTGTCCCGAAGTACCTAAATGCCTAGGGGCCCGGCAATGGGTTAATACGACACTACCAAGAGGGTCAAAATGGGTTCAATTACTCCACACTTCCGGCGCTGAAAACCATTCTTCTTAACAATGGAGGTTGGGGACATGCCCAATTCATTTATTTGTATTTAAGGTCACATATTTGCACAATGGCTAATCGTGAGCGTAGCGTGAAGATATTTATTTATTTATTGGGGTTTAACGACACTTTCGACAGCCAGTGTCACCTCGTGTCGGACAGTTTTACGGGTGGAGGAAACCGGAGTACGCAGAGAGAACCACCGAGAAACGGCAAACAACTGCCAGACTCCCCAATATTCTAATCCACACAAGCAGGGTTAGCATTGGTTGAAGACAAGTGCATCATCGACGTGCAGTACGCCTTAGTACGCAAAACCACCGTGCCCTCACTTGGGCAATTGGATACAACGCGCTCCCCCGCAACGTGAAGATAAAATCATGTTTATTTAATCATTTATACCCATGTTGCCCATTTCAGAGGATTTCCACCTCAAGCATTAGTGACTGGGTCCTATGGTTTACCAGTACATCGGTGCTTGTTTACCATAGTAAACGAGCACTGCTTCACTTCCAGACCCCCATCACATAGCTACGTCGCTGCTACCCACACCTACGCACACACACGCATCGTGAGTTTTTTGTTGGTTTTTTTTCCGTCTCGCCTATAAGCGAGCTGACTAGATTCTTCCACATGTGTTGAGGTATCGTGACATTTATCAATGTGTGCAGACCAAGGCCCTATTGGTACAGAACGCCAAGCGACGCTACACGGGGCGCAGCGACATCACAGTGCTTCGCTTGACCGTTTATACACCGTGCACAGGCACACCTTAATCAGGCTTCACACCACATAATTAGGCAAGCGCACATAAGCGACACAACATTTTTGGCAAGACAAGCGAAACTGAAATAGCGCACCGCATCGCTTCGCTTCGTGGTGCGTCCTGTATAAATGGTCAAATGGAAAACATCAAAAGCGAAAAATTTTCGCGTCTGTGTCGCTTCGGGTTCTGTATAAACAGAGCCTAAAAAATAATTAGTTTGATATGTGACACTTATTGTAATAATGTGCATGTCAACCCATCACACTTGACTTCAACACAGAACAATGTTTATTTGATCAGTGCACTGCAGGTGATTATTACTTATGAGCATTCAAATGAAAACATTTCGCTGCGTAGGCGACCTCGCTACAATGGTGTGAATGAAAACAAAAAGCCATTTGCATGCATGCTTGACAGGAAGAACAGACCGTCTCAACTGGGGTATTTGTAAGTGCCTTTAACCTTAAACTGTCGAAGACTCCAACTGATTTTTTTTCAAACAAATTGTGGGACGAGACAACCGTTACTTATTCTCAGTTCCCTATTCGGCATCCGTTATCAACCGATGAAATAAGGAACAGGGAATAAGTTATGGTTGTCACGTCTCCACAAACTGTTTATACGAGACCACTAAGGAAATGAAGGCTCAATGTATAGCTTGCAGGTAAATTCATCCGAGTACCAAACGTGGCGAAATCACGCTTCATGGACATACCCGCGGTTTTAAAATAAGGCGGTGGGTAGTTTTTGAGGTAAAATCTAGAAGCAAACAAACTTTGGACGGACCGAGAGTGCTAGGATGGCCCGAAAGGTGCTCAGGTCGCAAGAGAGTGGCGGGCGAGTGTAGTGTATAAGGGCGCTGACCTCTCAGGCCAGATTTCCCGGGATCGAGCTTTGGTCGGGGAAAGTTCTCGTGGTGTCCAAACTACCTTATGTCCGCATCAGTTGTGAGGTTGATGCTGCCACAGCGTACCGTCCTATTGGGTGGGGACGTAAAATGCCTGTCCTTTGTGTGGAGAAAGATGCACTCCGTGCAGATCCCTTCTTAGTATTCGACAAGAACGAGGCCACGAAGTTGCCGACAGAGGGGTCATCCTACACATCCGCGGGCATACCCCCACCATTGGGCCAAGGGAAAGCGTTAATATATGTTGTATAACTTGCTCGCCAACATTTGTAAAGGGGGCCTTGATAACGAATGCCGAATAAGAAACTGGGATAAAGTAACGATTGTCACGTCCGTCTTTGTAAAATACACAGGCTCAAAACAGAACAAGTAGCCAAGGTTTGGGCAATATTCTTTCTTGTTTGCTGCGTGTACCGTTTACTTGTTTAATATATTATTTGAGATATAATGGACAGAAGTGGACTGACCGCATGGTCCACCAGGAAACTTCTCATTGCCCCCCCCCCCCCCCCCCCCTGTTTGAGGCAGGGATTTGGCTAGAGGGTTTCAGTTGGGGGTGCCACCGGTGTAAATTCCAACTGTGAGTTGTTTCGATAGGTGGTTGCACTGCAGCGCTGGGTGATATCTTTTAACCCTTCACCAACCGAATCGCCCGCATCCGCCACGTAATATGCAAATATAGCTGCTGAAAAAATATTATTTTTCGAAAAAGTTCAACAAAACCATATCATGTGACCCCTCTTTGGAACGAGCTCGTCGAGCTCGTTCCAAAGAGGGGTCACATGATATGGTTTTGTTGAAATTTAAAAAAAAAATGATATTTAAAATAATGAATTTTGAAATCGTCTGCGTTGGGTAAAGGGTTATGAACCCTTCTGAAAATTTTCACTAGTCCTGAAACGGAAAAAGCATCATTTATAATGTGTCTGGGTCAGAAAATTTACCGGATTGATGTCAGAGTAGAAATTTTGAGGCCATGTCAATTTTAGAGTAGGAAATTTGAAACTCAAGTTTCCAGTTGGAAATAAAAGATCAAAATTTCTCATCATTAGTTGGAATTTTAATATTTTTCATAAACAATGTTAATTTATTGAATTTCCAACTATTTGATTTTTGACCTCAGAATTTCCAACTATTGAAAAAAATACTCCTAGCTTGGGGGGGGGGGGGGGGGGGGGGAACCTGGTTGGAGGTCCCTTGTGGTCCCCAGAATTGATGCAGTGCAACATCTGCAGGTGCATGAAATGTTGTCAAAATGACCAAAAGGTGATATGGATCCGATTGCATAGACTACCGGTATATCGAAATGCCAGCAGTCTCCCCAGCCATTGATCGCTCAGATGGAAGGAAACAACATTCTTTCCAGCGGCGTAGATAAAGGTGGGGGCGGGGGGCAGAGGCCCCCCCCCCCCCCACCACCAGAAGTTTTGTCGGAAATTTTTTGGGACCATTTTTAGGCGAATTTATGCCTAATAACATTAAAATGCTGGCTTTGGGGATAAAAACATGCCATTTTGGGTAAAAAAGACCAATTTTCAGTACATTTGCAGTAAACAACAGATTCTTTCTGTTTGTTTGGGTTTTTGTTGTTGGTACACTGTCGGAAAATTTTCGGCCTGTCGGAAAATTTTGGGCTTGCCCCTCCTCCAGCGAAAAGCTATCTACGCCACTGATTCTTTCAGTTCTAAAAATCCAAATTTTCTCCCATTGATCCGAACCACCGTAGGCTCGATGGATCCGGGACCCCCTTTGTTGCAACCATTTTAGTCCATTGAGCGGCGATTATAATACAAAAATGCCAACGAAATACCCTCCATGCACATGTGGACGGCCATTGATCGCTCAGACGCAAGGAAGCAGCGTTCTTAAAATCAAATTTTTTTTCTCAGAGTCAGGGGCCACCCGCGGGGCATTTCTGAGTAACTTTTTTTGGCCCAGTCCGCCCATAACAATGAGAATCGATAGCGAGGAGCCCACTTAATTGGATATATCGTAACTGAATAATCCTGTTAACTGTTGAGTTGTTTGTTTATTGAGGTTTAAAGACAGTTTAAATAGCCAAGGTCATATCGTATCGGGCTGTTTTACGGGTGAAGGAAGCCAGAGTACCAGGTAGCAATCACCGACCGCGGCGAGCAGCTGTCAGACTCTCCAACTTAGTGAACTTACTAACCCGCACAGTGTTAGCAGCAGTTGTTGGCAAGTACACCATCGACGTGGAGTATGCATCAGAATACAGCGCCACTGTGCTACACGTGGACAATCGGGATTAAGTGTCTTGCCCAAAGACAGTGCAGACGTTTAACACTTACGCTGCCGAAAGAGACTATTGTCACCTGTTTTATGATGATTGCATGTACCCCCTGCTATGCGCAGATCAAACCTACCACCTGATTAATTGTTGGAAAGGGCTCAGAGAGCCCTTTCCAACAATTAATCATGTGACAGAATTTCAAGTATGTCATAAATTTGATTAAACATCTTCGCATAAAGGCGTACATGGATGTCCCCCATATATGGTTTTAAAGTGGACAAGGCAGTGAAAGGGTTAAAGTTCAATGCTCTAACCAGTGAACCACTACAGTCCCTAGGGATATTATCCCCCCCCCCCCCCCCAGATTTTAACACTGTGGGTAATCGCGAAAACAACAAAAAAAACCCCAAAAAACAACATGTTCTTCAAAACTACCGCTCCAAACGCTTCAGTGTTTGAGATACAACAGGTATGTTAGGCTGTATATTCAAATCGAGCACCTGAGGTTCCGCTCTACAGTTTCGCACTATTGTACAGGGGTGAAATTCTAAACACAGGGCATATGTTGAAACTAATGCCATGTAAATTGGAGATATATTTTTAGTATCAGATATTTGCTAACATTAGGCTATTTGTTGGACAAGAGAATTTGAAGTTTGCTCCTAAAGTTGGAGTCTGATGCATAGGGGTAAATTACCAGATGAATTATGGGAAACATTGGCTTTGAAAAATCGGTTACTTTTTAAAATGCCATTTTTACACGACTTTGTTACCAGGCATGTATCTAAAATATTAGACGAAAACATGTATTTTTATTTCCACATTTTAGAAACAAGGGGTTATATGCTCAGCGGTTAGGTGAGTGAGGACAGTGAGAAAATTCTGCTTTTGAGGCTGCTGGGTGGCTGAAAACGACTGGTATCGGCATGTTTTTCATGCAATTTTGCAGGGTGAAGTCTTGCTTTTGACAATAAATTATTTCACCCACATTCAAATTATTTATTTCTACTTAGTCAGAAAGTGTCATTTGCTTTGGTGGAGTTGGGAAATGTAATACGTGTTATGGGTTAAATAACTAAGTTACAGAATATTTGCATTTGAAGAGAGTGTATGGCATGTCATTTTAGGAAATGCCTTGAAACTGTGGAGCGGAACTTGAGGTCATATTTACAAGTTGAATTGAGAAATGCATTGTCGAAATAAAATCATGAATGAAAACAAACTTAGTTATCTCAAACTAAATCGCAACAAGACCGACTTGATATATGTTGGCACACCTTCTCAAATTTTAAAAGCATTGAAACTGCCTATTTAAATTTACGAGGCTGAAATATCACATGGCTCGTTGGTGCGCAATCTAGGATGTTTCTTTGATGAGAAAACCTTGCTTACAAATAATATAAAACAATTTGTCGTACAGTTTTCTTCTTGCCCATGCACGGTGACCACCTTCTTGCACTCATGGAACTCGCTGATGTATGAACAGTACGCGACAAGTGTAAAACATTTCCATCAACCAATCGGTTTCTCTCGTCTTCTGTCTTCAATGCACTTCCTTGTCAGCACGATAACTCGAAAACGAATTGTCCTATCTCGCTGCTTTTTGGTATACTGATAGACAATCACAAGTACTCGGCCACCTACACACTAAAAACTAAAGTGTTAAAACTGACACTTTCAAGGTGTTAAACCCATTCTAACTCTTAGGGTTTGATTTTAACACTCAAAGTGCAATGCTTTAACCATTTACCTAACATGAAAAGCAGACGACACTTGCAAAAAAAATTCTTGAATAACTATTTTTTTTCATTTTTTGTCTCAAAAACATAGGTTATGACCCTTCATTGGAACGAGCTCGACGAGCTCGTTCCAATGAGGGGCCATAACCTATGTTTTTGAGACAAAAAATGAAAAAATAATTAAAATTAATAGGCGATTTTTGAGAATAGCGCTGGCCGGTTCTGGCCGTTACGTTGGGTAAAGGGTTAAGCACTTAGACATTACAATCGTCAGACATCTGAAACTTGAATGGATGACACTTCCCATGTGTCTAGCATTGGTGGTTCTTCCAGAATCGCCCATAATTTGATTTGCGCTTGGTGGGTACATAATTAAAAGGACACAAAGCAGATGGATCGAATCAGGCTCGAGAATTCGAGCCTGATCCGCGTCATCTGCGTTGTTTCCTTTCAAGTGTCGCGACATTACACTTGTCAAGTGGTATTATTGTAACACCTGTCAAGTTCTGGGATATCTACACTTGATCAAAGTGCTAGTTCAGCACTTAGTAAGTATTAAATACAGCACTTCAAGTGCAGGTTTTAACACTTTAGTTTTTAGCGTGTATGCTTTTGTCAGATTCCGGGTGCATTGGGGGTGTCCATCGGGGTGTTTTTGAAAGTGGTTCACGCCAATATATCAGGCTTGGTTTGACCCGTAAACCTTTGGTCAACACCAAATGAGTCGAAACTCAATGAAGGTTCAAAATATGGGCAAAGATCACTGAGGACACACAGGGATCATTGAGTGCATTTTTCAGACTTGCTGTAAATCACATTTTATCACCTCCTAATGCATTGCAGAAGTTCGAACGTGTATTTTTATACTAAACAAAAATTATATATTTGACGGGGCAAAAGATTTTTGTAAGTGGGTCACGCTCATGTCTCAAGCATGGTATGACCTATAACCTGGAACCAGAAACCAATTGAGTCGAAACGCATGTGATGTCACCAAGGGGTCATAGAGTGGATTTTTTAGATTCGAATGGAATGGTTTAACGCGCCGAAGGCGCGCAGGGACGGTATGGGGAACAAGCCCCTTTCGACCCTCAGTGACTGTAAATGACTAATTTCCACTGATTTTTTAGATTATCTCAAGCATGGTATGATATATGAACTAGGAACCAACACTAAATGAGTTGAAACTCAATGGAGGTTCAAGATCTGGTGCAAGGTCACTGAGGTCACTCAGTTCATACATGTATTTTTTTGTAAAAAAATTGGGCGGGGGCCGAAACTTTAAAGTTGGTCACATTCATATCTCAAACATGGTATGACATATAGACCCAGGACTAGTTTAAACTAGAGGGGTGTCATTTGTGTACAAAGCACACTATAGTATATCGCCGCATTCGCATTTGTGATTATTGTCGGGCCCGAATCAAAAATCCAAAACCTTTATGCACATGTACAGACCCTATGAATGAACATGAACACACTTTCAATGCTTCGAATTGAAACCTCTAGGAGTTTTTCGCCGGAAACCATTCCTCTGACGACAAAAGTGGTGCCCCTTGCGCCCCTCGGGGCCGAATCAAAAATCCAAAACCTTTATGCACATCTACAGACCCTATTGATTAACATGAACACACTTTTAGTGTTTCGAATTGAAACCCCTAGGAGTTTTTCTCCGGAAACCATTCCTCTAACGACAAAAATGGTGCCCCTTGCGCCCCTCGGGGCCGAATCAAAAATCCAAACCCTTTATGCAGATCTACAGACCCTACTAATGAACATGAACACACTTTCAGTGTTTTGAATTGAAACTCCAAGCAGTTTTTCGGCGGAAACCATTCCTCTAACGACAAAAACGGTGCCCCTTGCGCCCCTCGGGGCCCAGTCAAAAATCCAAAACCTTTATGCACATCTACAGACCCTATGAATGAACATGAACACACTTTCAATGTTTTGAATTGAAACCCCTAGGAGTTTTTCGCCGGAAACCATTCCTCTAACGACAAAAGTGGTGCCCCTTCGCCCCCCGAGGGCCGAATCAAAATCCAAAACCTTTATGCTCATCTACAGACCCTATTGATTAACATGAACACACTTTTAGTGTTTCCAATTGAAACCCCTAGGAGTTTTTCTCCGGAAACCATTCCTCTAATGACAAAAATGGTGCCCCTTGCTCCCCTCGGGGGCCGAATCAAAACTCCAAAACCTTTATGCACATCTACGGACCCTACTAATGAACATGAACACACTTTCAGTGTTTTGAATTGAAACTCCTAGCAGTTTTTCTCCGGAAACCATTCCTCTAACGACAAAAATGGTGCCCCTTGTGCCCCTCGGGGCCGAATCAAAAATCCAAAACCTTTAAGCACATCTACAGACCCTATGAATGAACATGAACACAGTTTCAATGTTTCGAATTGAAACCCCTAGGAGCTTTTAGCCGGAAACCATTCCTCTAATGACAAAAGTCGTGCCCCTTACGCCACCGAGGGCCAAATAAAAAATCCAAAACCTTTATGCACATCTACAGACCCTATGAATGAACATGAACACACTTTCAATGTTTTGAATTGAAACCCCTAGGAGTTTTTTGCCGGAAACCATTTCTCTAATGACAAAAGTGGTGCCCCTTACGCCCCCGAGGGCCGATTCAAAAATCCAAAACCTTTATGCACATCTACAGATCCTATGAATGAACATGAACACACTTTCAATGTTTCAAATTGAAACCCCTAGGACTTTTTCGCCGGAAACCATTCCTCTAACGACAAAAGTGGTGCCCTTTACGCCCCTGAGGGCCAAATCAAAAATCCAAAACCTTTATGCACATCTACAGACCCTATGAATGAACATGAACACACTTTCAATGTTTCAAATTGAAACCCCTAGGAGTTTTTCGCCGGAAACCATTCCCGGACGTACGGACGGACGGACGGACGGACGGACGGAAGGATGGACAGACAGACGGAGACAACCAATATATCCCCGAAGTTTTTTCAAATGCGGGGATAACAATATTTATTGAAAAAATCGATATATATATACAATAATAGTAGGTGATACATGCCGGTTCAACCATCATCGTACATGTACGTGTACACGTACATGTACACCTCCATAGGATTTAGTGTTAAAATCGTGTTCGTGTACAAGATTTTTAACGTTTTTAGGGTGCTTTAGAATCCACTTTAAGTTCAATTAACACTGAATTGAATCCTAGACTTTTGAAATTTTTCGTACAGTACATGTACCGTTTGATGTTTGAATCAGAAATGGATTTCTCCCATAGGATTCAGTGTTAAATTGCGAGCAAAAAACGTTTTGCCGATTCAAACATCATCCTCTCGCCGATTCTAACAATCCGCGTCCGCACACGATTTTAACGCTGAAAACACCATGGAGGCGTAGATGGAGATCTACTCTGCGGATTTTAGGTCTGATGATGTTTGAATTGGCAAAACGTTTTTTTGCTCGCAATTTAACACCGAATCCTATCCGCACATGATGTTAACACTGAAAACCCCATGGAGGCGTAGACGGAGATCTACTCTGCGGATTTTGAGTCTGAAATCGACTCGCGTGAAAGAGGTGATGTTTGAATCGACAAACCCACTGTCGCGTTTCTCGAAGTGAGACTGGCGCACGTTATTGCGAGGTGATCTATGGAAATGTTTTGAACGAAGAGTGTTGTCGGTGTGTTAGAAATTCGCGAGCCCGCTGTCACGTTTTTGATTGATATATATATAGGAGAGAAAAAAAATATATAAATAATAGTTATTTAGAAAAATAAATATATCAAATCGAATAGATAATAAAAAAAAATACGTAAATCATGAGCGATTCTCAGGATATTAGTGTAAGGTTTCTTTTAAAAATGCTGATGAGAGCCTACGCATTCTGCGTGAATGAACAACTAGGTCGTCTCTTGTTAGAATGATGCGTCGGATGTCGGGATCACCTAGACTTCGATCACGAGAATCATTCGTGTCTGTGGATGGAAAGGGAAGATATGGTCGTCAAGTATTTCGAACCGGCGTTCGAACGCGTTCAAATCAATGAAGTTTTCGCGTTTTGGAAGAGATTACTCTACTGTAAGAATCGAAGCAAGCCCACAGATTCGGAAGAACAGAAATTGGCGCGTAAAAGTCTGACTTTACGAGATAAGGGATGCATCATGAAATTATTGTTCAATGAAGCATACGTCTAAGTTTTCTCGTTGATATAAAATAAGGGAGAATAGAAAATGAAAATAAATACACACATAAATTTTTTATCTAATATTAGAAAGAAAAAAACAAAAATGAGAACCAGAAATAAATTGTATCCGACATTAGTGGACGACGAGGATGAGAAGACGATCGACGTTTTGCCGACGGCGCCGTCGCTAGAAGAAAGAGAAAGAGGAGAGAGGTATCACATTGATCAAATCAGTAGAATCCAAGAGTATCTAACTTGAGAGAGAGATTCTCGTCGTTCCCTCAAGAAGAAGTATTCACGTTTTGTGAAATTCATCAACGCGATCGACACGACACTCATCACGATTTCCATGGGTTTACACGCGGCCGGCATTGGATTGTTGTCGACCGCAGTCGGCATTCCGATAGTGTTGACCGTAGAAGGTGTGGCTCTCGCCGGCGGATTGTTTAGCACGCTCAGAAACTTTTTGAGTAGGAAATTATATCTGAAGGCGAGGAAACACGACAAGATTCGCTTCTTGGCCGACTCCAAGATCGACACGATATCCGAAATGACCTCTATGGCGTTGAAAGACGGTAGGATATTGGACGGTGAATACTTCATGATATTGAGCGAGAAAACGAAATACGATACCATGAAAGAAGCCGTGAGAATCAAGACTCATCAGATCATCAAGGAAGAGATGAAGGATTCTCTCGTGGAAAAGGGGAGGAAAGAGGCCAGGGAGGAATTCAGTAAGATGATAGAACTCAAGAGCAGCGATTGAAAAAAATATATATATAATAAGAACAGAATTGATTCATTATTAAAATTATATATAAAATAAAAAAATGAAATTAATTTAAATAACTCTTAAAAATGTATTGCGTAAAGTGTAAGAGAGTTACCGAGATGAGTAATTCTAGAGAAGTGCGAACTAAAAATGACAGACAGATGCTTCACGGAATTTGCGACGTGTGTGGTTCTGTCAAGACACGATTCGTCAAAAAAAAGAACGCGAGCAAAGGTAAAGGCATCGTGAATAAAATGATCAATAATCTACCTTTCGAAATGCATCTGCCCGGTCACAGTTTCATGGGACCCGGAACGAAATTGAACAAGAGACTCAACGCCAATCTGACTCCCAAATCTTGGAGCAAACCTGTGAATAGGGTGGACACGGCCGCGTATGATCACGATCTGTGCTACGCCGGACATCCCGACACCAAGACTCGCAACGACGTCTGCGATAAAAACATGTTGGGGAAATTGAGAGGCATATCAAATCCGACCAGGAGAGAGAAGATGGAACGTTCGCTGGTCGGCAATCTGATCGGTGCGAAACGTTGATTCGGATGGGGCATTCAAAAAAAAAAAAAGCGCATCTGAAAAGAATAAGAAACGATTATTGACGAGCGAATTGGCCAAGGAGTTACACAAACCCATAGTGCGTAAATTTCGAAAGAGAAGGGTGTTCGTGAAGGGTCTGGATGATATTTGGTCTGCCGACTTGGTCGACATGAGATCGTTTTCGAGGTGGAACGAGGGCGTCAAATATCTATTGACGGTCATCGACGTGTTTTCCAAATACGGTTGGATCAGAGCTTTGAAGAATAAATCGGGACCTTGTGTCGCCGAGGCTCTGAAGAGCGTGTTCGACTCGTCTTCTCGAAAACCGAGTAAATTGTGGGTGGATAAGGGAAAGGAATTCTACAACAAGCACGTTCATCGATTGGTAGACCTATACTCGATCGAAAATGATGAGAAAGCCAGCGTGGTGGAACGTTGGAATCGAACGATGAAGGAAAAGATGCACAGATACTTCATGGCGAATTCGACCAAGAAATACATATATGCTCTGAACGGTCTGGTCAAAGATTACAACAACACGTGACACAGATCGATCAAGATGACTCCCGCAGAAGCTAGCGATCCTCGAAACGAAAAACGGGTCTACGCGAATCTATATCCTGAGGGATCTAAGATCAGGAAGAAGTCTAGAACGCCGAAATTTGTGGTCGGTGATCGAGTGAGAATTTACGCTTATAAGAAGCACTTCAAAAAGTGTTATACTCCTCGATGGACCTCGGAAATCTTTGTGATAATCAAAATATTTCACACCGATCCGGTGACTTACGAAATCGAAGCTTTGGATGGAGAAGAGATCATCGGAAAGTTTTACGAACAACAATTACAGAAGACGAAGTTTTGATGAAGAAAACAAATTTTTTTTTATTCACTCTCTTTAACATTTTCTTGTTTACACACATATATATAAGAGAGAAAAAAATAATAATAAAAAATAATTAAAAACTATTTTTAGATAAAGAAAGCAAGTTAATTAATAAACAAAAAACTAAAAATCCTTTAAAATGACAAATATACTAGATATAGCACAAAGCATAGTGAAAGATGAAAGTATTCAAGAATATGAGGTTCACGAATATGAACCGGTAACCGGAACGAGTTTGAACAATGCAGGAGAGATAAGAATCAACGTCGAAACTCAAGATTTATTCGTACATCCTAGCGAGAGTTACATAGTGGTGCAGGGACGTCTCACCAAGGAAGATGGGAGCAACTACGCCGACGACGACACGGTTACTCTAGCCAATAATGGCATCATGCATCTATTCAGTAACATAAAATACATGCTATCTGGACAAGAGATAGAATCTGTTTTTCATCCCGGTCAGGCCACCACGATATTCGGACTCTTGACGTATCCTGATGATTTTTCGAAATCCAGAGGACTTAATCAGTTGTGGGTGAAAGACACCGTAGGCCCTGCTAGCGCAGGCACCGCCTTGATATTCGACTATGTCGTCAAGACGTCCAGACCCAAAGAAACGTTTTCGTTCAGGATACCTTTGAAACACATCTTCGGATTTGTGGATGATTACAACAAGATCATGTACGGATTCAAACACAATCTGATGTTGATTCGAAAAGGAAACAATGATGCAATAGTGAGACTCACTGCGACCGATGCGGGTAAGATAACTCTACACAAGATATCGTGGTTCGTTCTGCACGTGGAGCCTTCGATCGTGGAGAAAGCGCGTCTCTACAAGATAATAGAATCCAAGAGTAAATTACCCGTGGGATTTAGAATGAGACAGTGCGACACGGCTAGCATTCCTCCCTCCACAAATCACTTCGATTGGAGATTGACGGTGAAATCCGCTTCCGAGAGACCGCGTTTCATCATGGTTGCGTTTCAGACCGATAGGGACAGGTCTCAGGAAAAGAATGCGTCACTGTCCGATCACTGCCATTTCAGAAACATGCAAGTGTTTCTGAACGTCACGAGATATCCAGCAATCGATTACAATGCGTCGTTCGACAAGAACGATTTCTGCAGACTGTACGGCGATGCCGCTGATTTTAGAAAGAAGTATCACGGTCTAGATGAATTGATGAGCAACCCCAACATGTCTCCCGGCGAATACAAGTTGATGTATCCCATGTTCGTATTCGACGTCAGTAAACAGAGTGAACGACTCAAGAGTAGCGTCTTAGACATTCAGAACAAGATGCAGTTCGATAGGAACGTGCCGAGAAAAACCGAAGCCTTTGCCCTGGTCCTGTCGGACAGAGAATTACAATTCGAATCGGATGGAAATAAGATGTCGATCATTCGATGAGAGACGAGTGTGAAAAAAAATAAAAAATAAAAAGTAATGAGTAATTATTAAGAACAAAAAAAATAAATAAAGTAATGTGATCTAGAGAGATTGAACATCTTTCTAAATCTCATTACTTTTTTTTGTTGTTTTTTTTGTTTTTAATAATCACACATTATTTTTTTTTATTCATTATTTTCCACGCGTTCACTTGTTGGTTCAAAGGATCTAGTTCTATCAGTAGACTCACCACAGAAGTGATGGCTTCAGGATTATTGGTTTTCGTAACAAAATTAATCCTGTCTCCGGCGTTCACTTTGAGAGGCGTGCCGAACGTGCTAACATTCGCGTGTTGATTCTCAGTCTTTTCGACGCTGTATCTCTTATCACTCTCTACACCATTCACCATGAGATTGACGACCGCTCTGTTATTCAAATCTGAGGAAGCCAGACTCATTCGAAGGATTTCACCTCCCAACGGCATGGGATATCCCACCTGACCATGTTTCGATCCGCTACCTCCATTTCTGAAAGACCACTCAGCTTTTCCCTCATCTAAGGCACCGGCCTCTTCAGCCCACACAGTGACCAATTGTCTAGCATATTTAACTTTCTCCACCACCGAAATCAGGGTGCAGGCATCCGTCATGTTCACGGGATCCGGTAGATTCGTGAGCGCGTGTCCACCCATGTCTAGTTTACCTTCCATGATGTCACCCTTTCTCCAGACCAAGTTGTCATCCATGTACTTCCTGCTGACAGCACTGGAATCGAATTCGGGATCGTGACTGAGTCTGAATAAATTCTTACCGTTCATGTCGATGCCACCCTCCATGGTTCCGCCAGATTGTTTGTTCAGGTAGAGATCATCCACTTGCGATTCTAGGTATTCTTGTGATTGTATCATGGCAGAATCTACGTAGCCCTTGTTGACCGCGGTTGAGTCCGCATCCGTGTTGTCAATCTTCGACAGATTCAATATCTTGTTGAATCCTACATTCAGATCCGACTTCATTTCTCGTCTGTCAGACTTTCTCTGTTCCAGATCTACGTAGTGTTTGGTCGCCATGTCCTTGGGATTCGTGGGAGTGGCCACATTCGTTATCTTGTTAGAATTGGCATTCAATTCCGAGTGCATCGTTTTCTGAACATATCTATTTCTCAGGTGTTCGCTGAATCTCGCGTGAAAGTCGTCCGCGTATTTCTTGGTCGCGGCATCGGTGGGATCTATGGGATTCACAACGTTCACCAAACATTTGGATTTCAGATCCAGATCGTCGGTCATGGTTTTATCCACGTAATTATCTAGCATGATTTGTTCGAAATCGGCGTTCCCCCTGTCGACATATTTTTTAGTCGCTGCATCTGCGAGATCTATCGGCTCGGGAAGATTGTAGAGCTTCTTATCGTTCATGTTCAAAGGTTCTTCTTGAGGTTCGTATCTCCGATACGTAACGTTCATCCAAGTTGGCAACGTTGTAACCATCGTCGACTTCGAACGTCTTCCTCTTCTTTCTTGGGTTGACTTTTTCGTCGTCACTTCTACCAAATTTATTGACTGGCATGTTGTTGTGGGATTTTTTGTTTTTTAGAAAAATATGTTCAAACGCAGTTTATTAAAAATGAACTATGTTATTTTATTTTTCGTTTTTATTCGATTAAAAATTTTTTTTAATAATTTTTTATCTTCATATATACTATAAAAAAAAATCTCTCTCTAATGTAAGTCATTGAGAATGTCTTGAAATCGATCTCCTTCAGACCATCTCTTGAGAACGTAGAGACACAGGTGACCGCAAAACACTTGATCTGGTGATTGCACTTGTTCTGTGTTGTAATGAACCATCGATTTGTTGAAATAGTTCTTTATTTCTTTTGGCGGCGAGATTCCGTAGCTGTCGAAATAATAATTTTTCTTCTTCCAGTTCTTGATCCACGCCACCCAGTGAGTGCCTTCACCCAATGAATCGTCTAGATTTAAAATTCTGCATTCCGATTGTCGAGGTCTTCTCTTCGGCAAGGCATTTCTGGAAAACACGCCTAGAAAATCTTTGATTTTCAAATCTTTCTACCTTCTACGGATATCTTTATTTTCTTATTCATAAATGCGTATATATTTTTTTTATTTATTTTATTTTAATTTACTAAAAAATGACGTTATTTTTTCTATTTTTTTCTTTTTCTTTTTAAACTAACACTCTCGATGTCTCTATCGATTTCTATAATTTTGAATTCGTCTAATTCCTCTTGATTTTCTAGAATCCAATCATCCACATTCATATCGTCTATAATTAGATCTAAAGTCCAATGTCCGAGTGCCAAAGTGCTTATTTTATCATCTAATATGAATCTCTTATCATCGTCAGCCATCAGCGAAATCTTGTTGACTGAAATATTTCGGTATACAAGTCGTGATTTTTCACTTCGAATTGATTTCATAGTCTTATACACTGGACCACTTCCTAACAGACAATCTTCATACTCTTGGAAAGAGATGTTTTTCTTCACCACGCACGGTTTAGCTCCTTTGCACTTCTTGATCTCTTCATCTTCTAGACGAAAAGCATACAGTTTAGGTCTCAAGCCCACGAATTCGACGATTTGTTTACCGCCGCTCTCGTCCTTAAATTTACCCAACACCTTCTTGTTGTCATTCGATTGAATGTTGGACAGGTGATCGACGGGATAATTGCTCGTGTCGAACCACTCGGCCACGTCTGGAGATATATCTCGGTAGACGTCTTTCGTCTCTATCTCGTAAACTAAACTGTCCATGTCGGTGAACAGTAGTTTGGCTTTATCACCAAATTTTCGTTTGACATAATCGTAGTGAAACTCGTACATCAATCGCTTGCTGACATCTAAGATGATCGGTCTGAGATAATATGGTTTGTCGAACTTCAGGTGCGTCTTTTGCATGTGAACGGCTGCTAGATTTTCGTTGAATATGGTTCGGTGTTTGTAATTGGGTTTCGCCACTAATGTTTTAGCTCTTTTCTCAGACGTGACGAGTCGAACGTCGGTTCTCTTCCTGATGTTTTCCATTGATTTACCGTACACGCAGTTGTTCATGAGTTTGAAGAAATCTTTTTCAAAATCGTTCTCGGCTCGAATTCTGAGATTTGTGTTGAGATTGATGTATTTTTTCATCCAAGGCTCTTCGTCGAATCGAATGATGTGATGTATGTTGACTAATTTCATCCCGTAATCGACGTACTGTTTCAAATTCTCGGTGTAGACGACGTAGGTACGTTTGTTAAATAAATTGGGAATGAGTTTTTCCTCATCTCCTTCGTTTGGTTCCTTTCGTTCGGGAGCTAGCGGATAATCGTTGTGTGGATCGTGTAATTCTTCCGGATAGTTCAAATCGACTTCTAAAATGCAAGGATAGTCTCTCCATTTTTGCATCTCTTCCGGTTCCTTCACCCATTCGAAATTTCCAATCGGTAAAGGATGACTCATAGCCCAACCGTACAGATTATTGGCGTCCCAATACTGTATGTATTTAGTCGACCGTTTCGAATCGAAACCTTCTTTCATGTAGGGATTGTTAGCTTCAGAATGTCTGTGGGAGATCATAGAGACGCCACCTCTTGCAGCCCTTTCGAACATGAGTAACATGTTCACGTCAGATAATAATTCCAATTGAACTTCGGTGGTCTTCAACAGAGCGTCCCACGCTAGACCGGGTGCAGAGAAATACCAAGCGGGATGCAGATCGTAATTTCGACAACAGACGTCTCGAAAATTTTCGAACACGTCTGCTAAGAGCAGAACGTCAGTCTTCAGATAGAGATCGTAATAATCTCTCATGGTTTTCATATCGAATAATTTCCACACGTTTTTAGCGGGTTCGTAATTCTCGTCGGAAATGTCGGATTTGTATAATTTCGAATAAAAATCTTCTTTCGAAGGTAGTGCAGTATCTTCGAATCTCTTTAGAACGTTCATGTAATCATAAGGATAGACTCCTTTCCTCAACATGATGTCTACTCGTTCTCCGAAATGTTCGCTCATGATTTTAAATTTATCCTTGCTCATATTATCAACTAATTTTTCCAGAGCAGTCGACATGAATTTAAAACTGTCGATGAAACGTATGGCTCTACGAATGAATTTCGTTTTTTCTTCCAACGTCTCTCTGTCGATTACTCTTTTCTCCTCCATGAGCTTCCATTTCGTGAAGGAAATGTATCTTTCTTCGCTGTTCGCGATGCAATTTAATTCTCCGTGTGAGGTGCCAAGATTTTTCACGAAGAGATGACTGTCGTAACCCGAGAGATTGTGAAACATCACCGGATAGAAAACGGCGATACAGACCTGTGTAATGATTGTGGTCTCTGACCTTCCTATTTTCCTTCGAATTCTCGTCGAACGATTGTTTGCATATGTGACATTCGGTGGCTCTGTTATTTTCGTCCTGCTGCTCTTGCGTGATGATCATTTTTGCCGGAGTTTTGAATTTGTCGTATAACATTTGAAGTTTCCATTCTAACTCTTCCACGAACCTTTGAGCCACGTCGTCATCTTCATACTGTTTCGTGTAGGTGAAGGGACCCATGTCGTGTTGCGAGTCGAAAGCGCATTTCATGTAAATGCAATAGCCCGAAGGTATGTGTTTTTGATATCTTTCGATGTAACTTTGAAGAGCGTTGGGTTGACAGGAACTCATTTTCGTGGTGAAACATTCGAAATCAGTGAACACGACGAATGGTACTTTTAACCTTCTATTGTGATTTTCAAACTTCACGATGGTGTTAGGTTTTGGCATTTCGATGGCGACACCTTGATTTTCGTTGCAATATTCCTGATGTTTCGCCAACAAGTCTTCACTGTGAAACAAGTTCATGCAGTTGCAACATAAACATACCTTATGTTCATGTCTATTATTTTGGTTGGACAGTAATCGGCTAGGATGTTCAACCCAACAATAATGACGATTGTCACCATTGGAAATCAATAATAAAATAATCGTTTTTTTTCTTCCGAGATATGAAGTCTGTCTGAGAGGATAGATCATTTGTTTTTCCTCGTCGTATCCCAGGACGTTCACCGCTATGGTGGGATTTTGAACCTCGAAACGTTCGATGTGTTTTAACCGCGTTGGAAAAGTCAGTCCGGTCCAATCGAGATTTTTAGAAGTCACCTCGTAAGAAGAAACTCTTTCGGTGTTCATTTTGACAGGATATAAAGCGGAGGTGACTGCCCATTTAAAACACTGATCATTGTTATTTTTCATGTTGATCACGGCGTGTTTCTTAACCAGGAAATATGGTAATTTCATGTAGGAAGACCCTCTCAACAAATCGTTTTTAGTTATGTGAATTTCGAGTTTCAACATCTCATCGAACGTCCAGTTACTACCTTCATGTTGATAATTCGCGAGAGACATCAACATCTTGTCTTTCATCTTTTCGAAAACGTCCGATAAATCTGAACCCTGAAATACGGGTTCGACGTTAGATCTGAAATATGCATTTATCACGATGCTCTCGCCAGACTTCACGTCGATTTTATTCATCACACAATGGAGTATCATCTTAATTTTTTGTCCCACGTTCATGTATTTGCGAAACAAATCCAATACTTTTTTCTTCACCCATTCCATGAACAATTTCGGATCGATTTTCTTCAACGAGGGAACCACGTCGAAAGTTTTAAAAATGCCTTTGATCGCACTCTCCCATACCACGGACTTCGATTGAAATAGTTCCGTGGCGAGTCACGCCAGATATTCTTCTCCTTTCCCTTCGTCTATTGCTCATCAAAGTTCGCTCGATATATCTCATTTGCCTAGAATCTGATGTGCATCACTCGTTTTCATTTTTCTTTTCTTTTCTTTGGAAACTTGAAGTTCTTCAATGGCTTTTCATTTAGTCGTCTTCTTATTTTTCACAATCGAAACGTTTTCGGTTTTTTTCGACACCGGCATTTCGATTCCTTTTACTATCTTTTTCTTCTTCTCATTTTTCATAACCAATGCATTTTTTGACGTCGTTGCTATCGGCATTTCGATTCCTTTTACTATCTTTTTCTTCTTCTCATTTTTCACAACCGATACATTTTTTGACGTCGTTGCTATCAGCATTTTGTTTGTCTTTCTATTGTTTTGCAAATGTTTCTGTATGAATTCAATCTTTTTTGATTTAGTTCTATGACTTCTGAAATGTGAAATTTTTAATAGTTTACAAATCTCGTTTAACTGAGGTATGGTTTTCTCATTTAAATTTTTCAATTTTTTTTATCTGTTTGTTTCATTTTGTAAGAATATATTTTTTCGAATTTTGTATTTTAAATAATTTGTTTAAAAAGTTTTGTTTTTTTTAATGTGAAAAAAAAAAAATTTTTTTGATGAAATTAATCAATTTTTTATGTTCCTTAATGTCAAAAAAAAATTGAATTAATACGAGAAAAAAGGATGTTAAAATTTAACTGATATATATAAAGAGAAAAAAAACTTTTTGAACAAATTATTTAAAATACAAAAATTTAAAATATACATTATTTGCAAGAATTCGTAAAACAAAAAAAAACAAATAATCAATCATGATGACAACATCCACAACGGAATCTCGACATAAACATCGATGTTGTTTAATAAATCATTATTCTCCAAAAAACCAAGAAGAAAAAAATCGTAATTTATATTTACGCGTTTCAAAAGAAAACGATATGATTTGCGATAGAAAATCGAATCGTAATACTATTAGTGAACAAAAATTAATCGACAATGTCATTCAAACTATTAAAAAAGAAGGTTCAAGACAAATAGAACTCTTACGACTTTTACGCGAAGTCTCGCACGAGGTTCAAAACAAATTTCCGCAAAGCAGACGCGTGTTCATGTCACCCGATTCCTTCTCAATAGATGATGATAACTGCAAGATGCGAAGGCTAATTTTTAAACGTTCGATGTCTTGCCCGTTTTAAAAACTCGTGAAAAAAAATTAAATTAATACGAAAAAAGGATGTTAAAATTTAACTTTTATATATATTTAAAGAGAAAAAAAAACCTTTTAAACAAATTATTTAAATACAAAAATTTAAAATATACATTATTTGCAAGAATTCATAAAACAAAAAAAACAAATAATCGATCATGACAGCAACACCTAAAATATGCGAATTGAAATTGAAACGAGTCGAAGCGTGTACGAAATTAGGTTTTAAAATATATACATTACAACAACACGATCCCATCGAATTGAATGGGGTCGAGACGATGGGCTTAGAGCGCTACTACAACAAATATCATATGTGTTTGAAATTGGATGAAGCCATGCTCGATTTGTTTTGCGAGTACCAAAGCGATCTGGTGAATAATATCATCGTCACTGAAGACAGAAAATTCAACAAGGACGATTTGTTGTTGTTCTGTAGAAATTACATATATCCAATAATCTCACTCGAACTCTTGAACAAATCGGGTGGTGAGAGCGCATTCACCGATGTAAAAAAAACTTAAAAGAGTAAAGATAAACATACAAGACATTTTCGTAAGTGAAAAAATGATGCATGTCAACATGCTAATAACGGACTTGGAAATATAAATAATAGAGAGATTGATTCTAGCAAAGAAGAAGGAAAAAAAGTAATGAGATCTAAAGATGATATCATTACTTTTTACAAAAAAATTTTCACATTAAAGAAATTAAAATTAAAAACAACTTTTTTTTTTATATATATACAAAGAGCAAAAAAAACAAAACTTTTTTTAAACAAATTATTAAAATACAAAATTTAAAAATATACATTATTTGCAAGAATTCGTAAAAACAAAAAAACAAATAATCGATCATGAGGACAACAACACCTAAAAGATGCGAATTGAAATTGAAACAAGTCGAAACGAATAAGAAATTCGGAAATAAAATCTATAGATTACAATGACACGATCCCATCGAATTGAACGAGGTCGAGATGAAGGGCTTAGAGCACAAATATGACAAATATAAGATGCCTTTGAAATTGGACGAAGCCACGCTCGATTTGATTTACGAGTACCAAAGTGATCTGCAGAACATTGTCATCGCCGAAGATAGAGAATTTGACAAGGACGATTTGTCGTTGCCCTATGGAAATTACATATTTCCAAACATCTCATTCGAACTCGTGGAGAAATTGGGTGGTGAGAGCGAGTTGACCGATGTAAAAAAACTCAAAAGAGTAAAGATAAACATTCAACACATTTTCGAAAAAGGAGAAGACATGAGTGTCAACATGCTAATAACGGGCTTGGAAATATAAACAATAGAGTGATTGATTTTTAGCGAAGAAAAATGAAAAAAAAAAGTAATAAGATCATCTTTAGATCTCATTACTTTTTTTTTTTTGTTTTCCTTCTTCTTCACTATCACCATATATTATAATAACGTTTCCTTTTCTCTCAATTTTCAGCGTCGATTATTCTTCTTTTTCTTTTTTTCTTTTTCTTTGTGATATGATACGTTTATAACAACATTTTTGTTTATCTGAATCATAATTATGAACGAATGTTGTGCATCTCTTGGTAACACTCGCATCGTTACCATTCTCTTCAGAAGGTAGTGGTGACGGTGGAAAGCGTCTCATTCTCAACCATCTATCCCGCGCTTTATCTATCTCTTTCATTAGTTCTTTCCTTAGATATCCATCATTAGCATCTAACCATTTTTTTATTTTTTTGCTCTCTGTCTTGCGATATTCGTCATTATCGTCAAATTGTTTCTCCACCTTTTCATCCAGGTGATAAATTTGTTTCTCCACCTTTTTACCCATTTTAAATATATTATTTTATACTTTCTATGATTTATATTTTATACAATTTTATATTATAATAACATATTCAAAATCGGTATATTCTTAAACGGCGAATTCTCACCGAGCAACAAACCCTTGCCGAGTCGCTCATTGTTCTGTCCACTCTTCAGATAGAGACCGTTTCCTCTCAGAGAGTTGCCACCTCTAACGGGTTCTAGATACAATTCTTTACCGCTGTTGTCTACGTGGACGCGACACACGGCTCCTCCCTTCTTCAAAAACAGTCCGCTAACACCCATTAATTTCTCAACTGCCGAAACTAGCGAGTCCCATGAGAGCTCCCACGCCGAGAGTCTTTCCGAGAAAGGGTAGTGCCTTTGCGGCGAAGGGTAATGCTTTTGTGGCTATTCCTGCCAATAGCGGTAGGAAACCGCCTTTCATTCTCAAATTGTATCTCAATTGAGCGGGACTCATTCTCACCGTCAACCCTCTTCCATCGCGAATCGCTTTCTCCATCCTTTTGATTTGACTTCTGGTCCAGGCGATCGAATCCTGACCACCTCTCGTCAGATCTTCGTGAGTGAATTTGAATCTCACCGCCTCGCCTCGAGTTGTTAACGCTCTCTTAAGTTTCTTCCTCTGTCCTGTGGATATGTTCACGTTTTTAACCACGTATTCTGTCATAATTCTGTTTTTTAAAATATATTTACTTCAATTGTTTCTTGTTAAATAATTATATTAAAATAATTTTGTAAAATTAATATTGCGTTATTTTATTTTTGTTATCTATATATATACACAATATTTTTTTTTTTTGCTTTTATATTTCTCTTATGTGAAATCGTATCGTCAACCTCTCTCCACGAAGATCTAACAGTTCACTATTTTGATCCATCAACGTGGTTTTGAGACTATACAACGTGTCTAAAATCACTGGTAGATAAACTAAATTTCGAGGTCGCTCCACGATCTTATAACCCGGCGACACGTTTGGAAAGAAGGAATAGATCATCGGTTGAGCTCTACCATTCACGTAGCTTCCAGCAATCACGTTCACCAGAATGCTATTGACTGCGAGAATGTCGACCGTATTTTCAGATGCCGTATGGCCTTGATACACCTTTTGATCGAATCCCAACATCTTGCCTATAGAATCGTCCATGTTGAAATCCACTCGAAAATTATCTTTCAAATCCAACATCGTCTGTAAGGTATTAGGATTGGGAGCGAGTCTGATCTTGTTGCTTCCCTTTCCATCCATCTTCATTCGCGTCTGAATGTAATCGTTCAAATCGTCTATGTCGTAACTCCCTTTGGGAATTCGAATCTCCAACCAATCCACTCCGTCGGAATACTTGAATGAGTTATTCTTTTCAGTGACATTGGGAAAGGAATAATAAGTCTCCAGATTCACCAACGCCATCTCGTATCTTTTCTCTCTATTCAATTCGATGGAAGGTTCGAATTTCGTAGCGAATCGAGTCGAATCGCCACTCACCACGATTTGAATGGATTGTTTTGCAGCCGTATTCTCGGCTATTCGTTCTAGCAATTCTCCATGTTCGAACATTATATTTAATTTTATTTTTTTTATTCAAAACTAATTATTTGAAGATTTATTATTTTCTAAATTTTATTTTCACGCTCTATCTTATTATTATCATCAGAAACATAAAACTTGTCGAATCTGCACCAATATTTTCCGCGATTAAATTCGCTTGTCAAATCGATCATGACAAAATTGTCATTACGTGTACGCTCCATTTAAAACCCCCTTTCGTCACACCCGGTGAACACATTGTCTTCACGGGTCCACAACCCCATTTGCGAGGCTAATTAAAGATGACGGGAAAATCCAGACATCAAAGGCGGTTCGTTTCTTGATGAAACCGAATTACTGATATCCAGTCGCATATGAAAAACATTCTGTGTTCATGCAATTAATACATCGATTTGTTTTCAAACATAATAAAAATGAACGTAGACTAATTCATTATTTGTCCCCCAATAGGAATCAACTATTTATTTAAACAAAAAACAGCATAAATGACGGACAGCAAGTTGGTTGTGAATGCGAATTAATTTCAAGCACATTGATAACAAGAACGCCCTCATTTTTGCATTACGTGTACATTGCATACAAAACCGCACTTGTTAATTACCCCGTCGTTTCTGTAGAAACTACCGGGTATATGAAAAGCTGTTTTAGTGCGGTCATGTGAGAAGGATTACATAGCCTAACCACCTAATGTTTGGCGAAAAAAATCTCTCAGAGACTGTCCCTGATTAGCAATTATATTGTTCAGTCAGGAAATTTCTAAACCCCACATTTAATAAAATATTCAGATACAAATGCAATATCTTTTATTTCCAGAACTCTGTACTGCGGTTTAATATAGGAACTGAAAAAAATCCGTCCGTTAATTCGTGAGATTTTCGATTTGTTTTCATATTAAAATAAAATTTTCGCTGATATATGAGTTGGATTCCCTGGAATAGAACGAGTATTTCAGTGAATAAAATGTGTTCTTGGTGAACGGTGTTTTTGAAACAACAATGTGACAGTCTTGGCGAAACATCCTGGCGTTTCGCTGCGGCAATAGCTTTTCCGATACGGGATTATGGATCCTGTACTGTGTCGAGTGCCCGAACATTTCAAAGTTAAAACCCGGTGATTTAATTTTTATTATAGCATAAGAATTTTACCGAAATAGTTGAGATGAACTAAAATGAGAATGTATTATTCATTAAAAAAATTAATCGTCCAATATGCAGGAAAAAGCATGAAAACCGCTAGCAAGCTTTCTGTTTTTACCCAACGTCAACCGCCAAATTCGGCCAGCACTATACACAAAAATCTCCATTCAAATTTTATTATGTTTTAAATTTTTGTTAAAAAAACATAGCTTATGACCTCTCATTGGAATGATCGCGGTAAGGGAATGTCAACCAATGTTTATGTTGTTTTGACCAGCGATGGAGCACACTGAAAGGGAAAAAGATTCCCATTCCGATAAGGCAAGCACTTCGAAGGGTTTTCCCCGTCATGTCCTTACATCACATCCTGGACTACATTGACAGTAAAACTTGTTTACCAACAAAAAATTATCAGTTAAATTTATAGAAAAATGTGTCCATTTTAAAAGATACCACCCTTGAAAAAAATATTTTGGCAGGACACGCAACATGATCAGTGACTTGAAAAAAAAAATGAAAAAAATAAAAACACCGGTCAAACTTATCTCCCCTGGTCGAAACAGTTCGTTGTACTTTGTTTTCAAAAAAAAGAAGTGAAATTATAAAAAGGGACCCCGATTAAATTTTAAAGAGACTCGTGGGTATAACCAAATCACGTTTCCCAACCACAAAAAACTGTTACCCCCCCCCCCCCCCCCCCAGTTAAATTATTCTCGTGTGTTTAAACAAACACGTTGAATGGATCACAACCTCCCTCAAGAGGAGTGCTGTCTGAAATATTGGGGAGGGGGGGGGGGGGGTCATTGCATTTCCACAGAATTTCGTAGACAATAATGTACACTGTGATAATATTTAATAGTGCTTGTTTCCTCGTGGCAACGGGAAGTGAAGCAGTGCTTATTTACTATGGTAAGAAAGTTCCGCTTTACTGGTGAAATAGGACCCAGTCACCAGTGCATGGGATGGATGTCCACTAAAATGGGCACCAAAGGGGTAAACGATCGGCTAAACTTGACTTTAGACATTTGTTGTGGTCGCAATTTATTTATTTATTGGTGTTTAATGACACTTTTCTGCAAATATTGCCAATTGCGACCGTTGGGCACAATTAGCCATAGCTGATGAAAAGTGACCTTAAACACCAATAAATAGATAAATAAATAGCTAATGCTTCTTGCAAAGTGTCTAGTTTGTTCACACAATTTATTTCGTGTGCAGGGTGGATTACAACTAAATCACACATCAACTTCAACTGACAGGCGCCGAAAAACAGCAGACAAGCAAGCAAATTGTCTCTTGAGGGATGCGTAGATAAACCTGGTGGCCCTTAAAAAATCAGTTTGTGTAAAAAGAATATGAGTTCTGTAAAACATTCACTTGACAAGTGATTTGGTAGTAGTCCACCTGTCACGTACTGTGTATTTTTACCCATTAGTAGTTGAGTGCTAACTCCATGGAATATTAGCAGAGATTTTCTATTCAAAAGTGCAAACAAAACCCGATCGATATTATAGTGCTTTGAAAGAGTGCTTGTGTATATATTTGGGTATATATTTTTTTTAAAAGATAATATATTCTGTTATTCGTGTGAGCAAATGTTTGTAAATAAAGCATTAAAGTCAGCTATCATTAATAAAAAAATTGCTTAATAAAGTATTGTTTGTTAAAATCACTTGGCCCATATAATCAGTCAACACAGATGACTGTCCATAAGATCATCATTGACAACAGCACTTGTTATTGTTGAAGTAATTACCATGGATACTAAAAAGTTCCTCCCAAAGCCAATTAGCCTATCTTATTTTTAGACACCCTATTATGCAATCGACCAGTGGAGATGAGAGAATATTTTAAATGGACTGTACACGTAATGTAAAGTCCACCATCCCAAACCCTCTTGCAAAATCTCCTGAATTCCGCCGCGCTCATGTCGTTTGCGACGTGATCGCCGTAGATGTGATTGAGATTCTTGAGATCTTGGCGAAAGAGACATAGAAAATTAGCGTTCTCCCTTATCGTCTGTCTGGGCAATCGAAAATAATTCTGCGACAGGTAGAAACAGTCCACGTTGCTGTGTCGACCCCTAACGTAATACGATTCGCATCGGTTCTGTCTCTCCAAAAGCAGATCGTCGAAAATCATGAGATTCTTATCTTCCGATTTCAGTTCTCTAGGATCCGGAACGTCGCTAGCGTTCTCATAAAATCGACACTCGACGTTCAAAGATGCATTTCTCTTCATCAGTTCCATCGCCGCACCGTCCAAAATGGTCGAAAGTGGAGCTTCGCTCTTGTCGAATTCCTCCCTACTGTCAAAGATTCTGGCTATGACGTCCTTGGGCAATCTACGATCCATGCACTCTCGAAGCAATCTGTATTCGGGTTGAAACAAGCTCTTGCCAAACACGAACAATCTGTCGTAATCCAACTAGTCGGGTCGGGACAACAGATTCATCAACAGATTGGTCTTTCCACAATTCGATTTTCCCACTATCAAACCTCTTATGCTTTTGGGAAAGAACTCGTTATTCGACCTCTTGGTTGCGGCGTCGTTCCAAGACATATCTTTAATGTTCATCTTTGTTTTATTTTTTTTGTTTGTTATTTTAGATTCTTTTCAAACGCAAATTTTTTATGTTTTTCAGACTCTGTTTTTAATGTTATTATTTATTTATATCACACCGTCGAGAGTTCTCCTCAATCCAGATCCACTCGTCATTTTGGCTAAATCTTGTATGGGTACCACAGCATCCTTAAAATCTTTCCAACTTTTCGGTGTTCGCTCAAACGCAGCTCGCTTCGCCGGCGGACTGATCAACTTGTCGATCAACGCGTCGGCTGCCCTCTTGCCAGCCACAGAAGCTATCCTACCACTGGCTTCGGAAGCGGCTTTCTTACCAGCATCCAAAGCCGTCTTCTTACCGACCTCAAACGCGGTCGATGCGAGTTTTCTACCCGCATCGCTCGTAAACGCTCGCATTATAGAATCGACGATGCCAGAACCGCCTTGAACGTAAGTTCTGACGTATCCCCTGTTCTTTATCACCAACATATTTTATTTTTATAATATATTTTGTTTTTTCACTGGTAAATCGTTTTGTTGTTTTTAAATACTTTTATTATTCTAGTGTAAGAATTTACTGTTTTATTTTTGTTTGTTTGTTTGTTTCTCTCTACTTATTATATACACATCAATCCTTCAATTCGTTCATCAGCCTTTTATAGTGGTTTTTATTCAAAACCTTCTGTCTTAACAATTCGTCAGATATAGCAACTATCTGACTATCTAATCCTGTGTTACCAGCCCGTCTGCTCGCCATCAACAAACTCAATATTTGAGACAGAGCGTCAGAATCGCTCGGAAGAAAAGAGGTTTTCACCCCTTTGCCAGTCACCGATTCGATGAACTTCTTGTTCATATCCCATATGGGTTTCACCACTTTCGTCCACTTGTAACCTCTGTTGGCTTTGGGTCTCGTCTCTCTGGCATCGTTATTTCTCTTCATGGCGTGGGTCTGAACCAGAATGTCGCCGTAATTGTCGAAATCCTGATCCGTGTAATCGCTAGGCTTGTCGTACAGGAGCAATCTGCGCAGTCCATCAGTCAATTCGTATCTGTTCGAACCCACGATCAATTCATCATCGCCAATATCTACTTCTGTGTCTCCTACAAAAATCCTTCCCTCCGAATCCTTATAAAATCCATACAACTGATCTCTCTTACCGCCATCATCATCAGACGATGCGACGCTACTAGTGGTGATAGTCGAAGCTGTATCGTCGCTCTCGCTCAAATCTGTTTGAATTCCCGTGGGAACGTAATCCGGTGTAGATTGAATGGAATACCGATTTCCAAAACTAGGAGGCAACGAACCCATTCTCAAAGAACTCTCCTTTATGGGTCTCAATTCTTTGACTATCTCCTTCCTGCTTCGCTCTTGACCCTCCGTCGCGGGTTTAAATACTTTTATGGCTTCGCGTTTGAGTTCCATCTCACCAAGACGTCTGCTCCTATCAGCTGACTGAATCCCCTTCTCAGCACGTTCATACTCGTCTAAAATTAGATCTCGGCGCCTAGGATCCATCTGTAAAAACATCTTTCGTTTTAATTGTTTTATTATTTTCAAAATTAAATGTTTAATTATATTTTTATGTTTTTAAGTAATAAAAATCTTTCCGTCTTTAATATAATAATCTGAAAATATTCACATCTCAACTGAATGTTAATTGAATTGGTGAAGTTTAAGAATACGTTTAAACAGTACATGACAAACGGGTTTCTGATTTAACGCATTTTGACAGTAGTTTTTACATTTTGTCAAAAGATCTCCATTCACACATCAAACAACCATTCACTCAGTGTCGAATTAAGAGAGAATCCCTTTGATGACTGTTAAACAGTTTCAACACACAAAAGAAAACTAATTTTAACGCTGAGAACTTATTCATCTCTCTCTGATTGCTGTCATGAATATATTAAAAATTTACCACTCAAAAACCTAATTGAGCGGAAAATGCGTTTTAGACATTCCACTAAGTGTTTGACTCTTCGAACAATATCCCCCAAAACTCAATTTCTATTCGTCTCATCAAGACAAAACACGAATATCTATTACAGATCGACTCTTTCAAACAATATCCTCCAAAACTCAGTTTCTATTTGTCTCATCAAGACAAAACACGAATGTCTATAACACAGACCATATTCATAATCGACTCTTTTTGAACAAAAACCTCATTCAGTCATAACGATAACATGTGTTAGTTTTACTTCAGGAAGACGTGACAGCGGGCTCGCGAATTTCTAACACACCGACAACACTCTTCGTTCAAAACATTCCCATAGATCACCTCGCAATAACGTGTGCCAGTCTCACTTCGAGAAACACAACAGTGGGTTTGCCGATTCAAACATCACCTCTTTCACGCGAGTCGATTTCAGACTCAAAATCCGCAGAGTAGATCCCCGTCTACGCCTCCATGGGGTTTTCAGCGGTAACATCGTGTGCGGATAGGATTCGGTGTTAAATTGCGAGCAAAAAAACGTTTTGCCGATTCAAACATCATCAGACCTAAAATCCGCAGAGTAGATCTCCATCTACGCCTCCATGGGGTTTTCAGCGGTAAAATCGTGTGCGAACGCAAATTGTTAGAATCAGCGAGAGGATGATGTTTGAATCGGCAAAACGCTTTTTTGCTCGCAATTTAACACTGAATCCTATGGGAGAAATCCATTGCCGATTCAAACATCAAAACGGTACATGTACTGTACGAAAAATTTTAAAAGTCTAGGATTCAATTCAGTGTTAATTGAATTTAAAGTGGATTCTAAAGCACCCTAAAAACGTTAAAAATCTTGTACACGAACACGATTTTAACACTAAATCCTATGGAGGTGTACATGTACGTGTACACGTACATGGACGGTGATGGTTGAACCGGCGTGTATCACCTACTTACAATATTCAACTAGAGGGGTGTCATTTGTGTGCAAAGCACACTATAGTATATCCCCGCATTCGCATTTGTGATTATTGTCGGGGCCGAATCAAAAATCCAAAATCTTTATGCACATCTACAGACGCTATTGATTAACATGAACACACTTTTAGTATTTCGAATTGAAACCCATAGGAGTTTTTCTCCGGAAACCATTCCTCTAACGACAAAAATGGTGCTCCTTGTGCCCCTCGGGGCCGAATCAAAAATCCAAAACCTTTATGTTCATCTACAGACCCTTTGAATGAACATGAACACACTTTCAATGTTTCGAATTGAAACCCCTAGGAATTTTTCTCCGGAAACCATTCTTCTAATGACAAAAATGGTGCTCCTTGCACCCCTCGAAGCCGAATCAAAAATCCAAAACCTTTATGCACATCTACAGACCCAATTGATTAACATGAACACACTTTCAATGTTTCGAATTGAAACCCCTAGGAGTTTTTCTCTGGAAACCATTCCTCTAACGACAAAAATGGTGCCCCTTGCGCCCCTTGGGGCCGAATAAAAAATCCAAAACCTTTATGCACATCTACAGACCCTATTAATGAAGGTGAACACACTTTCAATGTTTCGAATTGAAACCCCTAGGAGTTTTTCGCCGGAAACCATTCCTCTAACAACAAAAATGGTGCCCCCTGTGCCCCTCGAAGCCGAAAAAAAAATCCAAAGCCTTTATGCACATCTACAGACCCTATTAATGAAGATGAATGAACTTTCAGTGTTTCGAATTGAAACCCCCAGGAGTTTTTCGCCGGAAACCACTCCTCTAACGACAGAAATGGTGCCCCCTGTGCCCCTCGAAGCCGAATAAAAAATCCAAAGCCTTTATGCACATCTACAGACCCTATTAATGAAGATGAACGAACTCTCAGTGTTTCGAATTGAAACCCCTAGGAGTTTTTCGCCGGAAACCACTCCTCTAACGACAAAAATGGAGCCCCTTGCGCCCCTCGAAGCCGAATCAAAAATCCAAAACCTTTATGCACATCTACAGACCCTATTGATTAACATGAACACACTTTTAGTGTTTCCAATTGAAACTCCTAGGAGGTTTTCTCCGGAAACCATTCCTCTAACGACAAAAATGGAGCCCCTTGCGCCCCTCGGGGCCGAATAAAAAATCCAAAACCTTTATGCACATCTACAGACCCTACTAATGAACATGAACACACTTTCAGTGTTTCGAAATGAAACTCCTAGCAGTTTTTCGCCGGAAGCCATTCCTCTAACGACAAAAATGGTGCCCCTTGCGCCCCTCGGGGCCGAATCAAAAATCCAAAACCTTTATGCACATCTACAGACCATATGAATGAACATGAACACACTTTCAATGTTTCGAATTGAAACCCCTAGGAGTTTTTCGCCGGAAACCATTTCCTCTAACAACAAAAGTGGTGCCCCTTGCGCCCCTCGGGGCCGAATCAAAAATCCAAAACCTTTATGAACATCTACAGACCCTATTGATTAACAAGAACACACTTTTAGTGTTTCAAATTGAAACCCCTAGGAGTTTTTCTCCGGAAACCATTCCTCTAACGACAAAAATGGTGCCCCTTGTGCCTCTCGGGGCCGAATCAAAAATCCAAAACCTTTATGCACATCTACAGACCCTACTAATGAACATGAACACACTTTCAGTGTTTTGAATTGAAACTCGAAGCAGTTTTTCGCCGGAAACCATTCCTCTAACGACAAAAACGGTGCCCCTTGCGCCCCTCGGGGCCCAATCAAAAATCCAAAACCTTTATGCACATCTACAGACCCTATGAATGAACATGAACACACTTTCAATGTTTTGAATTGAAACCCCTTGGAGTTTTTCGCCGGAAACCATTCCTCTAACGACAAAAGTGGTGCCCCTTACGCCCCCCGAGGGTCGAATAAAAAATCTAAAACCTTTATGCTCATCTACAGACCCTATTGATTAACATGAACACACTTTTAGTGTTTCGAATTGAAACCCCTAGGAGTTTTTCTCCGGAAACCGTTCCTCTAACGACAAAAATGGTACCCCTTGCGCCCCTCGGGGGCCGAATCAAAAATCCAAAACCTTTATGCACATCTACGGACCCTACTAATGAACATGAACACACTTTCAGTGTTTTGAATTGAAACTCCTAGCAGTTTTTCGCCGGAAACCATTCCTCTAACGACAAAAATGGTGCTCCTTGTGCCCCTCGGGGCCGAATCAAAAATCCAAAACCTTTATGCACATCTGCAGACGCTATGAATGAACATGAACACACTTTCAATGTTTCGAATTGAAACCCCTGGGAGTTTTTAGCCGGAAACCATTCCTCTAACGACAAAAGTCGTGCCCCTTATGCCCCCGAGGGCCAAATCAAAAATCCAAAGCCTTTATGCACATCCACAGACCCTATGAATGAACATGAACACACTTTCAATGTTTTGAAATGAAACCCCTTGGAGTTTTTCGCCGGAAACCATTCCTCTAACGTCAAAAGTGGTGCCCCTTACGCCCCCGAGGGCCGAATCAAAAATCCAAAACCTTTATGCACATCTACAGACCATATGAATGAACATGCACACACTTTCAATGTTTCGAAATGAAACCCCTAGGAGTTTTTCGCCGGAAACCATTCCTCTAACGACAAAAGTGGTGCCCCTTACGCCCCCGAGGGCCGAATCAAAAATCCAAAACCTTTATGCACATCTACAGATCCTATGAATGAACATGAACACCCTTTCAATGTTTCGAATTGAAACCCCTAGGGGTTTTTCGCCGGAAACCATTCCTCTAACGACAAAAGTGGTGCCCCTTACGCACCCGAGGGCCGAATCAAAAATCCAAAACCTTTATGCACATCTACAGACCCTATGAATGAACATGAACACACTTTCAATGTTTTGAATTGAAACCCCTAGGAGTTTTTCGCCGGAAACCATTCCCGGACGTACGGACGTACGGACGGGCGGGCGGACGGACGGACGAACGGACGGACGGACGGACGGACGGAGACAACCAATATATCCCCGCAATTTTTCAAATGCGGGGATAATAACAGTTAATAGAAGCAAACAAAGTTTGAACAGCAATCAATATAATTTTGTATACAAGTAGCAGATAGACAAGGTAATGTGAGAGAGGGGATCCGACATGAAGACCCAGGACCAACACCAAATGAGTCGAAACACCGTGGAAGTTAATAATTGGGATCCAGTTTACTGGCGCCATACAAGTCTCATTTAGTGCAGTTTTCAGAATTGCTTGAAGTTGCATTTTATAACCCAATGCATTTCTGAAGTTCATACATTTATTTCTTTCTCCAAAAAGTGGATAGAGTCAAACATGTCCATTGCTGATTCCTTTATAGAACACCTTTAATGCAGTGCACAGAAGTTATTTCCGGTTTCTTGAAAAAATGTTTTCTGAATCCTGTATAAAAATCTTTAAACGCTGTTTTCTAAAACATATTTCTGATTGATTTAAAGATATTTTACTCCCGAAAATAAGTCCCCATAAATTGTCTATATAATTTAGTTCTGATGCTTTCACCATTTTCTCACAGATTCGGATTTACCGGTCGCAGTAAATCTGCTTTTCTATTTAAAACAGTGTTTGGTGCATCTCGGGAGCTGCAGTACCCTAGACATGTCGTGAGGGCTGCAGGCTCGTGGGGGGGGGGGGGGGGGGGGGATAGTTCGATAGGGGTATCTACCCCTCGATAATGAGGATCCGGTTACCGCCCCAGGGAAAAAAATTAAATTTTGAACCCCTGGTGGATTCTGAAGCCTCCCTCTGGCTTAAATCTAATCATTTAACCCTTTGCCCAACGTAACGGCCAAAACCGGCCAGCGCTATTCTCAAAAATGGTCAATTAATTTTCATTATTTTTTCATTTTTTGTCTCAAAAACATAGATTATGACCCCTCATTGAAACAAGCTCGTTCCAACGAGGGGTCATAACCTATGTTTTTGAGTCAAAATATGAAAAAAATGAGTTATTCAAAAATTCTTTTTACAAGATAAAGGGTTAAAACTGAAATTGTTCCACCATAATTGCATCAGGCCAACCCTATGCGCAAGAGTCGGTGGTTGTTATGAGGACACATGCAAGTAGTAGTATATGTATGAAACGGCCCTCATTGGCAGGATCTCATTGCAGGATCTCATGTGACGTCATAGTCACGTGACCCAGTGGCGCCATGTTGTGTTGTCATGGTAACCCGCGTGAGCGGCCATCTTGTGACGTCATCTCCATAGTGATACGTGGTGTGAGTGCGCATGCGCAGCGCGTGTTGTTAGGGTGATACGTGTTTCCGTCGTCCATTTTGTATACTGGAGGCCGCCGTCTTGGTTTCTATGGTAGCACGTGATTGCTATGTGACCCAAAACCTTCTAACAAGACAGGGGTATGTTCGGAAGGTGTGTTCGATTGAATCGGAGTATTACGAATTACCCAAATAAACCCGACAATCCCTCCAAATCACCAAAAATCCACCCGAACTTTTACTATTTCGAATTCTTCCAGAATTCTCTGCTTCTATCTATATAAACAATAGTTTTCCTCTACCTAGGCATGTTCCTTTATTCTAGAGTATACTCCAGTAACGTAGAAGAGCCTATTAGTTGGAACAGTTTACCTTATTATTACTATTTTTAGCAATTTCTGGTCTATTCTTGTTAGTTCTGACCCTATTCCAAGTACTCTTGTTGTTTCATTTATCTAGATCCTATTTATAGAACATAACTAACCAATCAGATTGCTTGATTTCCCATAATATGTATGCAGAGTTATCTCCCTTCTGTATAATGAAAGACTATATCCAATGGCCATATCCCATGGAATCCCATTTTGGAAAACGCCCGTGGCTATGGGATCCCTTTTTTGTCGTATGAGGCCATGAGGGCTATGTAAAAGCCCTCAATGAGTCCTTATTTATTATCCCTCATACCCTCATTGAATTTTGAGGTTATGAGGACCATTAAAAATCCCTCAATGAGGAAGAATTTACTACGACTCTTATCCTCATTTCAGTATTTAACAGGTATATCCTATGGAATCCCATTTTGGAAAATGCCTGTGACTGTGGAATCCCTTTTTTGTCGTATGAGGCCATGAGGGCTATGTAAAAGCCCTCAATGAGTCCTCATTTATTATCCCTCATACCCTCATTGAATTTTGAGGTTATGAGGACCATTAAAAATCCCTCAATGAGGCATAATTTACTACGACTCTTAGTCTCATCTCGGTATTCGAGGATACCTGGCATTATATTATTTGAGGATACTAGTTGGAATTTACATCCGGGTACTTCTGTTGGGATAGTAGATAAAAAAAACAACAACAATATATAACATTTCTTATATTTTAAAAAAAAAATGACTCCCTACAATTTAAGGATCAAGACTGCAGTTTGAGCGCCAAACTGACCAATCAGATCGAAGTTAACCAACCAATCAAATTACTGTATTCCTATTGTGTTTCTTTCCCATTGACTTCTATACTAATTTTCTTAATTTTCCAACTTTAACCTATGATCCTATAGGAAACAAACACAAACCCAACCAAGAATCAAAAACTCATTCAGAATTTGTTGAACTGGGTGATGTTTTCAATCACGTCCGTCAAAGATATATATGATTAGGCAAAGCATGGACTTGGCATCATTCACGATCGAACCACTGACCAAAGAAAATGTTCCGACTTGGCACCAAGCAGACTTATGCTAAGGTCACCCCGTACCAGGGTGAACTGAAGATACATCTTAGAAGATACTTTGAAGGAAAAGACAAAAAGCTTTATCCAATCAAGACTGGGATTGCATTATCTTTAGAAGAATGGAATGCCTTGAAATCTCAAATAGAAGAAGTAGATGCAGCCATCAAAATCCAACGAACAACTTTAACTGAAGTTCCTGAAGACACTAAACCTACTAACCATGAAAACTTCAAAAAACCAATTCAAGAACCACCTTTGAAGAAGAAAAAGAAAATCACAGTGAGAATAACCCAACCACGACCATTGATCGTTGATGAAATTGATATTGAACTCAGGCAAGTTCGCTTGCAACATGAACTTTGCTTGGCATATGCTCATTATGTCGAAGAGAATATTGGAACTATCGCCAGAGAGAGGGGTTATGGTGTTCATGTGGACGAGAGTGGTAAAACACATAACGGTCTTCTAGTGACAGCTACCGAAAGAATCATTGCCTGTTTTAGTGAAGCACTTGAAAGAGTTAACAAGAATGATGTTCATCTACTGTGTCACCATAATATTTCTGGAATGAATCCACCACCAGTACAGAAAGAGTATGAAGATATGTTCGAGAAACCTCTCACAAATGAACAGAGACGTTGTATTATGGATTTGGTGTTTGAAATGGCGAAGAGTAAACCTGTTACAATTGGATTCTAATTGAAGATGTAAATAGATGTTGTAAATTTTTATAAAAAAAGTATAAAATGAAGAAACAAGAAAAAAAGGTGGTAATGACGCTTAAGTTATTTGATGTTTATCTTCTTGACAAATATCAAACAAACTTAACCTGTCCCCAGCCAGTAAGTCAGAGGGCCACCCACGTGAGTCATTTTTTTGAAAAAATATAAGAAATGTTATATATTGTTATTGTTTTTTTTATCTACTATCCCAACAGAAGTACCCGGAAGTAAATTCCAACTAGTATCCTCAAATAATATAATGCCAGGTATCCTCGAATACCGAGATGAGGCTAAGAGTCGTAGTAAATTATGCCTCATTGAGGGATTTTTAATGGTCCTCATAACCTCAAAATTCAATGAGGGTATGAGGGATAATAAATGAGGACTCATTGAGGGCTTTTACATAGCCCTCATGGCCTCATACGACAAAAAAGGGATTCCACAGTCACAGGCATTTTCCAAAATGGGATTCCATAGGATATACCTGTTAAATACTGAAATGAGGATAAGAGTCGTAGTAAATTCTTCCTCATTGAGGGATTTTTAATGGTCCTCATAACCTCAAAATTCAATGAGGGTATGAGGGATAATAAATGAGGACTCATTGAGGGCTTTTACATAGCCCTCATGGCCTCATACGACAAAAAAGGGATCCCATAGCCACAGGCGTTTTCCAAAATGGGATTCCATGGGATATGGCCATTGGATATAGTCTTTCATTATACAGAAGGGAGATAACTCTGCATACAGATTATGGGAAATCAAGCAATCTGATTGGTTAGTTATGTTCTATAAATAGGATCTAGATAAATGAAACAACAAGAGTACTTGGAATAGGGTCAGAACTAACAAGAATAGACCAGAAATTGCTAAATATAGTAATAATAAGGTAAACTGTTCCAACTAATAGGCTCTTCTACGTTACTGGAGTATACTCTAGAATAAAGGAACATGCCTAGGTAGAGGAAAACTATTGTTTATATAGATAGAAGCAGAGAATTCTGGAAGAATTCGAAATAGTAAAAGTTCGGGTGGATTTTGGTGATTTGGAGGGATTGTCGGGTTTATTTGGGTAATTCGTAATACTCCGATTCAATCGAACACACCCTCCGAACATACCCCTGTCTTGTTAGAAGGTTTTGGGTCACATAGCAATCACGTGCTACCATAGAAACCAAGATGGCGGCCTCCAGTATACAAAATGGACGACGGAAACAGGTATCACCCTAACAACACGCGCTGCGCATGCGCACTCACACCACGTACCACTATGGAGATGACGTCACAAGATGGCCGCTCACGTGGGTTACCATGACAACACAACATGGCGCCACTGGGTCACGTGATTATGACGTCACATGAGATCCTGCAATGAGATCCTGCCAATGAGGGCCGTTTCATACATATTCTACTACTCATGCACCACCCCTGAAAATTTTCGGTGGTCGAAGTTTGAGGGCAACTCTGCCAAAATTTGGGGTAAATACAGTGCGCAAAACGGACAGAGAACTTTTTCGGGTGTTAATGAACTGATAGGGTTTTTTATGAATACCCAATACAAGCCCGGCGGCTGTCCGCAACAACATGAAACGCCCTGGCTGGGCCGTAACTAACACTTTTTCGGGAGAGGAGAGAGGGGTAGGATGTCAATATCCGACGGTTCGATCATATCGCCTAACTATTTGGAACACACCTAATTGCTTTAATTAAAGACTTATACGCCACAAATATACTTTCTGTTGATAAATGAAAGTGTCAATGACATTGCAGCTCAACTTGTCCAAAAGAGGACTGAACTAAATAGAAAGCTCAAGCAATGTCAAGTCATTTAATCAGGTTTCTACAGATAAAGACACCGCACCAAAGCTACGTAAGAAATCTGAAAAGAAGCAGGTGAGGGATGCGACCTGTGGGGTGTACTAATAGAATTGTTACCAATTCACATGCCAATCTAAGCTGGCCGATGACGGCCATGTTTTTGAACGAAGTTTAGAAAAAATTGATAGCCCCCATGTAAACATCACACCAAAGCTACATATGAAATTTGAAAAAATGGGTGAGAAATGTAGCCTGTAGGGTGTACTGATGGACTTTTGACAATTTATATACCAAATCCACTGAAAATTCCCATAGGGTTTTGAAATTTTTGAAAATTAACGTCTTGAAGGAATATGGGGACCTGATTTAACACTGAAAATTCCCATGAACATTTTTACGTCAGAGTGCCATCGGCTGATGGCTCTCTGGCGTAAAAATGTCTATGGGAATTTTCAGTGTGAAATCAGGTCCTCATATTAATTTTGAACGTAAATTTTCAAAAACTGAAAAACCTTGTGGGAATTTCAGTGTTAAAATCAGGTCCCCATAGTTCCTTCCCTTACTACTCCCCCTACCTTACAGAATTTCAACTGTATAACTCATTATAAGCACTGTTTCATCAACTCAAAATTTTCTTTGAAGGTGCATAAGACGGTCCAGAAAATATAACTTTGATTACTATCAAAACGCCCCGTATGTGCAATAAGACGCAATCTGCAATACTAAAGCGCCGATAGGAGTAAACTGCATTTCACTTCCAACATACGATCGTAAATGTCCGAGAAGTTAAATCTACACGAACTTTACTTTCCCCGCCAGAGAACGCAGCCTTCCTTGCTCTACGCAATCCCTTTTGGAGAAATTTGGACATACACGTTTTTTCATCACGAAGTAATTAAAGAGGCATAAATTATTTAAAAAAAACATTCTAATCTGATCTATACGAGCAAGCAGATTAATGTGCAGTGTCCAGGGAGTTTTCTCATCATTAACTAGAAAACTCCCATGAGCACTTCGTTCATCTGTTTTAAAATGGAATAAAACTGAATGGATAAATAATTGATCTATTTAGTCCGTTATTGCTGTAATACTAACTAATCAACAGGTCAAAAAAATTGTTTGCAGTATTTAGCCATACGCGACTGCTAGTCGGGCCTGAAGCAAGTGGCAGTGTCGTCCTGGGGGGGGGGGGGGGGTGGCGGTAGGCTCGTCCCCTGACCATGTCTATCGGAAATGTTTGTTTCCCGAACTTGTCCTTCTGAAAAATTATTAGGTGCTCGAATAAGGAACAAACTTTTTTTCCGGATCCGGATCCGGATTCGTGACTTTTTCCGGATCCGGATTCGAAGGCTAAATAAGGATCCGGAAAAAGTCAAAAATAGTTTTCATTTTTTTCCATTGTTCGGCACATTCCATGGGTTTTCTTTGAGTTACAGATAAATGATGCAAGTCACGATTAAATAAGATGGTTTTATCTTTATTTTAGACTTGATATTAAAATAGTTTAACAAAAAAAACAGGTTTTTTCCCAATACCCGAAAATGGCGCTTGTCCCAAAATTTACTATAGGAACTCATATTGAAAACCGGGTTATTATAGCCCCAAAAGGCTGTAACTTATAGCCCTCTTTTCAACGTTTAGAGCCCTTTTCCCGGAGACGTGAGAGAGTATTTCGCCTAATAGGTTGGGGATATGGTCATATTCTCCATATCCAAAAATGACGCTATGGCCCAAAGACTTATTGTAGGAATTACCATAAGAAATCCGGGTAAACAAAAAGAAGAAAATAATTCAATCTGCCCCCCCCCCCCTTATGGTCTGGATCAGATGGGGTGGGGGCGCCTCCATCAACCCGTTCACAAGTTGGAAACTTATGACTTTGACAATTTCCTCATCTGTGAAGATTTGGTGTCTTTTCTGGTCCGAAAATCAATCTTTATCGAAAAATCAGTCGTTATAACATATACGGCTGGGCTCCGATGAATGCTCCAGATGCAAGAATTGTGCGCCTTCCTCTACTGCACCCCCCACCTCCCTTCGCGAAAATCTAAATTGTATCTAACTTCTGTCAAATTAGAATTCAGAGCTTATTATGGTTTATTGTCTGTAGTGTATCTGAATAAAAGACGCTGATGCGCCAGTATTGACATCAAACAACTATGCTCTATTATCATATTGTTTTGATAGAATATCGTCCCAAGAAGTGTGCATATCTTGCAAGCAGACGTGTTGTTACTGTCATCGTCTTATTCGGGGTTTTGTAGTCGTAAAAGCGGTACAATTCACACCTCTATATTTGTGATACAAAGTGTGAAGTGTAATCTTATGTCCCGTTATAACGGTAGTTATAGAACATAAATTAAATTAGGACGCCTTCATAACGGAACATTTGCTTCTGTGGGAACTTTCTTAAAGCCTGAAATGTTACGATAGCCAGGGCCAGTCCATATTTATTGTAAATAAATCAGGGATGCCAAATGTGCCACTTTGGGGTAGTGGAAACCCTGGAACATTTTCTCTAGGAATGCCCACAGTATATACCTCATAGAACAAAATTTACTGGAAGAAAAAATGAAGAAATGGGGTGAGGAAACAAAGGATAGATGGCGGAGGGGGGACTTGAGGGAGAGAGTAGGGATGCTTATTGAAGAAATCGTAAACGAGGAAGTGATTATTAAATAGTTTATATCGGAATGCTGGGAGGAGAGGAGGGGGAGAGGGGGTGGGGTGCAGGGGGAATGATGGCCTTCTGTTATGAGAACTGCGACAAATCAGCGGCTGGCCAGAGAGTTATTATTATTATAATCAGTATAGTTAGAAGCAAAATATTTGAGAATCAGAAATTATAGACATTTATCAATCTTTATTGTAATTTTCGTCAGCCTGCATGTGCGCCTGTTAGTAGCGACGTCAGGCAATTTTTCGTGGGGTGGGGGAGTGCCTGTTGGCATTGTTTTTTTTTACTGCAATTAAATAATCTCTCAGTTCTGTTTCCAACTCTCTTGTCCCACTTCAAAAAGCTCCCTGTCTATGTTTTGTCAGTTTTTGCTGTTTTCATCCTGAAAACGTGCCGTTAACAAGTTCATTCACTTGTGTAAACGTAATTAAAATTTTCATTTTCGACTTTTTTCCGGATCCGGATTTGGCCCCTGAATCCGGATCCGGAAAAACTCACAAAAAATGACCGAATCCGCTCCGGATCCGGAAAAAAGTTTGTCCCCTCGAATAATACCCTTTTCTCCAAAAGCCGCTAATCTAAAAAAAAAATTGACGAAAACCAGTTTTCATTTTGCACACAAAATATCCTTGTGTTTCAAAAATATTTTGAGCGAAAGTTCTCGTTATCGGTTTATAGCGACCGAGTAGTATTTATTTATATATTATGGTTTAACGACACATAAACAGCCAAGGCCATATCGCGTCGGTGACAGTTTTACGGGTGGAGGGAGCCAGAATACCCGGAGAAAACCACCGAGCAACGACGAGCAGCTGCCAGCTCCCCAACATCGTAACTCCGCACTGCAGCACAGGCAGGGCTAGATTGGTTGAAGTCATGCGCACCATCGACGTGCAGTTCGCCTTAGTGCACGGCGTGATCGTGCCCCCATGTGGACAATCGGGGTTAAGTGCCTTCTCCAATGACACAACACTTGAGTCCGAATCGATCGCTCAGACGGTCACCCATCCAAGGACTAACCGAGCTCGACGTTGTTTAACTTCGGTGATCTGGCGAGAACCGATTACCACAACGCCACCGCGCCCCCACCCTCCCCCGACCGAGTAGTCATATACACGAACAAATTTTGTGTATGATTATTACTTTGAAGAATCACTTTCGTTAACCCTTTACCCAACGAATCGCCCGCATCCACCCGCGTAATAAGCAAATTCAGCAGCTGAAAAAAAATTATTTTTCGAAAAATTTCAACAAAACCATATCATGTGACCCCTCTTTGGAACGAGCTCGTCGAGCACGTTCCAAAGAGAAGTCACATGATAAGGTTTTGTTGAAATTTTTTGAAAAAAATTAAAAAATGATATTTAAAATAATAAATTTTGAAATCGTCTGCGTTGGGTAAAGGGTTAAACGAAAGAACGTTTACAACCTATTTTGTTTATTATACTTTTAAAGAAGTATACTTATTGAGAAGTAGGAGTAGAAGAATAACTTTATTTTCGTGACATGTGTTGTCGTTCATTTTTATATTTGGATATGTCTTTAACAAAGAACACCCGGCCATCTTGGCCTATCATGATTATTTACCAGTTTTATTCAAAGTCGCATGCTCGCTCATTCTCTCTTCCAACTTCTCCCGGGGGTACTTTGATGGTGATTTTCGGGCAAGTAGAGTCTGTCACTTATGCGTGTAGTCAGATGGGGTAGAGGTAGTGTTTATCTAAGTCTAAGTCTAAAATAATGGTTTTAGCGCGCCGAAGGCGCGCTGGGACGTTCTGGGGCAAGCCCCTTTCGACCCTCGTTTACGGTATTTTATAATTTCGTTAATTTGAGACAGCGTCAACAGCATCATGTCTGGGCGGTGTAAAGGTGGAAGAGGATTGGAGTTGATGTTTCTTGTTATGCTTCAGGCAAGTATAGTCTGCCGCTGGTGATTTTGTGGTGAAGCTAGGCCTTCATCGGCAAGTATAGTCTGCCTTGGGCTCTTAGCTGGCGTGTATGGTTTCGGCGATTTAACGAGTGAAAAACGGACCTTAACAAGGTGCCACCCAACCTGAACATTCCTGGTTCAGGTAACAGGCCTACTATTTTCATTGGGTCGAGACATGCTGTGCGCTAAAGGTGCGCTTTACAAAAAGAGGCAAAGAGATCGGGGCGCAGGACCAACGCTCGCCTCCCTGAGGGTGGATGCCCACCTCCAAGGATGGAGTGAAGGATGTGCTGAAGTCATAACGGTTATTGAATTGCCATAGCGGTTATTGATATCCAGAGCGGTTATTGATATCTATAGCGGTTATTGGGGAGAAAGGTAGAGTCTGGAAGATAGTAAAAAAAAAACTTAGAGTTAAAGCGGCAAAAAATAGAGTAGAGTAAGGAAGTATGTGCATTTGTGAGGTCTTTTCTGGATGTATTTCTGTTGAGTGTGATTTTCAGGCAAGTATAGTCTGCCGCTTAAACGAGTGTCGGAGCCATCACTGGCAAGTGTAGTCTGCCTCAAGATCTTCTGTGTTTATCTAATTAAATGCTGCCTTTTATATAGAATCGCGGCCACTGATCCCAGTGGACTAACTCTGATGAGCTGATTAACCTATTATTGTCTTAGTACAACAACAGATGTACGCACCGCCAGCATTCACCAGATCATCATTAATAGACACAGTGACATAGTGACCACCCTTTTCACCTACGAGGATTTTGTCAGAACTTCCGAGTTATGTCGGATTTTTTCCCGTGACCAATTGTCCTCTCACTCTTGAAGTAATTGCTAGTTGATTATTCAAAACTCGACCAATTTATTTGAATCAAGCACCACAACCTCCCCCCCCCCCCCCACCCCATCCTCCAATTAGAGCGTTGGCACAAAAACACTTTGTTTGACACCAAAATATTCAGGATGGCTAAAAATTTAAACACACGTAGAGTAAAGTTTCTACCCCGACAAAAACTCCTTGTCCACGAAAAAGCATTAGAATGCCAAGTAGTGTTTCAGCCAATGGACCCCCGGGCTTAACCTGGACGTCCATTGCTTGACACTTTCTTGAAATTCTTGTGTATTTTCAGAGGAATCAACAGTTATTATACTGTGAAACTTCCACTCCAGCAGTGTTTTAGTGGTAATCCACTCTGCACCCTTACTCCACTCCACTGTATATTATCCCGAGCTTTGAAGAATTGTAGTCATATGTTAACCCTTTACTCAACGAATCGTCCGCATCCGCCGGCGTAATATGCAAATTCAGCAGTTGAAAAAATATTCTGTTTCAAAAAATTTCAACAAAATCATATCATGAGACCCCTCGTTGGAACGAGCTTGTCGAGCTCGTTCCAAAGAGGGGTCACATGATATGGTTTTGTTGAAATTTTTTAAAAAAATTTAAAAAATGATATTTAAAATAATAAATTTTGATATCGTCTGCGTTGGGTAAAGGGTTAATGAGACGTACTTCTAACCCAATATTTTCAAAACATCCAAGTCTAACGTTTTAATTAGGATAACAATGGCGTTTACCTCGCGATCTGGCACTTTTTCCGAGCATTCAACTCGTTAAACTCGTAATTGAGGCATGTTAATCAGGGACATGTCTTGAGTTTCTTGGCCCCGGGGTACCCCTCTAAATTACCCCCCCCCCCCCCGGATGCCGAATGTCCAACTTTTGGGAACACCATGTACATCCTCCATGTACACCCTTCACTGACACCATTACACCCAAACCCCCCTTAACCCTTTACCTAACGTAACGGCCAAAATGGGGCAGCGCTATTCACAAAGATCGCCAATTAATTTTCATTATTTGTCTCTAAAACATAGGTTATGACCCCTCATTGGAACGAGCTCGTCGAGCTCGTTCCAATGAGGGGTCATAACCTATGTTTTTGAGACAAAAAATGAAAATAATAGTTACTCAAGAATTTTTTTTTTGCAAGTGTCGTCTGCTTTTCATGTTAGGTAAAGGGTTAATAAGGATTATCCAACTGCGAACTTGGAATTTCTACATGCTGAAGAGATCCGAATGTACTCTCTCCCATTATGTATTCGAAATATATGACCGCTGGGCTCTAAACTTAGAAATCATCACTTGAGTGCAACAAGGCGCCATCTGCAATAATTTAGACAGCCAGGGACACTTCGTGTCGGAGAGTTTTACGGGTAGAAGAAAACATAGTAGAACCACCGGACAGCTATCCTATCAGACTCCTCAACCTATTAACTAAGCACAAGCAGGGTTAGTATTGGCTGGAGACAAGTGCACCGTCGACGTGCAATACGCCTTAGTACACAGCGCCACTATACCCCCCCCCCCCCCCCCCACCCGTGAGCAATCGAAATTAAGTGTCTTTCCCAAAGACACAACACAGTTACCGCTAGTTAGGATTGAACCGAGGATCAAACCGTGAACCTTTCGCTTTGAAATTCAGTGCTCTAACCACTGAGCCACCCGGTTTGAGGCTTTAAATTAAACTATTGAAAATTGTTGTCTGGATTCGGAGTGAAACACCCTCCACCCTTACTTCACCCTGTCGCGGCGTCCCTGGTATCTATGCATGGCCATTCCGTAACATACCGAGGTGTACACAGTTGTATTTTTGCCTTAAATGATAATTGTTGGGCTTGTACCATTGAGGGCTTTAGTAGTATGTAATGTGGTTTTCACCACCTATTGGCCGGACCCCGGTGCCGGATCCCGGAAGTGACGCCATGTCACGTGACGTAGTGGCGCCATGTTGTATTGTCATGGTAACCCACGTGAGCGGCCATCTTGTGACGTTATCCCCATAGTGATACGTGGCGTTAGTGCGCATGCGCATCGCGTGTTGTTAGGGTGATACGTGTTTCCGTCGTCCATTTTGAATACGGGAGGCCGCCATCTTGGTTTCTATGGTAGCATGTGATTGCTATGTTACCCAATTTTTCTGCAATAAGACGGGGTATGTTCGGAGGGTATGTTCGATTGTAGAATAGTAAATCTAATTACCACAAACAACCCGACAATCCTTCCAAATCACCAAAATCCACCCGAAATCACCGAATTGACTTTATTTATTACGGATTTCCCATTTTATCGGTTTAGCACGTAGTGCTATAGTACCGGGGGTGCGTTCGATTGAACAGGAGTAATGTTAAAACACGGACTCCAAATTTTACGGACTCGGCTAGGAATCTCAATTGCGGAATGCCTTATATGTATACAGGGGAAATCTGATTCAACCTTGATCAATGTTATAGTCGAGACTGAGATAGGTATAGCTAGGAAGTAATGGATGAGATATGGGGCAGAATAACAGAAGCCATAGTACTGGTACAAGGCCGCAATGGAACAAGACTGTTGTAGAAGCTAATGATAGGATAGATAGGCCATAGACCTGTAATAGCCTTGGAGCTTTGGCGACAAGATGGAAGCGGTTGGTAAGTCTACATTAGACCCATTGAGGGCTTTTACATAACCTAATGTGACAAAAAAGGAATTCTCCAAAAGGTATCCTCGATAGGTATCCTCAATAGGTATCCTCAATAGGTATCCTCAAATAATACAATACCAGGCCATAGGTATCCTCAAATCCCCGTATGTGCCTATGTGATAGGGCATATTGTGTCACATTGTGCCTTTTCACATAAGCACGTATCGGCACATAAAGCATGGTTCTATGTGATAGGTCATATTGTGTCACATTCTGCCTTTTCACATAAGAACATATGACAAAAAGGGATTCTCCAGTAGGTATCCTCGATAGGTATCCTCAAATAATACAATACCAGGCCATAGGTATCCTCAAATACCCGTATGTGCCTATGTGATAGGGCATATTGTGTCACATTGTGCCTTTTCACATAAGCACATATCGGCACATGAAGCATGTGCCTATGTGATAGGTCATATTGTGTCACATTATGCCGTTTCACATAAGCACATATGACAAAAAGGGATTCTCCAGTAGGTATCCTCGATAGGTATCCTCAAATAATACAATTCCAGGCCAAAGGTATCCTCAAATACCCGTATGTGCCTATGTGATAGGGCACATTGTGTCACATTGTGCTTTTTCACAAAAGCACATATCGGCACATAAAGCATGTGCCTTTGTGCTAGGGCACATTGTGTCACATTGTGCTTTTTCACATAAGCACATATGACAAAAAAGGAATTCCATAGCCACAGGTGATTCCCAAAAAATGGAATTCCATTGGATATGGCCATTGGATATAGGCTTTTATTATACACAGGGGAGATAACGCTGCATACAGGTTATGGGAAATCAAGTAATCTGATTGGTTAGTTATAATTTATATAAATGATCTAGATAAAGGAAACAACAAGAGTACTTGGAATAGGATCAGAACTAACAATAATAGACCAGAATAGCTAAATATAGTAATAATAAGGTAAACTGTTCCAACTAATAGGCTCTTTACGCTACTGGAGTATACTCCAAAACAAAGGAACATGGCCAGGTAGAGGAAATCTATTGCAAATACAGATAGAAGCAGAGAATTCTGGGTAATTTTGCCCTATAGCACTACGTGCTATTCTTATTGGGAAAAACGTCACGGGATAAGGATCCAAAAAGGGATTCTGGGAGAATTCTAAGCCAGAAAATTACTCCTGTGTAATCGAACGCATCCCCGGTACCCTCTCGGTACTATAGCACTACGTGCTAAACCGATAAAATGGGAAATCCGTAATAAATAAAGTCAATTTCGGTGATTTCGGGTGGATTTGGGTGATTTGGAAGGATTGTCGGGTTGTTTGTGGTAATTATATTTACTCTTCTACAATCGAACATACCCTCCGAACATACCCCGTCTTATTGCAGAAAAATTGGGTAACATAGCAATCACGTGCTACCATAGAAACCAAGATGGCGGCCTCCAGTATTCAAAATGGACGACGGAAACACGTATCACCCTAACAACACGCGCTGCGCATGCGCACTAACGCCACATATCACTATGGGGATGACGTCACAAGATGGCCGCTCACGCGGGTTACCATGACAATACAACATGGCGCCACTACGTCACGTGACATGACGTCACTTCCGGGGTCCGGCACCGGGGTCCTGCCAATAGGGGGTGAAAACCACATTACATACTACTGGCTTTAAGTTTTGTTTTTTGAGACAAAATGAAAATGTCCAGATATTCAAGACGTTTTTTAAGAGTATCGTCTGCTGTTCGGGCTGAGTAAACGGTTAAAGAGCTTTGAATCGTTGTTGCAATGGCATACGTCATTAAACCATACAGTTTTAAGGGTGTATATGCGAGCACTCAAGCCACCAGTCCAAATTCTTAAACGAATATGCATGATGTTAAGACTTTGAATCAGCCCAGCCCTTAAATAGCCCCTCCCCTATTTTGTGATCAAATCGGATGGAGAGCTTCGCTTTTCTGCCCAACTGAAATATTCCATTCAATTGCATAATCCAAAAATACCATAAAAATTCTTTTTTTTTAAATCGGTGCAAGAAATGTTTCTCAATCGAGACTTAATTTGACCGAATCTTTGAAGACATAACCGCACACGCGTTTGTATTATGTATTATGAATGTCGGTTTTTGTCATTTCCCTACTCACCCAGCCCTCTGAAGTTTCAGTTAAATTCCCAACTGAGATGGTCCCCAGTGTTTACATTAGCTCTCTTGACAGGCAGACTTTTCGCGACAGTCATGGAAAGCATGTACCTCTTGATTTCCATGATGTTTTCGTGTACTGTCTACATGTACATGACATGTGGAGGGTATTCAGTCTTCATTTCAACACAAACCCTTGTGATTTAATGATTGAATATGGCGAATACAAATGTAAGAAGACATTTGTCTGAAGCAGAAATGTGGCGGGCTGTAGGGAAGGGGGAACAAGAGGCTACCTATCGTCAGGTTGGTGAAGCCCTTGGTGCGCACCATACGATGATCACTAGAGTCTGGGCAAGATTTCAGCAGTATGGCACACCAGTCAGACGACATTGTGGTGGCAGAGACAGGGCATCATCTACAGCCGAAGACCGTTTTTTGATCATTCGGGCCCGTAGGAACCGCTTTGACACAGCAACCCAGCTTCGCAGCGACCTTCAGAATGCATCCGGGGTAAATGTTTCGACGCAGACTATCCGGGCAAGGTTGCACGAAGGTGGTCTCCGATCGACAAGACCACGTATTCGCATTCAGCTGTCCCAGAACCACCACCAGGCACGATATGAATGGGCCATAGATCACGTTGGATGGACCAGAGAAGATTGGCGACCTGTTTTTTTTTACAGATGTGTCAAGGTTAGGGCTGGAACGGTTGGTTCATTTTCACAACCAACTAACCGAGAGCTATAACCGGATAATATCCGGTTAACCGTAGCCATTATTTCACCGAATCTTGGGTCAAAACTATAGGAATTGGAAAGCAGTATTCTCAGAAACTATTCCGTAGTGCGTATACAAATGAACGTTGTCGAGTACTCGACAACGTTCGTTTGTATACATACTACGGAATAGTTTCTGCGGTTACTCAGAACTCACGGAAATTGCCGATCATTAACGAAGTCTTGAACGCCAAAGTCGATTATTTCTCAATATATACACCGGTGCTTCGAGGTGTAATCTATCCCAAAGGAGAAGCGGCAGATTTACTACGTTTTAAACGTGGAATGACGATCACTATCGATATTTCAAATAACCGGTTGACGTTATTTTAATCGGTTAGCTAGGTAACCGGTTTCAAACCGGTTATCCGGTTAACAATTTCAGTACTAGTCAAGGTACTGCCCAGACAAAACAGATAGACGTTCTAGGGTATGAAGAAGACCAGGAGAGCGATTCCATACAGCCAACATTGCTAAGCATGACCGCTATGTGGAGAGTCAATAATGGTCTGGGGCGGCATTAGCTGGGATGGACGTAAAGAGCTCTGTGTCCTTGACGGTGGTACATTGACTGCACAGCGGTATATTGATGAGATCCTGGATGCCCACGTCAGATTGTATGCAGGTGCAGTGGGTGATAGGTTCATTCTGATGGACGATAATGCCCGTCCCCATGTTGCCCATGCTGCCCCCGGGAGTAGCGACAGAGGGAGGGGATTGAGCGTATGGACTGGCCAGCAAGATCCCTTGACCTCAATCCAATCGAACATGTCTAGAATGAGTTGCAGCTTGCAAATTCAGTCGTCCAGTCCAACCAAGAAGTGTCCAGGAGCTTGGTGCCATGCTGGTCCAAGAATGGAACAACACCCCACAAAGGACCACTAGGAACCTGACTGGGAGCATGAGAAGGCGTTGCCGAGCTGTAATTAACAGTAATGGGTCTCATACTAAATACTGAACCCATATCAGTTCGCTGCGTCAACTTTTTGGCGAATTTGAAAAATTTCCTCTTTTATTAAGAATATCCATTTTCCATGGTTGTCAAACACAAACAAAATCTTAATTTCTGAGCTTAAATCATTAAAGATATAATTAAATAAAAAATATATACACTTTTCATAACAATATTTCAACTAAAAAGTAAAACAGGTAGTTGGATATACTTGGTGCTTAGCAAACTTTGAGTAGTATATCTACTCATCAATTTTGTCCGGAGATGAAACATAAGCTCTCTGTTTTGATACGGACTATAACCTTCGCCAGTGTGTTAATTAAAACTAGTGGGCTGGGTAAACAGGAATAAACCGACTCATATACAGTACGTGGAGAGTGGATTGTGACTATATCACCCGTGGGGATGGAGTTATCACCCAAGCTATAACTTTCAAATTTTGTACATATCGACAAAAAACTCAAGCAATGCTTCAGCTTGTGCTGGTTATGCTTTGAAACAAATTTGCAATTGTTGCTTGGGTGGAATCTCCACTCTGCAGGTGATTTAGTGATAATACACTCTCCACGTACTGTAGCACAAATTTTATGATTACGCCGCGTAGTTCCATTAATTATTTTAATATTGTGATGTTTTCGAACCGAATTAAATACTTATTGGTTGAAATATCTACAGTACGGCCGCCGTGGACTGGTCACTTTCCACGGGTGAGTCATATTTCCACGGACGCAATAATATTAGATTGCAACCATTATAGAAATAATCATCAAATATTTAATTAGTGAGGCATCGGGTATAATGCTTCATTAATTAAAATTTTACTGGTGATAATTTTTATTACCTGGTAAACGCATGCGTGGGCATCACTGCACATGCACGCGTGGATATTACGACCAGTCCACTACGGCTGTACTGTATAACTGGAGCTGGAAAGAATATCATTATCTTTGTGATAAAATTGACATCAGATAAAATCAAAGGTTTTGTCTGCGTGCAAACTACACGAAGGATGTGTAAACAACCTGTGTTTACAGAGGGTACAAATTGTGCTGAGCCAAATTTTTAGACAACATGCATATTTTTTTAGCCAAACAAAATGTTTTGGTGCCAAACTCTGATGAGACGGGCACTTCTGCGGCGTGCGCTGAATAAAGTCATTAGTTACCTTTGTTTTAAGCTATTTCCCCTTCCCTGAATCTAGCATGAATTTACGTTTCATCTTCAGAGTACTTGCTCGTGGTTTAGGTGGGTTTTACCCCCTTGAGGCCAGTGGGAAGTGTGTGTGTGTGGAAAGCTGGGTAGCTGGAAATAATCAGTTGGCAGCGATGTCTCTTTATTTGGGTTTAACGACACTTTCAACAGCCAGAGTCATATAATGTCGGACAGTTTTACGGGTGCAAGAAGTCGAAGTAGACAGAAAGAACCACCAGGCAGCGGCTAACAACTCCTCAAAGTGCAAACCCGACACAAGCAGAGTTAGCAGAGATTGAAGACAAGCGCACCATCTATTTAATTAACCCTTTACCCAACGAATCGGAAACATCTACCCGCGTTATATGCAAATTCAGCAGCTGAAAAAATATTATTTTTCAAAAAATTTCAACAAAACCATATCATGTGACCCCTCTTTGGAACGAGCTCGTCGAGCTCGTTCCAATGAGGGGGTCACATCATATGGTTTTGTCGAATTTTTTTTAAAAATTAAAAGAAATGATATTTAAAATATTAAATTTGGATATTGTCTGCGTTGGGTAAAGGGTTGATGCCCCAAACTGAACAGGATCAACAGCCTTATAAAATATAGCAACACAGGTTGCTGTACTCAGATAATAATAATTTAATTACTTAATTACTATTGACCTTTTGGACTGAAAGAGAGACAGTTGACGAAGTATTTATCAAAGCGCAGAGCTTTGGGGTGCTTCGTAAAAATTTATGATTGTATCTGCCTTAATTGAATGGATGAATAACAAGTTTTCGCGCGTCGAAGGTGCACAGTGACGACGTGGGATTAGAATAACTTTATTTGCTTATGAATCCACGAGAGTCAGAAGCGAGGGTCAACAATCTTATTTGGTTTGAGCGTGCGCACTGGGTTGGGCTAGTGGGTTCAGACCCCCCTCGAACCTCGAACAGGAAGGTGACTAGGAATTGTGCTAACTAAAAGAATTCTGCTCTGTGTTTGCTAAAAGACGTGGGCATATTTATGGTAATACTGAAACCGCAGTTTGATGGTTGTTTAAGAAAAAAGAAAAAGAAACCCAAACAGTCGCTGATTTGGGAGCAGCCCCAGCATATTATCCATAACGGTTAAAAAAAGGAAAAAATCCACCAATATGTGTATTTGATAGCTGGGAGTCACTCATCAGCCTTTTAGGATGCTGAGCCATCTGGTCTGCCTTCAAGGGGAACAGAGGACGGGGCCTGCTTTAATTACCAGCTGGTGATTATTTTATCTTTTATATCAGGTAACTGGGGGTGGGGTGGTGGGGGGGGGGGGGGGTTCGTTGCGGTAACCGGTTCTCGTCAGATCACCGAAGTTAAGCAACGTCGAGCCCGGTTAGTCCTTGCATGGGTGACCGTCTGAACGATCGATTCGGACTCCCGTGTTGTGTCCTTGGGCAAGGCACTTCACCCCGATTGTCCACATGGGGGCACGGAGACGCCGTGTACTAAGGCATACTGCACGTCGATGGTGCGCATGTCTTCAACCAATCTAACCCTGCTTGTGCTGCAGTGCGGAGTTACGATGTTGGGGAGCTGGCAGCTGTTCGTCGTTGCTCGGTGGTTCTGTCCGGGTACTCCGGCTTTCTCCACCCGTAAAACTGTCACCGACACGATATGACCTTGGTTGCTAAAGTGCCGTTAAACCCCAATAATAATAATAAAAAATATCAGGCAATAAAATTATTCCTTTGTTGGTTTTTATCATCAACAGTTCTCACTAGTGATGTGGTGATATTTCTGCATTATAAGAGCAATGAATTTTTGGTTTCAAAGTTTTAGCCAAACGGAGATTTTTTAGTGCTAAATCAATTTTTCACTGTAATTGGGTAAACTGGCACCCGACAGTGTGAAGTTGTCAACACTGTTAACAAATACCCCACCCTCAACAACGTCGAAGTCTTAACAAAATTTACGGACGTGACAACTGTCACGTATTCCTAGTTCCTTATTCGACATTCGTTATCAACCGATTTATTTATGAATAAGGAACTGGGAATAAGTAACGGTTGTCACGTCCCAACAGAATGTGACTTGTGGCCTTGCTGTTTTATGGTGCATACAGTTCAGTGATGTGTAACATGGCTCATATGATACACAAAATTTAGAGTGTAATTCTGATTGCCTTGATTTCTATTAGTGACAGATGTTTTGTTTGATGTAAAACAATGCGCTTTACAAAATGACCTGAAATTCAGTATATACTTTGGTTTCACAAATGGCTGGCTCTTAACCCCTTGAACACGAGAGGTTATTTTTCTGGTACAGGAACATGATACATCATAATTTCATTGAGTAGGATGGCTTCTAAGTGAATGTGCGGGATCGACCAATCAATATTTTCAACGGGGAGCGCGGTGGCTCAGTGCTATGCTAGAGGTCCCGAGTTCATTCCCCGTCCGAGACGACCCGTGTTGTGTCCTTGGGCAAGGCACTTTATCCCGATTGCCTACATGGGGGCACGATGACACCGTGTACTAAGGCGCACTGTACGTCGATAGTGCACTTGCCTTCAACCCCTGTAACCCTGCTCGAGCGGAGATTGAACAGAGTTAGAATGTTGAGGAGCTGACAGTTACTCGTTCGTCGATACTCGGTGGTTCTCTCCGGGTACTCCGGCTTCCTCAACCCGTAAAACTGTCATGGTCGCGATTGGCCATTGTGCATACGTATGTGACCTTAAACACTAATAAATAAATAAATAAATAAATAAATAAATAAATAAATAAATAAATAAATGATATTTTCAACGTGCAGCGTTTAAGACTGCACATTGAAATATGAATGGGTCTTCCCCCAAATATTGAACATGGACTCTTCGAATTGCTGCCGTTGAACTGGAATGGAAGATACCACCAAGGTTCAAAGGGTTAAAATACTGATGTGAAGGCTTGATGTGTGCAACATATTTACAGACACGTGACTACCTTCAGATACTGGGTGGTGGTGGGTGCGGGGACCATGTTTGAGAACCATAACATTAAGATCCCTAAACGTTCGTATAAATATACACATACCTATGCATTTCGGAGAACTATTCGGTCAAACGGTCTGACCAGTTAAACAATTTAACCACGATCATCGGCAATGCCGTGACAAAAGCCACGCCTTCAAATAGAATCTAATTACAACACTTCACAAGACCTCGATGTTATGATGTCCTCATTTTTAAAGGCTTATCCCGCCTGCATCAGAAAATCCAATTTTAATATTTATCCTATCAAATCTTGTTCAACAGAGCCCTATGAGCTCTGTCAAACAAAATATAAAAAAATAAAGGGCTGAGTTTCATCAGACAATTGGAAAATGAATGATCCTATTAACTGAATACTCTTGTTAATTGAATATTTTCCCTGGTTAAGGTGCTATATATAAGTAATAGAATTTTGTTTATCTTGAAATTCCCACCTCTTATTCCTAAAATTCAAATTAAATATACACAAATTATACATCAAAATGAAGGTTGAGATGTATAAAACACGAAACACATATCGTCGCCTCAGTGCTAGAATGTTCTATGTCCCCTATGGGACATAGAACATTCTGGCACTCAGGCGACGATACGTAATCAATTCATAGAGTTGACAGCAGGCGCCACTGGTTCCTGGAAGTCTGCTACCGTATTCGTACCAGAACTGATAATATAATAATATTTCACGAGAACAACTTGTAGCCAAATGTGCTTCACATATCCGAGAACAAAGCTAGGCATTCAAAACACTATAAATAGAACTGCATTTGAGAAAAGGACAACACTGTCGGCATTTTTTTGTTTTATTAAAGATGGATTCCCTGTTCGACGGACATGCGCAAATCACTCGATATCACGAATTTCAATCGAAAAACAAAATCGTAATTCTAAGAAATTTCAACAGGTGTCATAATACCTAGCATAGAATATGGCAACTATGCAGTCTCTATATAATAATAGTATGCTGTATTAGGGCGATCTTTCTCATTATTTGATTTTAGACGACGTTGTATATTGATGCTTTTTCCGTCCGATGACGTTGACCGGAAATAAAAATTAATTTACAAATGTAAACAAAGGCGACAGTTTTGGAATTTACCCCCATGCAACTCTGTCACTGTGTTTTAAAGAAGTTGGATACCCTAGCTTCAGTATTGGATATATGAAACACATTTGGACACAAGTTGTTCTCGTGAAATATTATTTTGTTATCAGTTTTTGGTACGAATACGGTAGCAGACTTCCAGGTGCCAGTGGTGCCTGCTGTCAACTCTATGAGTGATTACATATGTGTTTCTTGTTCTGTTCATCTCAATCTCCATTTGATGTATAATTTGAGTATATTTAATTAGAATTTAAGGGATATCAGAGGTGGGAATTTCAAAATAAACAAAATTCTATTACTTATATACCACCTTAAGTTTGGGCCCTGCGAAGCTTAAAGATACGATTAGATTTCGAATCTCAAGTTGCTATTCGGTTCGATTCGAATCGGCTGCACGACTCGTTTCTATTCGAATTTCATCACCGGAATGTAGCTTGGCTTCAGTCATCTTCGTCTTCTCAAAATGAAAATTGTACATAAACAATATTGAAAATAGACGCTGAGTACAGTTTCCGCTGCCTTAACAGAAGCAACATCTGCACTCATGCCACCAGCCATACTAATTCCAGTCTTTTTTCCCGCGGGGTGGGGGGAGGTCATTGGATAATCAGATGTTGTGTTAATTCACAAATCATAAATCTCTCTCTCTCTCTCTCTCCCTCTCTCTCTCTCTCGTCCTATTTATTTCCTTATGCAACATTGAATGAATGCAAGAGGCTAAGGAACAATCAAACATTTGTGTTGATATTATAATACAGATATTCTTGCCATTCTAACAGGTTATATGTAGCTTTGCTTGTTTTGTGGAGACGCCGAGTTATAAGCTATCAGCGTACAGTCGAATCCACAAGCTTGTTCTATTCACACTATGTTTGCTTGTACATTTGGAAATAAATATTGTTTAAACTAATTCCAGTCTCACTGTAGACACTATCATTGTTGAAAGAAAATTTAAAGTTTCCAGGCAATATCAACAATCAGCTGTTGTTAGCGGCTAGCCTTATGCAGTGCCCAGTACCGACGATTCTCACATCCGTTTCTGTTTTTGAACCCATAATCCTTACTGGGTAATATTCCAACTACATCACCAAGGCATGCCTTCGACGAAGGCATGCCTTGGTGGTGTAGTTGGAATATTTTATCCGTCGGGACTTGAGCCATCACCGTCGGAACAAATCAGGTTTACATCACACCCCTCCCCCAGTCGGTCATCTTCTGATTCAATTCGAGATTCGAATTCGAATAATCGAGATTCGATTATAAGCGAAAATAGGTGATTCGCAGGGCCCTAGGTTAAGTGGCTATTCACTCAACAGGGTTCCACTGTATGTCATTTCACCCAGCAAGAATAGGGTTAACAACGCGGCTGTTGACAGGATGTCATTAGACTTTCATCAAGTGTAATTATTCAAACTGACCTTTAAACAGTATGACAAACTTCAATATTTTTCACGACAGTTTTCCATGTGAGTAAGTAATTTATTCCACGCGACAATGACCCGTAACATGAGTGAACATGTAAATAATAGATTCTAAATGGATAATTCACGAGACTATTTGACTAAAATCATATCTCCCCGAGGTAAGCCATTAGAGAGCATTGCTTCTTTACTGCAGTAACAGGGTCTGTTCTACTGGTAAAACAGAGTCTGACCACCAACGCTTGGGTTTGGAGGTTCTCTCAAGTCGGCAACACAGGTATAAACGATTGGCTACACTTGACTTCATACCTGTGATGCAGTCATGATATAGCCATAGATGGTGAAACTAAAAAACTAATAAATAAATAAATAAATAAATAAATAAATAAATAAATAAATAAATAAATTGAGTCATCTCACACTAAATTTATCAGTTTGTTCACGAAAGAGGTTCTGAATATGTCCTCTGTGTGTGAATATTACCTGATGTGTTTTTCTAATTCATGAACTTTGGAAGGGGCGCTACGGAAAGGTATGAGGGCATTTGTCCCCCTCCCCTCGTCCCAGAAAATAGGCTTTACTTGCACTCCCTATGATCGCTATATCAACCTTTAACCCTTTACCTAACGGAGCGGCTATAATAATAACCAGCGTTATTCACAAATCTCGCTTTTCGTACTTGAGTTCGTTCCAATGAGAGGTCGTGAGCCATGCTTTTGAGGCAAAAATGGAACCTATCCTCACTTGTCCCCAAAACAAACATCTGGCGCCGCCTCTAGGGATGGGTTCCCCACTATAGCCAGAGTCTGTATACTCGTCACCATCCGCAAATCTTTTATAGAAAGATGATAACGCTGGATCAGACACGTATTTGACTAATTTCGTGCGCAACTTCAGATATTGTTTTCAAAAAGGTTTTTTTTTAAGTGAAAGACGTGAAAAACATCACTGATTATCATAGATTCTTCGATATCAATAAAATCAAGAATGAAATTAAAATGGAGTAAATCGTCACCTAAACTTACCAAATTTTGAAAAAAAATGGAGTTTTTTTGGATGGTACCTACTTTTATGCAACAAGAATGGGATAGGGTTAAACTTTACAACCAAACTTACAACAGCAAATATGCTTGGTAGTCTGTGAATACGCACATTAAAAGTGTTTGAAATTAACCCTTTTCAAAGTGATAGAAAAAGCAACCAAAGCTAGCTAATTTTAGCATTTTCAAACGGTACTCTTATTCTCGCCCTCATTGTGCTAGAGGGTTAAATCTGAGATTAAAAAGTAAACAGTAATTTTCTTTCACAATCATTGTTGCATCTATCCATACCAAAATAATTGTTACAACAACCTTGTAATTAGAGAAATCTGTTCTTGAAGTTGGTCAATTTTGGAAAAAAAATCAATATTCATGTCATTTTTGGCCAATGGGGGTTAAAGTTGACAGATTTGAGTGGTGTTCGTGGTGTATCATATTATGCTCTAAATGTGTGAACAATTTGAGCTAAATAACTAAATAACTGTAAGCAATTTTGAGACATTTGAAAAATGGTGAAATTTTGATAGTTTTGGCAGAATATTTTGAAAATACGCGTTTTCACAGATATGTCGATACCGCATTTCACTGGATTTTATGACATTACATAAGTATGCCAAATTTGGTCAAAATCGTACAGCTTGTTTTTGAGCAGTTCAACAGACAAAATTCAGGGAGGAAAAAAAAAAAAATAGAGAAGAAAAATTTTGAAAAAGAAGAATAACAAGAGTCTTTCCTGGGTTTGGGAAAGCCTAATTAAAAAGTACCCCATGCAATCAGAAATTTATTAAAATTTCATTCATTCAAATTGACCAACTTCAGGTAATATTCACTCACAGAGGACACATTCAGAACCTCTTTCATGAACACACTGATAAATTTAGTGTGAGATGACTCTACATTGTGAAACACGAGAGGTTCAGTAAATAAACCTCTCGTGTTTCACAATGTAGGTTTTGGCTATGAGTAGTATCTTACTGGAACATACACGTTATTGTGATGAATTGACGGTAACATGGTCTGAGGTTTGCGGATCGGAGCGTATGTTCAACCTCGACGCTTCGCGTCTAGGTTGAACATAAGCTCCGAGCAGCAAATCTCAGACCATGTTACCGTCAACTCATCACAATAACTTATAATGTGGAACAGATCGTGTTTGATTACCATGAGCTTTGAAGATGCAAGCTCCCACAGAAAGAAGAAGGACCCTATCATCGGAATACTTTTCTCGACCCGTAGTAGTATGTTGTTTTCGTACTTGATCAGGGTGACCCTGGTAGTGACGTCATGTCACGTGACCAAGTGACGCCATGTTAGGTTGTCATGGTGGCCCGCGTCAACGGCCATGTTGTGGCGTCATTACCATAGTTTTACGTGGTCTCAGTGCGCATGCACTGTGTGTTTTGCTAAGTATAGACGCTTGTATCCATCGACCATTTTGTATACTGGAGGCCGGCATCTTGGTATCTATGGTAGCACGTGGTTGCTGTGTGACTCAAAACCCTCTAAGAGGACGTGGGTTTGTTCCGAGGTTGAGTTCGATCTATGGAGAGTATATGTAGTTACCCAAATGAACTTGGATTCCTGGAGAATCCTCCACATGTCATGTGTTCTCGTGTGCGGCATGCAATGTATACACATTGTGTCACATTGTACTCTAGGCTCACAAGCACACAAGCACATTCCACTAAACCTCAGTTCCACGTTCCATGAAATCCCTTTTTGGGATATATCTGTGGTTGCAGAGCGCCCTTTTCATTGCACGTGCCCATGTGTTGTGCGCACACTGTGCATTTTCACATAATGACATATTGGCACATTCAATGTGTCCATGAGCTGCACGTGACGTGTACGCCTTGTTCACTATAACGTAAACACATATCGGTAGGATCAAGAGACTGTTTATTACACACATGTAAGGTATCTAAGTTTTCACTAGACCAAGCAACTGTACTGACTGTAGGGCTGCACGATATTCAAAACAGAATACCGGTATCGGTATTCAAAAAATACCGCGGTATACCGGTATATCGAAAACTGTTCAGATGTGTGAACACACGTACCACAATAGAGACTTGAGGCATCACAGTCAGATCGAATTAGCATGCCTCGATGATGCAGTTCGAAAAACCTTTACCCAACGCAGACGATATCAAAATTTATTATTTTCAAAATTAGTTTATCAGATTTTAACCAAAGATTTCAACAAAACTATATCATGTGACCCCTCATTGGAACGAGCCAAGCGAGCTCGTTCCAATGAAGGGTCACATGATATAGTTTTGTTGAACCTTCTGAAAATTATTTTTTCAACTGCTGAATTTGTTTATTACGAGGGCTCAAGCAGACGATTCCTTGGATAAAGGGATAATTTATTCATCCGGAGCTACAGTTAAAAAATTCAAGACATCTTGAAAATTAAATTGAGGGTAAATAAATAATGACGATAAACCGATATTTTTGTAATTACACTGGTATTCGATCGATATTGGTTTTAATACCGGTATATATCGGTTTATCGATATACCGTGCGGCCCGAACTGACTGATAAGTTTTATGATTAATTTTACGCGCATAACTTTACACACAATAACTCATTGACATACGTATTAAGAACTGCTAAGTAGGGCTGCACGGTATGTCGATAAACCGATATATACCGGTATTCAAAACATATATCGATTGAATACCGGTGTAATTACAAAAATATCGGTTTATCGTCATTATTTATTTACCCACAATTTAATTTTCAAGATGTCTTGAGTTTTTTAACTGTAGCCCCGAATGAATAATATTATCCCTTTATCCAAGGAATCGTCTGCTTGTGCCCTCGTAATATACAAATTCAGCCGTTGAAAAAATAAATTTTAAAAATTTCAACAAAACTATATCATGTGACCCCTCATCGGAACGAGCTCGTTGAGCTCGTTCCAATGAGGGGGTCACATGATATAGTTTTGTTGAAATCTTTGGGGAAAATCTGATAAACTAATTTTGAAAATGATAAATTTTGATATCGTCTGCGTTTGGTGAAGGTTTTTCGAAACGAATCATCAAGGCATGCTAATTCGTTCCGACTGTGATGTCCCGAGTCTCGATTGTGATACTTGTGTTCATATATCTGAACAGTTTTCGATATATCGGTATACCGCGGTATTTTTTTGAATACCGATACCGGTATTCAATTTTGAATATCGTGCAGCCCTACTGCTAAGTTGGATGCAACATCACATCGATGGTTATCAGCATTGTCTACATTTGATTTTGAAATTATTTATCGACCTGGCAAATCGACTGTTGATGCTGATAGTTTATCTAGGTTACCTCAGTATTCATCAAAGACTTCGGATGAAGAGAAGATTGAGCAACATTGTATAATGACCATATGTAATTCACTTCAGTTACAGCAACTACTTGTTGAACCAATGTGTTGTTCAACATCTGTGATGGATTCCCTGGAAGAATCTGTTGGCCAGGACATTGATGAAATGACTTCCAAAGATTGGCGAAGATTACAGGAAAAAGATCCAGTTCTAAGTGCTTGGATGACAGCCGTCAGAACAGGAACACGTCCAGAGCGTTCATCTTGTCTATGACAAAAGAACACTCAACTATGTACCGGAATTTTAATACTTTCAAGTTTCATCGAGGAGAACTGTATAGAGAAACAGTTTTTAATTCCAAGGTTCATCAGCAGCTAGTCTTGCCTTCTTCTCATGTCAAAACTGTACCCACATGTCTGCACAATGATATTGGACATCCAGCATGGGAAAGAACGGAGCTATCTCGTCGGTTAGGAGAGATTTTATTGGCCTGGCATTGATGGCTCGTGGAGAAATTTATCAAGAATTCGTCCCCTGAGTTCCAATGTGTTCTATGTGCCAGTAGGCACATAGAACACATTGGACCTCAGGGGACGAATTGTCCATGATGTCTGCGTCGAAAATCGCAAACAAATTCAAGGGCACCTTTCGTATCTATTACTACACCACACACTCTAGGGTTATTATGTGAGGGAGGATTTTCTTACTTTAAAGACATCGAAGGGTGGTTATCGGTATGTTCTTGCGGTTACAGACCATTTTACGTCTTGACTGCCAAGACAACAGCTGAAGTGCTCTTCAAGAATTTTATCATTCATGAGGTTTTCCTCATCTTTTACATTCAGACCAGGGTGGTAACATCGAAAGTACCCTAATCAAGGAACATTACCAACTTTGTAGAATACAGAAATCCAGAACCACACCTTACCACCCGATGGGAAATGGCCTTTGTAAACGATTCAATCAGATTCTTTTAAAAATGCTTGGGACATTGCAGCCAGAACAGAAGAGAGATTGGAAGAGCTTTGTTGGTGCGGTAGTCCATGCATACAATTGTACCAAACACAAGAGTACTGGTTTTACTCCATTCTGTCTCATGTTTGGTAGGGAGCCTCGTCTTCCAATTGATGTTTTATTTGGACTTCGCGATCCTTTGGCAGAAAGTTCTCTTCCAGAATATGTTGAAGATCTTTGCAAGAAACTGGTGTTTGCCTATGACCTTGCTACCGCTGCTGCAAAGAAAGCTCAACAGAGACAAGAAGACGGTTATGACCTTAAGGTTCGTGGTGAAGACAGGGGCAGAGTTTTGATAAAAAAAACTTAGCTTTTGATGGCCGTCACAAGTTAGCAGATCGTTTTGATCATGATGCGTATACTGTGAATGACCAGCCAAACACTGTTATTCCTGTATTTGTTGTAGAGAATAAAGATGGTTTGAGAAAGACTCTATATCGGAATCATCCGTTGCCAATTGGGTCTTTACCATTGGAATTGGAACCCGAAGATGTACTCCAGAATCTCAAGAAAACTCAATGGCAAATGTGCCAGGAGAGGAAACCAGTTCCAGCTAAGCGAACAAATATCAATAAAAAATAATTTCCAAGTATCAGATGATGAAGAATTGGATCTACATGTTTTTCTCAATCTACGGTAGTGCTTCCAACTACTTCACCCGAGGAAAGAGCTGTCTCACCCCAACTTGATGACGATCAATGTTTGAAGGCAGATACTAGTGCAGTTTCTTCTGGAGATGGCGATCTCCATACCATCATACAGGTAAGAGAAGAAAGTATACCTCATAGCGATATTGTTATTCAAATCCCTTCAGGTAATGACTTGGATTTGAATCGTCAAAGTTCTGATTTATTATCAGGTCATAATATTGTCATTCAAGACCACAGAGGATTTGAAATAGAGAAAACAGGTATTGGTTCTGAAAGTGCAGTTCCAACAAATGTTTCAGATATTTTATCAACAGAAGCTTCTGTTTTTGTTGATCATCCTACACCAGCACCACGCAGATCACAGCGTAATAGAAAACCTCCTTCCTGGCTTGAAAGTGGTGAGTATGTTTTAAGCCAAATTCCCAGAGTAGAGCATCCAGTACAAAAATCTTCCTTTGTAGATAAAACAGAATTGCTGAAAAACGTACAAACAAACAGGTACTTTCAGGTATGTCTCCTGATACTTTACATGCAATTTTCAGCACAATTTTGGAATGATGTTTTAATTGTAATACAGCATCAGGTATTTATTTCTTTTAAATTGTATTTAATTTCCATCAATTATGAGCAATGAAATGACAAGTGTGTTTTTACATAAATACTCAACTCAAGATAATTTTTTTTTCTTTCCTACTGAATATATCATTCTTTTCTTCTAATATTGCTTCACAGCTTTATTCATTCCAGGAAAGATGTTGATAAAAACATTCTTCAACCTTTAAGGCTGGAAAAGAAGGGAGGTAATTGTTTTTCTTTTTTTTAGAAAGATACAAAAATTATATTTATAATTTCAGAGTTGTGTTCAGATTGTGATAAATTTTATTTTAATAATGTACAAACAATTATTTACATTTCAGTGCTTCATGCTTTAAAAATGTGTGATTTTCAGATTTCTTAATTTGTGCCATTTCAGATATTTCAAATGGTCATCTCCATTGAGAACACAGAAAATGTTTATGGTATAATGATTTATTTTTTTTTCTTCTCTTCAGGAATAGACATAATTTGGTACGACACTAAATGACGAGGACGCCATTTTTTTTAGGTGGGGGAGAATGTGGTAGAGAGCAAATTGGATTTTTATAATGGATTCAACTTTTTATTTTACAAGCCAGATCTACTAATGATTATTTTTCGCAGGTACAGCTTTCTTGTGCGCGTCGGCTTAATGCATCTTGGTTTTGTTAGTTGAAGGGTTATTCGCTTCGTGTTCACTGTGTGTCGGTTGTTGGCTTGTCTGTAGTTCTGGCGGGAAATTCTATTGTTTTGGGGAATCTCGGTTTGACGTTCAGAGTTGACAAGATTACCTGTTATGGAGGATGTTACTGTTTGTTTGACAATTTAAATTATTAGAACCTAAGTCTTTTCGAAATGGTAAGATCATGTAAATTATTTATATTTCGCTTATTAATTGTTGATCTGCTTACAGAATGATCGTTGTTTAACAGCGATCGTTCGGCAGTCAGATCAACAATGAATAGCTTACTTTACCATTTTTCGTTAAAAGGGTTAGCCTCCATAATTTGATTATTTTAGGTACTCATGTCATTTTAATTATATTTTTTAAGGTTTATAAATATATAGTGTACTACGACATAGGCTATTTGTGTGTTATAATTATTAAAATAGAGTGAAAGAAGATGCGATATGTAAATAAACTTGTGTATATATCATCAGAAAGGAGGTGTTACCAATTATTTCCAACATGTTTGATCAGTGAACAGTCCACGTTTTATTGCGAGGAATAAGCTCGAATTCCAGGAGTACCTGCGACCCATCTGCGATAATTTCACGTGACCAAGTTACGCCATGTTTGGTTGTCCCGTAGCCCGCATGAGCGGTCATATTGTGACGTCATCCCCATAGTGATGCGTGGTCATAGTGCGATAAAATGGCAGAGTCCTTTTATATTGGTGAAATATATAGCTGCATCCCCAGTTTGTGAAACAAAATTGACATCCATATTGTTTCGTGGAGGTTGGGACACTGTTTTGCTTGCTGTATGGTAAAATGAGACAGATGTTTTCCAAAAATATTGTGTGCTGATGCAGATTTTAGTTTTATTTTGGGATCAGGGTAGTTTTTAAAGAAAGCTGTAAATTCTCACCCCTCTCAGTTAATTTATTAGGTACCAGGCTAGAAAAATCTTTTGGAGGCAATGCCAGTATCTCTAATCTGTGGCAATAGGAAATCCATCTCTAATTTTGAAATAATGAGGAGCTTTCGCAGTTGCGTGCGATCGCTTGCAGAACCAAGAGATCAATGTGATGGCGCGATGAAATGATGGCCTTCCCGAAAATAAAATATTAAATTTTTCTTTCATGCCCGGGCGTGGCAAATGAGTAAGTGTCTAGGGTACTCAGCGGTGTCTGTGTCACCGGCGGTTTTTCTTTTGAGAAAGTGGACGCGACGGAGAGATCGATGTAGGTGGTGTTGTTGGTGTTGGTGGTGGACTAGTAGACTGCTTGGTATGAACAGTCTAGTCCTTGCTCTTGTGATTGATTCGTCCTGCTTTCTGCGCAGATCTTCTTGTAACCAGCGTTTGGTCTTTTTCTGGTCAATTCCCGATGCTGTGTTCGCGTAGAGTGAAGTCTGCATTCGTAGCCGCATTTCTTCGTTCTCGATCTTCTCACTAAGGAACCCCAAGGATTTCCGTGGTGCACACCTCCTGGCCGAACCTCTGGTCCGAACAAGCCGGATTAGCAAGAGCTAGAGGGGTGGAGGTGTGTCCTTTGAGACAGCATCGTGTACCGTTGACAGATCTCCCTCCTCCATCTCCTCTTCAGATGAAGAGTCTGATGGGTTAGATATCTCTCACTTGGCGACCCGTTGTCCTCCTGACCCTCCTCCTGAGAGGGGGTACCGGGCTGGACAAGGGTTGGCCAAAGGTGACAGTTGTCGACCTCTTGACGCACTTGCCTCCTTCTCTTCCTTCTTCTTCTTCTCCTCCTCCGGGAACTCCGTCATTCGGTGGGCATCACGTTGTCTGGCGGAGGGCCCATTCTTTCTCTTCCTCTTCTTCTTGGCGGTGGCTGTACTGCTCCGGCGGTCCTCATCCAGCTTTCTCTTCGGTGCCTTCTTACATATTCGGTGGTTAGAATCAATGTCGACATCCAGCTTCTCCGAGTCACTTGGAAGGTGACCAGTTCTGGATGAGATTCCTCCCTCCCCCACGAAAGCTTCTACACCTACTTTTTCTCTCAAAACCCACTGCCTAGTGAATTACGCCTTTACGCACGTCGATACTCCAGGTGGTAGCAAGGCCAGCCTTCAATTATAGCATTGTATCTCAGCAGGTAATTCCATTCTGAGCGGTGGTAGGTCACACCTCGGAGTCCAAGGTGAGAATCAATGATGGTTGGGCGAGGGTGTATCAAATCAGAATAGAATCAGCACTTGGGATGCGACGTGCATCCCATAAATGAAGGAGATTTTACGGTGTTCTCCAGGGGTCGGTTGACATATTTCTTTACTTCTTCCTTTTCTTCTGTGACGGTGGTGATGGAGTGGAAGATTCCTGGATTTTTAACGACGGCGGGGGGGGGGGGGGGGGGAGGAGGGGGGGGGGGGCTGGCTGGCTGGCTGTGGTTCCGTCTTTAAGTGCTGAACGAGTGTAGTTGTCGTGGACTGTAATGTGTCCGTTGCTTTTCTGCGCTGTGCCAGCCGGTTTACTAGATCTTCCATAGAGACTCCTTGCAAAAAGCGAATCTCTCTTATCGTCTTCCATGAGCTGTTTGATTCATTTTTGCTCTTCAGTTTCAATGGGAGAGCTGTGAGTCTCTTCTGTGCCCACGATCTGTTATTCCAGTTATTCCAGTTCGTGGGCGAGCTTGCTGATTTCTTCATCTTCTTCTTTAGCATGGGGTGCAAGCTGGAGATGGAGCTGGAAAGAGAGACATTTGGTGACTGCGTGGCGTCTGTAGGTGGTTTCGCCGGCGGGATGGAGGTGTGGGGCAAGCCCCTTTCGACCCTCGTTTACTGTATAATATTATTCCTTTTACTTTTTGTCGTGCACCATGTCTGATCGTGTTGAAGGAAGAAAAGAAAAGGAAAGGGAAATCTTTAGTGACGTTTGTGCTTCTTGATCTTCTTCTAAGGAGGTGGCTGTGATGGCGATAGAATGGTTGCGGCAGTACTTGGTGTTGTTGGTGTTGATGACCCCTTATGTGGTATGCTTGTTGTGCGGATGTCAATGCCAGTATTTCTGGTGCTTTTCGTGCTTGTATCATAGCATCTCCTGCGGTTTGCATAATTTCTTCCAGGGTTGGCTCCTTTACAGAATCTTGTGTATTTCGGGTAGATTTGGCGTCCTCACCCTCCCCATTTCCATCTCATTCTCCACAGGACTGTCCACATCTTGCGTCTCCAGCTGTGGAGCTGGAGGCAAGATGGATATGTCTGTGGGAGTGGGAGCGGAAATGGTGACTGCTTCTGGTTCCTCCTTTTCCTCACACTTCTCTCTCTTCTTCTCCAGGAAAGCCTCCAGGCGAAGGGAATCCCATCGCTTGGTTGCTGGGCTCTATGTCCTCTTCTTCTTTTCAGGACGCCTGACCTCCTCAGGTGAGGACCAGTGTGAGAGGGGGTCCTCTCACCAAATGTGCTATCTCTCCCCGAGGAGGGTGGTGATTCAATCTCTTCTTCGACCTTGAACTCAAGAGTCAGATGAACGCACTTACCTATCTTCTGGATAGTACAGGTGATAGGGCAAGAGACGCCCAGAGCTGCTATGGTCTTCTTCAATCTCGCTGGTAGTTCCAGTGTTTCCATAATTATGATCTTAATTAGGATGTTCGCACTCCGAAGTCAGAGGTGCGAATGTATATAAAATGTGTGGAGTGTATGAAATCTCTAGAATAAGGTTTATTTCAAGAGACACGGGCACTGGTGTCATCACTGGTATCATTTGCTAACTGCTCCCATTTTCCAAGGATGTAGCCAATCGTCGAATGGACTCAAACCTGTCACCCACAGGTGTTAATTTTTGTTAAGCAGCCAATGCCAGGAATACAAATCAAAGCCAAATCAGATTACTGTTAATCCCCTCTGTTCATTGATTGCTTGGCTCTCCAAGTAATCGGACGCACCTGCAAGAGCTCCTAATTGATTTCAATTAAGAGAATTATAGAATTCCTCAATGCAAGGATTAGAGAAACTTTGAAAGCGGTGGACGCCGGTTTAACCATCAACTGGAATGTCCAAGTTGATGGGGACAACGCCCAGCTTTCCATCAGTTACCTACTACAACCTTCCATGGGTAGTGGTAGCACCTCTCGCGGGGCCCCGCCCCGTATTGGTCCACACCCGAGGAAGAAACCCGGAAAGGGCCGTACAGACTAACATAAACAGCTGAAGAAAAGAAATAGAAAACCACCATCAGCCAGGCGTCGGGATGCCAGACGCATGGGAGCTTAGCTTGAAAGGAAAAGGGCCGACACAGAGAAGCAGGAGGAAAAGGACTCCGCCGTCAAATCATCCCCACCACCAACTCCACCCACACCCAGCCGCATTTCCCCCAGGGTGAGGAAGAGTTTGATGAGGAAATTGAGGAGATGACGGCGGACTACAACTGAACCTATCCCTCCTGCCAGTCCACTGTCTCGGACACCGACAACCTGATAGAGCCGAAAGATTTCGAAGTGTTCTTCCTCCAAAGAGAAAGAAAAAGCCGGGAGCATAAGGAATACATAGCACAGCAAAAGAACACATCCAACAGCATATCATCCCAAAACAACAAGGACAACTCGCACAACAACAACCACTTCAAGGAGGGCCAAACCATAAAATCAGACAACAGGCAGCCCACCAACAACACCAACTAACACTCCCACGGTCTCTCCATCTCGACCACCTTCTCCAAAGAAGAACCGGAGAAGGCATAAGCGCCAGTGAGTACCTCGTCACTCTCCTCCTTCACCACGCCCAGACGCAAAAAACATCTACTGTTAAAGATGGTAGAAAGGGGCTTGCCTCACATTGTCCCTGCGCGCCTTCGGCGCCCGAAACCATTTGATCATCATATTGTTAATTCGTGCAGAGTGAACGAGTGTCAATGCACCAAGCCAATGACTGTTAAGTACCTTATTACCAGAACTATAAAGAGGTAATCCCTGTCGGTCCCACGTCAGTCGACCTGCAACTTGACACCTGTTTCCCAAACCGGCTTTGCGTGCTGATACGTCAAAAGCCGAAATCCGATATTATTATGTACTGTTTTTTGTTAACGAACTTTGTACATGATCACATTCATAAATGTAGTTACAAATTAATCCTAAAATTAAACAAACGATCAAATCGAAAGACCGCACCCTTAAGACAATTTCTAATTTATCGTATTGGCCGGAAAAGGGCGGAATTTAGCACTGAAACCCATACACTTAATTTTTAACTTTGTTTCACAACTAGCGGTGAAATTAATTTGCGAGGTTTTGTTGTCACCTTGCGCAGGGGCGGCAGAACCGGGGGGGGGGGGGGGCTGGGGGGCGTGGGGCTTCATCCCCTCCACTTTTTTGCCGGGCCATGTTTTTTGTATGCATATATTTTAACACAACCAATGACTGGTGAAGCAAGGGGCGGATCCAGAGCCTCCGCCAAAAGGCTCGCCAGCTATGTTTCTCTCGTACTGGTTCAGTTTCGATGGATTTCGAATCATTTTTTTGCAGTAAGTGGCAACAAACGCTAAAATGTATACAGTCTGTCAAAAAGTCGGTTAACTGAAAGAGATCGTAATCTTACAGACATACAAGTACCAAATCCGCCCCTAGACAAAATAATCCACAGACAGTATAATTTCTGTAAACGTCTGGTAAAGCATACAGGTGAGGTCTATCTATCAGCTTTGGTCGTTACGACCAAAGCTGATAAATAGACCTCACCTGTATGCTTTGTCGACGTTTTTAACGGCTCTCAAAGTGTGAAATCTTTCAAATACATCTGAAAAATCTCAAAATATACACTCAGATGCATGGAAATGGGGGTTTTGGGACCCTGAAATTTAATTTTTTTCATACCGACAACCATCCATCGCCCGATACAGCCCCCACTTTGAAAATCGTTCCGCCGCCCCTGTTGCGTGATTGTGGAGCATTTCAAATGAGAAAATTTGAACGTTTCTACCAGTAAATTGGGAAACTATATGTAATTTTGGTGATCAGTGTTTATTTTAGAGTAAAAAATACATTATCAATTTCAGTGCACTCGTGTTTAGTATTAACCATACATTGTCACCGCAAACGGCGACCCATCATGCTGTGATATATTTGATGAAACATGCCGTTTTTTGTAAAGCCCTCTCCATTTTGGTCAAAAATCAGCTGCGATTGTGAACATACTCAGCTGCGAAATGACGCAAAAAACTGCTAAGGAGTGATTTCCGTGGAGCAGTTGGGCACCAGTCAAGAAAAACACATGTCATGTGAAAGGGTGCAACGACGCATCCGCAACACAAACACATGCGTGGTACGCATCCATGCGAAAGTAGCTTAAAGGTTTCAGAACAGTTTCTCCTGCATGTGTAACTCGATACATTAATCGGGTTTTCACATTCGTTTCCACCGTGCAGATACAACTTATTAAGTTATTAACGAATTCATTCCAATCTTCATGATAGCTTACTATAACAATAACAATCAGTTATTAATCATTTCAAGTTTCGTCTAGTTTGTTCTCAAATATGTCTGGTTTTGTTCCATACTTAAATTTTTTTGTTTATAGTCAGGGACGTAGCTAGAGAGTCGTCAAGAGAGGGTCGAGGGAGGGGGGGGGGGGGGAAGGTGATCTGTTAAATTTCCAACTGGGATTGGAGTCCCAGCACGACATGTCGTGGGCATATCCTGACGGGCGCAGGCCTATGATTGAGGGAGAGTTCGAGTGAGGGTATCTCCCTCTTGGTGGTGGTGGTGGTGATGGGGGTGGGTTGGAGATGTCTTCCCCTGGAAAATGTTTAATTTCTGATTTTTGAACCCATGAGATGAATGCTAGGGCCTCCCTCTGGCTTAAATCTAGTCAGTTTATTCACAAAAAGTGCCCCCCCCCCCCCCCCCCCCAGTTTTCCCTTACACTACTCAGGCTACATCATTGTCAGGGAAAACTTCATTCGTCAGTCAATTAAAATGTTGGAATCCGGAAACTGAACAGAATTCGGAGTTGGAGCACAGCGAATGGCTAAGCCGGTAACCGCAATCGATCGCCGATTTGTATTTCCAAATATTGGAATTTATACATTCGAATTTCCAACTATTGAAAATTATGATGCTGCTCCCTCCCATGTCGCTAGTTGCCTATATTAATATTAAACGAAGAGTTTTGGAAATTCCAATTTGTAGTGGGAGTTGAGCTCTTAGTAAGAATATAGCTGGAATCCATTGCTTTGTAAATAGACTGTTTAATCCTTTACCCAACGTAACGGCCAAAACCGGCCAGCGCTGTTCTCAAAGATCGCCAGTTGATTTTCATTATATTTTCGTTTTTTGTCTCAAAAACATAGCTCGTTCGAATGAAGGGTCATAACCTATGTTTTTCAGACAAAAAATGAAAAAAATTAGTTATTCAAGAACTTTGTTTGCATGTGTCGTCAGTTTTCATGTTAGTTAAAGGGTTAAATATAACAAAAGACTTAGTCGTAGTTCAAAGTTTCCATCCCGGATGAAGAATTTTAAGCTACCGACAATTTGATTATACTGATATAAAACAATTCTATCAAGTCGTTACATTGCACTTAACAAAGATCATAATAAACAAAGATATAACTGAACACATTTTGGCCTTTTAACCCTTTACCTAACATGAAAAGCAGACGACACTTGCAAACAAAATTCTTGAATAACTATTTTTTTTAATTTTTTGTCTCACAAACATAGGTTATGACCCCTCATTGGAACTGGTTCGACGAGCTCGTTCCAAAGAGGGGTGATAACCTATGTTTTTGAGACAAAAAATTAAAAAATAATAAAAATTAATTGGCGATTTTTGTGATTAGCGCCAGTCGGTTTTGGCCGTTATGTTGGGTAAAGGGTTAAACATTTTAGCACACCTAACTAAAAGTGAGCTGTAGTGACCACGGTTCGTCCATCGTCCGTCCGTCTGTCGTTCCGACTCCAGCTGTTCGTCTGTCGTCCGGACTCCAGCCGTCCGTTTTTGTTCGGACTCCAGCCGACCTTCGTCCGTGAACATGGTGTTCGCGAATAAATCCTTTGGATCGTTTTCAATGAAATTTGAAGAAATTGTTTTTTATAACGTCGCCATATAATTTTTGTTCACATTAACCCGCTGCTTCGCATGGTGAAGTGGGAACCCCCCTACTCCACCCCCCACCCCCGCAAAAAACAGACAACAACAACAACAACAACAACAACAACAACAACAACTCTTCATGATCTAATGGATGAAATAAGTTGATATTTCGTTTTCAGCTTCCTTTTGGGGTGTACCCTAATATTTTTCATAGGAAGTTTGATTGACAGCCTTTTCAGTCTTTAGGGAAAGGTAAGATTTTTGTCCCTCCCGAATTTTCAATTTTCTGAACTTTTGAGTCGATGTGAGTGAGTCGATGTGTGTGAGATATGGAACCCATCAAAGGTGGGTGACATGTACTAGATTTATGGAAAAAGCACGCAGATACCTCGTCAGAACCCTTGAAGATTAAAGATAGAACAAATTTCAAACGTTTTTTTTTTCAATTCTGTACACAAAAGCAACGAACGAAGCCTGGAAATAAACAATCAGTAATTTGCAGAATGAGATCCCCAGAAGGCGAATTCGCTGATGCTATCCCATACAGTGGATAGAATCCCCCAGTTTATCCCCTGCTTACCACTTTCTGTTCAGACATGAGACCATGATTCAGATTGAGGGTCACAGGGGGTGAATTTAGTAATGCTACCCTGCCCTACAGGGTAACATCACCAAATTCACCCTCTGGGGGGCCTCATTCTGCAGATGACAGTCTGCTTATTTCCAGGCTTGTAAGCAGCTGTCTTTTTGTATGAAACATACTTAGGGTGAGCGTAATCATAATGGTAAAAAATACTGTTCGATTTCATTAGGCGTGGGATGGGGGTGTTATAGGGGTCCAGGATTATTTGTGTTTATTGCTTTGCTAATTGGCGTTTTATTGACCGTTTAAAGGCCAGTGTCACACCATGCCGGACAGTTTTACGGGCGGAGAAATCCCGAGTACTCGGGGAGAACCACCTAGCAGCTGTAAGCTACTCTCAGACTCTCCAACTTACTAACCTGAGTTAGCAGTGGTTGAAGGCAAGTGCACCATCGACGCGCAATACGTCTTAGTACAATGCCCCCCCCCCCCCCATCCCATCTCTGCAATCGGGACTAAGTGTCTTACCTAAGGACACAATGCTTCAGGATTGCTCCGTTTGACGTGTCCACCATTATAACGCTGTGGGTAATGCAAGAAAACCTTAAAAATTCTTTTTCATCCTTGTATGAATGATTCACAAGTTTGTTCAAATGAAGTCCACGAGATCACATGGAGGGGTTTTATGCCTTCACTCCCACCCCCAAATTTTAACACTGTGGAAAATGAAAAAAAAGCATTTTAACCCTTTACCTAACGTAATGGCCAAAACCGGTCAGCGCTATTCACAAAAAATCGCCAATTAATTTTCACTATTTTTTCATTTTTTGTTTCAAAAACATAGGTTATGACCCCTCTTTGGAACGAGCTCGTCTAGCTCGTTCCAACGAGGGGTCATAACCTATGTTTTTGAGACAAAAAGTGAAAACAATTAATTATTCAAGAATTTTGTTGCAAGTGTCGTCTGCTTTTCATGTTAGGTAAAGGGTTAAAGACTCCTCTCAAAGCTCCACTAACAATGCCACCATACTTTGATATCGTACATTGTGTGCAACAAGGCGCCATCTGCGATGCTTTAGCAAAGTACAAAATAAAAAAATTCGAATTATAAAGTTGTTTTTATTTTTTAGAGCCCCAAAACACAAATTTTGTTGCCAGTAAAGTTGTTTGTGTAGAGTATATGTATTTCCCATGCACATTCCCTAATCACTGAAGAATGTTTAGCAAACAAATTAAATTAACACGAATAAAAATTTTCAAATAACTTTCGTCGAAAATTCGACGAAAGTTCGACGAAAATTGTATTCGTCCAAATGCCCATTCGACCAGGTGTCCATTCGACGAAGTGTCCATTCGATCAAAACTTCATTCGACCAAATGATCATTCGACGAAGTGTCCATTCGACGAAGTGTCTTTCAACGAAGTGTCATGTAGCCGTCCATGTGTTCTTCGTGTCACGAATTTTTCGTAATGTTCTGTTGTTTGTTCTTTTATTTTAACTATGGTTCGGAATATTTTTCAATACCGAAATTTCGGTATTTTGAGATTCCCTCCGAAAAATTTATTCCGTTTTTGCCACCGTAACATAGTTTTTGACGAAAGATGGGCGGTATACCATACCGTTCGGTATCGGTATAGAGCCAATACCGTTTACCGTACAGAGGGCCTGCTGTGCATGATAGCATCCCCAAATTCACCCTCTGGGAACCTCATTTTGCAGATGTTTACCTCCAGGCTTTGTTAGTTCCACCCTGCGAATTTACAACTCTGTAACCATCCACCCTTGGCCATTGAACATCCAGGTTTTGTGAAAACCATTTGCACTCCCCACCTATTGAGCGAGAATATTTCAACTAATACCCGAGTTTCCAACTGCTGAAGATTTTGGCTGTAAGTGGGTGGGCTGAGACATCCGCCACGCCCCTGTCAAGAGGGAAGGGCTGGATAAGTACTGCATGCCAAAGTTCTCAACCACAGTAGCGGCATCCGTTGTACAGCAATTTAACCCTTTACCTAACACGAAAAGCATACGTCACATGCAAAAAAAATTCTTGAATAACTCATTTTTTTTCATTTTTTGTCTAAAAAACTAGGTTATGACCCCTCATTGGAACGAGCTCGATGAGCTCGTTCCAAAGAGGGGTCATAACCTATGTTTTTGAGACAAAAAATGAAAATATAAATAAAATTAATTGGCGGTTTTTGAGAATAGCGCTGGCCGTTTTTTTCCGTTTCGTTTGGTAAAGGGTTAATAGAATCTATATACATCTAAAGTACTTCTCAAAGATAGATTGGATTACATTTGATTTGATTTTAATGACAATCATTACCACTTTATAGGGCGCTCCTTGGGTTATTAAAATGATCTGAGGTGGACGATAAAACTCAATAACAGCCCGCAAAAATAGCGTTAATAATGAAAACGACCCGCTACCCCAGAATTGTGGTTAATTTATGTTCAGGAAAAATGACACTGATGTGCTCGAAATTTTGTTGTCCATTTATTCCAAAAAACGGATTAAACCATGATTTATTTCGGATTATTAACTTCATTTAGGATTTAAAAGTGGTGGTGAGTATTGACACGATAAATAATCTCATTTTGTAAATAACGGCGTGAGTTTGTAGTTAAAGCACTTCAGCCAAATTCCAGCAATCCGAGTCAACCAAATAAATTGTACTCAACTTTGAACTTTGATCTTTGTTTGTAAATAAACAGACGACAATCCGATTCTTTTATTTCCAAATCAAAAATGTCTGCAGTGGCTTGAACTGGCGTTCTTTGGTAAGTGGTAATAATAGTAATAACATATTCCTTTTCGGGCGTCATGGTACATTAACGGCCCTCGAAAAATGATTAACAGCCCTCGGGACCATTAACGGCCCTCGACTTCGTCTCGGGCCTTTAAGCGGCCCTCGGGCTATTAATCATTTTTCTAGGGTCGTTAATGAACCATAACGCCCTCAAAAGAGCATGTTATTGTTATATTTACACCCACGAGGAGTCGATGCCATATCAACAATACATAACTAATATAATATAATATAATATAATATAATATAATATAATATAATATAATATAATATAATATAATATAATATAATATAATATAAAAGAGAAACAATGAGTAACAAATTAATAACAATATATCATATGTTATTTGTATGTGATGATCTTTTTTCGGTGAAACACCGAACCTTGTTACAAATGATTCCACATAATTCGTCATTTTTTATTTCTCATAACAACGACAATTTTTTCTTTGTTGTTTAAATGCTTAAATTTCACTTCCTTCGACTGAATTTGTTAAAAAAATAGATCTGTGTCAGTTGAGCGCTTCAGGCCCACTGGACCTCTTGTTTATCTAACACGCACCGTACCGGTGTTCCAAGTTGGTCATACTGGGCTCTCAACAGCCAGAATCGGGTACTGCAGACCTCCATTCGTTCGACCAGCTGTGTGTCCAAGTATCAAATGTAGTCTTACAAGAAATAATAATAATAATAATAATAATAATAATAAATAATAATAATAATAATAATAATAAAAATATTAATAATAATAATAATAATAACTTTATTTGCTCAACCATGATACACGAAAAGGTATAGCAGTGAGAAAAAACAAATACGTGTTAACATACTATTAAAAAAAAATCCAAACTGATGCTGATATTTTCGGAAAATAGTATTGGATACGCGGGATTTGGACGCATTAAAATATTACCAAGTTTAGTGTGGATCATGAATGTCACCGGCCCACGAAAATTTCGTGCAGGTTTCTCGCACGGGCGCTGCGTTAATATCTGTGGGGTACGTTTTGAAATTTTCATTTGTACTGGACGGGCTTTTTCGGAGGTCTCATCATCGTTCTTTTCTTGGTATAAACCCGTTCGTCAATAGTTTTTGGTCGAAACGTAACTTTTGAGGTATGCAAAGACTTACACGTGACGAACTTTTACGCGCTGTTGGCATGTTGGAAGCTGGCAAGAGACAAACTGCACTAGCTCAAATTCAAAACGTTACTCAATCTGTGATTAGCAGGTGGTGGTCACCCTACCGTCAGATAGGCAATGTTGATGACAGACGTCGGTCAAGTCGTCCAAGGGCGACAACTGCTAACCAGGATCGTTTCATCCGAACCACAGCATTACGTAACCTCCATCGAAGTGGCCAGCCGCTGCATCGAGACAGATGTGCGAATCAGTGGTCACACTATCCGAAATCGCCTACACAGCTGGAATTTGTACGCTCGACGACCTCGAATAATTTCACGTTTGACTGAACGTCACATCGCAGCAAGGCGTAATTGGTGTGGAGCACGACAGCGATGGGACAATCGTCGGTGGAGCGACGTCATGTTTTCGGAGGAATCGAGGTTCACTCTCGACTTCCACGACAGTCGAAAAGAGTGTGGCAGCGGTGGAACGAACGATACCATGTCGTAACCGCTAGGCACAACGATCGTTTTGGTGGTGGATTGGTTATGGTGTGGGGAAGCATAACCATGACAAGCAGAACAGCTTTACATGTCATCCAAGGACGTGTCACGGGGCAGTACTACTGTGACAACATGTTTGCAGCTCATGTGATGCCATTTGCGCGATGTCACGGCCGTCGATTCATTTCGAAAACTTCAATGCAAGAGCACACTTGGCCCGTGTCGCTACAGAGTTCCTCCAGGAGCAGAACATCACTACACTGCCTTGACCAGCACTAAGTCCAGACCTTTCACCAATTGAGCACGTTTGGGATATGCTTGGCAGGTGCCTACGACAGCGCCAACAGCCCCCTACAAATGACCAGGAACTCGCCGCTGCTCTGCAGGAAGAATGGAATAACATCAGTCAAGCTGATACTGGACGTTTGGTGGGGAGTGTGCCACGTCGGATCCACGCTTGTCTCGCGAACCGAGGAGGATTTACAAGGTATTGAGGTCTTGGACTGAATGTGGTAAATTCTCTGACTGACCGTCCATGTCTTCTACAGCTCAGTGCGTGGAATGTGCACATAGAACACATTGGAACTCAGGGGACGAAATGTCTTTGTGATGAAAATATAAATACATTTCTTCATATATCTCACTTTTATCAAATATCCCCTACTTTTTTGAATAGTATATAATTTGCGATCATCTTCATATTTTTACATTTTCTTATCAAGTGTTCTGATTCTACCATCACCATTATCATCACAATTCTTGCATTTTCGTTGTTCATATGGAACCTTAGGGCACTGATGTCTCCCTATTTCTAGCTTATGATTGCTGATTCTTAGTTTACTGAACATGGTCCGTAAACTATAATGTTTAAGTTTAACCAGTGGTGGCGTCAAGGGCGGGGTCGGGGGGGGGGGGGGGGGGCTACAGGCCCCCGTCGGAGAGGTCCCCCCCCCCCCCCCCGTTGGAGATTTTTAGTCAGTCCGTCGGAGTGTCTCGTAAACCCGACTTCACGAAACATCTCCAACAATCGAATGTAGATATCTCGTCTTGTGTCGATCAAGAACGAGGTATATGGTTCTTCTTTGTAAGGCATTATGACAGTTGTTATCCAACTGGCGTTCCATTACTTCCATACCTAATCATCGGTTATCGTCATGGCAAAAGTTTGGAATCTATCGAAATCTAAACAACAATGGCGTCCCGCTATAATGTGCCTTGTTCTATCTGCAGCGAAATATTTCAAAACGATTATGCAGTTAGGCAGTCGTTCGTCAAACTGGCTTTATAGATGAAATATTTCCCGACCTTATTATAATATGTTTACGTTAAATAATCAACAAACATACTCAATTTGCTTCTATTTTGGTTCTCCAGTTTACCAATTTTCACGGGGGCGCGGTGGCTCAGTTGGTAGAGGTGCAGGCTGCAAGCCGAGAGGTCCTCGGTTCGAATTTCACCTGCGGCAACCGCGTTGTGTCCTTGGGCAAGACACTTCATCCCCATTGCCCACGTGGGGGCACGGTGACGTTGTGTACTAAGGCGTACTGCACGTCGATGGTGCACCTGTCTTCAACCAATGCTAACCCTGATTGTGTGGAGTTGGTATGTTGAGGAGCTGACAGTTGCTCGCCGTTGCTCGGTGGTTCTCTCCGGGTACTTCGGCTTCCTCCACCCGTAAAACTGTCACGGTCATGGTTAGCCATTGTGCAGAAATATGTGACCTTAAACATCAATAAATAAATAAATTACCAATTTTCACTCATTTTCCTTCGTTTGGGAGGTCAAATATTATACCCCCCCCCCTCCTGTCGGAGAGGTCAGCCACCCTGTCGAGAAATCCCTGGCGCCACCCCTGTGTTTAACTGAGATCAAGTAAGGCTCTAAATCGTAATTATCTTTGAACATGTGATAAATTCTCAATTTGTCAATTCCCCCTTTCTTCGCATCATCGAACATTTCTATCTGGAACCTTGAGATGTAATCGTTTTTGAGATTATATTGAATAGCATTTAACTTTTCTAATGACAATGGATCTTTTAACCCTTTACCCAACGCAAACGATATCAAAATTTATTATTTTAAATATCATTTTTTCAAATTTAAAAAAAAAAATTCAACAAAACCATATCATGTGATCCCTCGTTGGAACGAGCTTGACGAGCTCGTTCCAAAGAGGGGTCACATGATATGGTTTTGTTGAATTTTTTTGAAAAATAATATTTTTTCAACTGCTGAATTTGCATATTACGCGGGGGGGGTGCGGGCGATTCGTTGGGTAAAGGGTTAACGCCTCATTAAATTTCAGTAGACCTAGCCTTTCAGACCATTTTTGATTGATTGTAGAAATACTTACCATATATCTGCCGACGAGCGAAGCAGCGACTGGTCATTGAGTTCAGATATTTGATTATACAATACTTTTATTGTCCCATACCAGACAAGAGATACATGACAAAACAGATATATTTATTTATTGATGTTTTAAGGTCACATATTTATGCACAATGGCTAATCATGACCGTGACAGTTTTACGGGTGGAGGAAGCCGGAGTACCCGGAGAGAACCACCGAGCAACGACGAGCAGCTGCCAGCTCCCGAACATCGTAACTCCGCACTTGAGCACAGACAGGGTTAGATTGGTTGAAGACATGCGTACCATCGACGTGCAGTACGCCTTAGTACACGGCGTCATCGTGCCCCCACGCGGGCAATGGAGATGAAGTGTCTTGCCCAAGGACACAACGCGGTTGCCGCAGGTGGGATTCGAACCGAGGACCTCTCGGCTTGCAGCCTTCACCTCTACCTACTGAGCCACCGCGCTCCCTACTTTTCTAATGACAATGGATCTTTTAATCCTTTACCCAACGCAGACGATATCAAAATTTATTATTTTAAATAACATTTTTTCAAATTTTAAAAACAAATTTCAACAAAACCATATCATGTGACCCCTCGTTGGAACGAGCTGGACGAGCTCGTTCCAACGAGGGGTCACATGATATGGTTTTATTGAAATTTATTGAAAAATAATATTTTTTCAACTGCTGAATTTGCATATTACGCGGGGGGATGCGGGCGATTCGTTGGGTAAAGGGTTAACGCCTCATTAAATTTCAGTTGACCTAGCCCTTCAGACCATTTTTGATTGATTGTAGAAATACTTACCATATATCTGCCGACGAGCAAAGCAGCGACTGGTCATTGAGTTCAGATATTTGATTATACAATACTTTTATTGTCCCATACCAGACAAGAGGTACATGACAAAACAGATCAGAGACACATTTATAAATATCGATCACAAAACATGCAGACAAGGACAAAGGACAGATTGGTGGATTAAATAATAATATTCATTACATGCATGTAAATATATATACTGGGTCAAAAAAGAATGCACAATAAACGTCGAGGGGCAATTTCTTTAGTATTATCGACTTTAATCACAAACAAATTATTGTAAATTCATTTTTCGAGTCTAGCTGTATCAATTTGCATAAATTCATGTTCTTACTGTTGCCAGCGTCACGTCAGGACGTCGCAATTCAGACATGGGGTGAAATGAAAAGTTCACACATGCAGTCAATAGCGTTTATGTCCACCGTTTGCCTCTTGGCTGGTAAGACATCGACGGCGCATGGACCTGATATACGTCTCTGAGTGTCACCCTGTGGTATTGCGTTCCACTCCTGCCTTAGAACATTACGTGAATCCCCTAACGTCTGAAGATCATGAAGTCGTACCCGGCTTTCCATTTGATCCCAAAGATGCTCGATTGGCGACAAATCTGGCGAAAGTGGGGGCCAGGGAAGAAGTTCGACGCTCTTCTCCTCAAGAAAGTCACGACAGATACGCGTCACGTGACATCGGGCATTGTCTTTCAGGAATAACTGTAATCCGACGTTAACGTTGAACAACGGGACAACAACAGAGTTAAGAATTTCGGCCCTATATCGCTGTCCATTCAGATTACCATCGATGAAGATCAACTGCTTTCGATGGTGCAAGGAAATTCCTGCCCACACCATTACACTACCCCCACCAAAACGGTCGCATTCCCGCACGCAAGCATCAGAAAACCGTTCTCCTCGTCGGCGATACACTCTTGCTCTGCCATCAGCGCGCCGTTGACAAAATCGTGATTCATCACTAAAAAGAACTGTGCTCCAACGCTGCTGAGTCCAGCGAACACTCTGACGTACCCATTCCATTCTGACGGTACGATGACGTTGGGTAAGAATTGGTCCTTGGTATGGACGCCTACTTTGGATGCCTTGTTCAGCAAGTCTGTTGCGGACAGTTTGTGCACCGATTCTATTGTTAGTTCTCCTAGGAGCAATTGCTGCTGTCCTCGTCGCCGGAAGGAAGAGATCCCGCAAGTGAGACGTCCTGATGTGTCGTTCTTGTGCAGGGGTCGTAACTCTTGGTCGACCTGAACGGCGGCAGTAGATCCCGTGGTTCCATACCTTCCAATGAGGGGTGAATAGTGGCCACAGTGATTCCGAACTTAGCAGTGAGCCCATCTGGAGGTATCCCAGCCTCATGCATATCAATGGAACGCAAACTCTGATTTTCGGTTAACCTTGGCATTTTTTGAATGTCGGAAGACAAAAACGAGCGTGTTTTCTCAATGACCCAGGCTCTCTAGCACAACATAACATAAGGAAAATCGTCAGACACCTATTCAATTTGACATTCTCGGGTAGGACGTGCTATTTTGAAATCGGTAGCAAAATTGTTTCCGGTTTCGTGGACAACAACAACATGTCATTAAACTCGTTGCACGACTTCTTGTCCACAAATATGCAATATTAGAACTATTATATTTCATCCTTTATGCTGCCACTTGAGAGTTGAGTTAGAGCTATCACTGGCAAGTAAAGTTTGCCTCAAGCTCTTCTGCCGGTGGTCGATGGCTTGATCTCGCTGTTCTGATGCTCGGTGGTGGTGTTGGGTGGTCAGTGGTCGTTTAATTCTTGGCATTTTGGGGGGTCTTTGTCTACTGGCGCAGAGCTCCCTTAGTTCTGTTATTAGTTTGCTGTCCTTGAAACGATCGCGGTTTTTGGCAGCAAACGTGGCTAGGCGGTCTTTGATGCTTGAAATTTTGGTCCTTTTGTGGAGTAGTTTGATGGGGTGTCGTATGGGGCTTGGAGAGCTATCCTTAGTGCTTGGTTCTGTACTCTTTGCAGTTTGGCAATGTCGGTTTTACAGGTTTCAGACAGGACAAGGGGCCCGAACTCAATTACCGGTCGTACGTAGGCTTTGTAAATTTGAGCAGGACAACTACGTTTGCCCCCCCCCCCCCCCCAGGAGGTACCCCTAAGCATCTTTAGTAAGTTTATTCGTTTTGTTGCTCTAGTGGCGATGTTATTGGTATGTTTAGTAAATGTAAGTCTCGAGTCGAAGGTGATTCCCAGGAATTTTTGCTTCGGTGCACTTCGGCAGGATTTTGCCTTTTAGTTGGAGATCAAACCAACCCTACTACCACCATATATACCAACATAAGGGCGTAATAATATTTCTTAGCGACAGAAAATCATTTGCTCTCTCACTGTTGCGCATCGACAACAAACTTGGGGATTGAAGGTGTCAATTCTGAGTCAAAAGATTCTACCAAGCAGAATAGTGACTCGTCAGTACTTAGCGTCCTGCAGTCGATTCCGGTGGTGTTATTTATTTCACAAAATAGCCGGTCCCGCAGCGTCGTGTAGAGCTGGCAGGCACAGAGAAAATGTGCTTCGTCCTCCACTGTCTCTGGTCAGAAAGTGCAAAACCGCAACTCATGTGGGATTTTCTTCGGCTTTCTGCATCTCCCGGCTTCAATAGACAAAGGATGTGCACTTATTCTGAGCTGAGTAAATTTTTGAATGTTACTTTTATCCGTTTGGGGAAAGAGATATTTTTCTTATCTGAATTCCCTTTTCACTTTCCTGTAGAAAGCAAGTTTGGTGCTCTCATGCCCTTTTGTCTCCCACTATCGTCTACTATTTGACATATAATAATGAATACGGTACTGTTATATATCGAATAATATTTCATTATTCCATCATGAATTAACCGTTTACCTAACATGAAAAGCAGACGACACTTGCAAAAAAAATTCTTGAAAAACTAATTTTTTCATTTTTTGTCTCAGAAGTATAGGTTATGACCCCTCGTTAAACGAGCTCGTTCCAACGAGGGGTCATAACCTATGTTTTTGAGGCAAAAAATGAAAAAATAATGAAAATTAATTGTCGATTTTTAAGAATAGCGCTGGTCGGTTTTGGCCGTTACGTTGTGTAAAGGGTTAAATGGAATCTACATAGTTCTGACGTGAAGCATAATTAGATGGTTTTCTGTTAACACCAAGTACAGATTTACACAATCTTAATCCGCCTGTTCATTGGGTGTGATTTCAATTTTAAAATTGCGAGAATTTTATTTTACAAATGAATTACAGAAAATAAAAAGTAAAAAAAAAAACAACTAAATATAATAAGGAGAGAGAGAGAGAGAGAGAGGGAGAGAGAGAGAGAGAGAGAGAGAGAGAGAGAGAGAGAGAGAGAGAGAGAGAGAGAGACTTTGTGAGTTATTTCCCTCTGTAACTCGAGATGAATAGTAACCCTTTACCCAACCTAACGGCCAAACCGACCAGCGCTATTCTCAAAAATCGCCAATTTATTTTCATTATTTTTTCATTTTTTGTCTCGAGCTCGTTCCAACAAAGGGTCATAACCTATGTTTTTGAGACAAAAAAAGAAAAAAAATAGTTATTCAAGAATTTTTTTGCAAGTGTTTTCTGCTTTTCATGTTGGGTAAAGGGTTAATACCGATTAAAGAGCCAAAGAATCTGGTAGACAAGCAGTTGGTATTAGCCGATAATCTTCCAGATTTCTTAGTTAATAAGTTTAAGTCTGAGTTAATCAGTTTATCGTTTTATTTATTGTTATTTGGCCAAGTTATATGTGCATGAATATATATATATTGGCATGATATTTTTATTGGGGCTTAACGACTCTTTCGACAGCCGGGCCACCTCGTGACCAGACGGAGGAAGCCGGAGTGCCTGGAGAGAACCACTAAGTAGTGACGAGGATATGTCAGACTTCCCAGCTTACTAACTCCTCACAAGCAGGGTTAGCATTGGTTGAATACAAGAGCACCATCGATGTGCAGTACGACTTAGTAAACAGCGCCTCAGTGTCCGCACGTGGGCAATCGGGATTAACCCTTTACCCAACGAATCGCCCGCATCCGCCTGCGTAATATGAAATCTGTGCAGTTGAAAAATATTAAATTTTTCAAATTATTTCAACAAAACAATATCATGTGACCCCTCGTTGGAACGGGCTCGTCGAGCTCGTTCCAACGAGGGGTCACATGATATGGTTTTTTTGAAGTGTTTTGAAATTTTTTTAAAAATTATATTTAAAATAATAAATTTTGATATCCTCTGCGGTGGGCAATCGGGATTAAGTGCCTTACTCAAGGACAATTAGCAGTCTATACAAGGCATAATGATCTACTGCACGACTTACCGTAGTCAACAAGAAGGTCTCTCTCTCCCTCCTCTTATTCTCTTACTAAAAATACATTTTCCAACATAGATTATCGATACATGCATAGTTAAAGAAAACAAGAGGCCCCACGGGGCCTGAAGCGTTCACCTTGAACAGAACCCGATAAAAACAGAGTCAAAGAATGAATCTACGTTAAGCAATCAATCTCCATAGGATACATTGTCAATCCTTGAGCTCCTCAGGGGTGACTAAAATAGTCCTAGCATCATGTCTTTTCTTCAGTTGATCATAATGTAAAAAGTGGAGCTCCCCTATGGAGCCCCTTGATACAAGCTATGTGGATTAATCTTAGTTATACACCTCTAGATGATACTTAATAAAATGTTTTAATTCTTCAGTTACATGGCCAATTTCAGCTCCCATAGGTAGCCCAAATATTAACCCAGGCACTCAATTTGAACAAACTTGAATCTCACCCCACTAAAGTTAAAATTTGGGCTACCGTAGGCTATCGAAATATTAACCCAGGATCCCGATTTGCACAAACTTGAATCTGAGGCCCCTAGAGATGTTGTAAACCAAATATTAAAGGATTCTGACTAATGAATATGAAGAAGATTTTTGAAGAAAATCTCTCATATTGCACTAAGTTAAAATTCGCGTTCCCATAGGCAGCCCTAACTCCACACAAGCAGGGTTAGCATTGGTTGAAGACAAGTGCACCATCGACGTGCGGTACGCCTTAGTCCACGACGTCACCGTGCCCCCAGATGGACAATGGGGGTGAAGTGTCTTGCCCAAGGACACAACGTGGTTGCCGCAGGTGGGATTCGAACCGAGGACCTCTCGCCTTGCAGCCTGCACCTCTACCTACTGAGCCACCGCGCCCCCTGCATACTAAATATGAAAGCATTCTGACTGGTGGACCTGAAGAAGAAAATTTTTAAAGAAATTTCCTCATTGCTACCACAGCAAGCCCAAATATTAACCTAGGGACCTGATCTGAACAATCTTGAATCTGACCCCCTCTAGAGATGTTGTATACCAAATATGAAAGCATTCGGACTGGTGGTTCTGAAGAAGATTTTTGAAGATTTTTAAAGATTATTCACCATCTTGCCCTAAGTTCCTGTATTGAGACAAAAACCAAGGGGCTTCAATTTAACAAAATTGTATCTGCACGCCAACCCCCCCCCCCCCCCCACCACCCCCCACCCCCACCCCCATTGATGCGGTATACCAAATATCAAAAGATTCTGACCATTGGTTCTGGAGAAATTTAAAAAAAAAATTTTTGCAAAATGCTGAATCATTTCCCCCCACCCCCTCCCCACACCACACACACACACAGCACACTCTGACATAACCGATGGCAATTAAATTGTTTTTTTTTTTTGCCTGAGTCCAGCACTTATTACCCAATAATACCACATACCCAATTAGGTTCAAATCGAACCATCGGTTCAGAAAATAGAAATTTTGGGCGGTGCCAAAAATCTTGCCCCTCCCATTACAAAGGCAAATATTGCTTCACGAAGTTCGTTTGAATAAACTTGATTCTGCCCCTCAAAAGGAAGCTCCATATAAATATCAAGTCATTGTACCCACTGATTCATGAGAAAAAGATTTTAAAAAGATTTTAGAGCATTTGCCTCGACCCCCTCCCAATGGGGCTGGGAATGTTGAGTTGAACAAAAATGCAATGCCCCTTCAGGACCTTCACTCATACAAACTTTCACTTGAATTGGTCCCGTGGTTTTGGAGAAGACCAAAACATGGTGCTGACGGACGAAGAGCGATTCGATGAGCTCAGCTTGCTTCAAGTCAAGTCAAGTCAAGGTGAGCTGAAAACCCAAATACTCGCAAGTCCAGATGTAAATTAATAAAAGATTCTTTTCGCTGGCGGTTGGGGGGGGACGTTTGGGGGAGTTGGGGTGGGGGCAAAATGGCAGCAGAAAAGTACCTTGTGGGGCGGAAAAAATATGTTAACCTTTTACCAAACGTAAGGGCCAAAACCGGCCAGCGCTATTCAGAAAAATCGCCAATTGATATTCATTATTCTTTTCATTTTTTGTCTCAAAAACATAGGTTATGACCCCCTCTTTGGAACGAGCTCGTTCCAAAGAGGGGTCATAACCGATGATTTTGAGACAAAAATAAAAAAAAAATAAGTTATTCAAGAATTTTGTTTGCAAGTGTCGTATGCTTTTCGTGTTAGGTAAAGGGTTACAATATATCATTAAAGCCTTGAAGTACAGATGTCTATATAAAACAGCCACCAAAAATATATTAATAATGCATGGGGGTTTGTTTTGTTTTTATTTTAGGGTTTAACGAAACTTTCAACAGCCAGGGTCACATCGTATCGGACTGTTTTACTTGTGGAGGAGGTCGGAGTACCAGGAGAGAACCACCACTGTGAGGCTCCCCAACATACTTGCCTCTGTACAAGCAGGGTTAGCAGCGGCTGAAGACGAGCGAACCATCGACGTGCAGCCACCGGGATGAAGTGTCTTGCCCAAGGACATAACACAGCTACCGCCGATCATGATCGACCCGCCGGTCTTTCAGTTCGATGTTCCAACCACTGAATCACAGTGTATGGGAATGGAGCGAAGGCGGCATCTGAGTTTGGCCCTGGGCGATAATGTATACTTGTTGTCCGCTCCATTTTTTCAGAGAGAGAACAAAGAAATTCGCTTCTAACAAAATTGGGCCACACCACAAATATCATTCTAATGTTATATAATCCATAGAAAACTGCTTTGGAAAATGGCAGTATATTCAGTGCGGTACAAGAATATATCATGGAAACAATGAGATTCGAGTGAATAATTATTAGCCAGTAGAAATGAATCCTTGTGTTTTGCCCTTGGACACTGATTTTTGATAGTGCACCCCAACCCAGACACGCGGACTGTTGGCCTATTATACCTCCATCTGTTTACCAGAGTGCCTCCATACCCGATAGTTAATGGATATATAAGAAACGACGAGATATTTTGTGGTACTTTCTTTCTAATTCATGTGACCAGTTTCTGTTTATGTACAGTTGCACTTGCACCATTGTAAATGTGTGTTTTTGTAGGGTACGGTGTTAATATAGGCATTGCCTGTTCGCCAAACCCCATTTCAATGATGAAATAAAAATACTGTTTAAAAAAAAAAATATATTTTCAGATATTAGTGCAGCACCTTTCTTTTCCCTCGTAAAGTAATTTCAACGCACACTTCTAAGCGTTTGTCGGTGAGGCATGCTCATCTGTGATTGTGAGGCGACCGAAAATGTGTATTTATTGTTTTAAGACAGGGAGCGCAGTGGATCGATGGTTAAGGCATTAGACTTCAAGTCGATAGGTTTACGGTTCGATCCCCGCCAGGGGTGCTTTGTGTCCTTGGGCAAGGCTTTTCATCCCGATTGACCGTGTAGGGGAACGGTGGTGCTGCGTACTGCACGTCGATGGTGCACTTGTCTTCAACCAGAGTGAACCATGCATGCTTGTGTGTAGTTAGTACGTTGGAGAGTCTAACAGTTGCGAGTATTTAGACTGTATATCTAGACTTTTTTTTAAAAGATATCTGGACTTGCGAGTATTCGTTTTTTAACTTTGCATGTATCGATAATCTATGTTGGAAAATGTATATTTAGCAAGAAAATAAGAGAGAATAAGAGAAGGGAGAGACCTACTTGTTTACCACGATAGTCGCGCAGTATGACTGTATCTAGATCATTATGCTTTGTATTGCCTACTAATTGTCCTTGAGCAAGGGAGAGACCTTCTAGTTTACTACGATAGTCGTGCAGTAGATCATTATGCCTTGTATAGCCTTCTAATTGTCCTTGAGCAAGGCACTTAATCCCGATTGCCCACGTGGGGGCACGGCGGCACTGCGTACTAAGGCGTACTGTGTACATCGATGGCGCACCTGTCTTCAACAAATGCTAACCCTACTTGTCTGTAGTTAATACGTTCGGGAGTCTGACAGTAGCTCGATGGTTCTATCCGGGTACTCTGGCTTCACCCATCCGTAAAACTGTCCGACACGAGGTGACGCTGTCTATCGAAAGTATCGCTAAAACACAATAAATAATCGTTTTAACCCTTTACCCAACGTAACCGTCAAAACCGGTCAGCGCTATTCTCAAAAATCGCCAATTAATTTTCATTATTTTTTTTCATTTTTGTCTCAAAAACATAGGTTATGACCCCTCGTTGGAACGAAATCGACGAGCTCGTTCCAACGAGGGGTCCTAACCTATGTTTTTGAGACAAAAAATGAAAAAAAAATTGTTATTCAAGAATTTATTTTGGCAAGTGTCTGCTTTTCATGTTAAGTAAAGGGTTAAGACGGGATCACTAACGCCTTGTACAAGAAGAGATGATAGCTGAATTATTTCTCTTCAAACAAGAAACGTATTTTGAATTTCTTCAACACAATTACGAAACAAGAAATCTATAATAATTTGGTTCTTTTTTTCAAAGCCCATCAGCAAACATTGGCGTGGCCAAGTTAAAATGAAGTGGGGACATAAAACTTTTCTGCCAAATGGCAGCATAAAAATATTTTCCCCTCTTCACTTCATCTCGTGCTCGGTTAACTCTTAGAAGCCGGGGAATCAGAATGAATTTATTGAACATGACATACCGCGAAAAACTTGCAGTAAAGTAGGTGCTTCTAGTCAAGTGTCGTCTGCCTATTCGGGCAGACGACATTTGACTAGAAGCACCTGCCCAGTGTTTAATTCTCCCCCAGCCCAAAGATAGCCGAACTGTCACAGCCAGTTTGCTGGCCGTATTACATCACAGGCAAGAAAACTCGACTCCCGACTTCTTAGAGTTAAGAATGTATCCCCATGGCTGAAGATACTGGGTTAAGACCTACACGGCGTACAGTGTCAAATTGATGCCAGATATTTGTTGTATAATTTTCAGTACGCTGGTACTGTTCTCATGTTGTCGTATAAGATTAATTGACAGAACGGAAGATTTAACGGCCATATTTTCTTAATAAACTCCATATCAAATTCAAATTCTTTGTTGTACTGTTACACTATTAAGGTCAAATGTACAGATCATAGAATAAAATACAAAATATAAAATATAAAATATAAAAATATAATGACACCCGAAACACAGGTCAATATTCAATTACAAAGGTTTAAACAATAAATAAACTGCAATAACTTCAGAGTTAAACCTTGACTTACGGTAGCAGGCATATATATAAATATATATATATTACCTGTGTGGAATATTGATTTTATGTAACAGAGCTGTCGATGAGGGGCTGCCCAGACTCCTTTTTTCTCAGACTCCTGGTAAATAAAATGAGCTACGCTTTTTATGGACTCTAATTTTTGTCTATTGTCATTGTTTTTACGGAAATGTTCGTCCATACCTAGTTTGATGAGCAGCTGCTCTTTCCCTATCCAACAGACTACAGTGTAGTAGAAGTATGTGACCTTAAACACCAATAAATACATAAATAAACAGTGCAGTAGAAAGTGTTTTTCATCATCCAATTCTTGACACTGGTGACACAACCTTTGATTTTCTGGTATTTGATGATATCGCCCCCGTTCAATTCCAAAGTTATGACAGCCTAGTCTGAATTTAAACAGCGCATGTCGATGTTTTGGAATACAACATTTTCCAAGGTATGGTTCAAATATATGATCCGCTTTGAATGTACGGTATGTCCTCGGTTTATTTTATTCACTCTTCCGTTCATCGTCAAACAAGTCGTTTCTGGCGGCGTCTAAAAAGAAAGAGTTTATCGTTTGCTTGTCGAGTGTACAGACATCAGATTGGTTCGGCGCTACGAGCTTTCTACATTCTTTCAGTGTATGGGCCCACGAATTTTTGCCCCCCGCATCCGGAAAATCGCAAGTTTTCATTGCCTCTTTTACCAATCTGTCCGACGCTAGGTTATCAATATGTATTTTATACTGTTCCATATTGACTACCATAGCAGCGGTGAGGGGCATTATTCCTAGTTCCATTTTTGTAGCCAGATTGCTCGCCTGTTTTGGTAAGTTGAGAATCTGCTTGCAAAATGGATCTTGTGTTTTCTCGTACGCGATGTTTATAAGATGTGAGAAGATATTAAAGCACCTGCCTCGAGCGAGTGCCCTTTGTTTAGATTGTGTAATTTTATGGATGATCTCAGGGAACCAGATTTCGGAACCGTACGTCATAATTGGATTTATAAGACTTTTCATTAATTTTAGCCCCGTTTTTGGTGGTATCTGTTTTAGAGGGATAGAAGTGAAGAGGGAAAATGAAGCCTTGGCTGCTTTGTTTGCAAGCTCGTCACGCGCACCCCCAAACTGTCCTTTCTTGTCAAGCTTTAATCCAAGATAGGTGTAGTTTTCTATTTCGTCGATGGTGACGTCATTGTATCTCATACTCAGCGGGTTTTGGTGTGAGTTGTTTTTAGAGAAAACCATGGCTTTTGTTTTTCCAATATTAAGTTTTAATCTTCATTTTTTATTATATTCAAACAATCTATCGAGTTTCTATTGTAAACCCTCCGGTAATGTTGACATCAAGATGAGATCGTCTGCAAACAGAAGACACAGGACCTCAGAATGACGAAGCACGGGATTAGCATTAATACCTATGAATTGTTCAGGCAGATCATTTATAAATGTATTAAAAAGTGTTGGGTTTAAATTATACCCTTGTTTTACACCGATGTTTATGTCAAAATATTCCGTCCACCTGTCACTGAATTTCAGGCACGATTGTGGTCTCGCATACATTGATTTTATGATGTTAAAACATTTTTCCCCCACCCCCATATCCGACAGTTTCTGTAACAGGCCGGGACGCCAAACTGAATCGAAAGTCCTTTTATAGTCTACGAAACACGCGTAGAGCTTTTTCTTCTCAGCGGTATATTTTCTAATCAATGTCCCTTTACCTAACATGAAAAGCAGACGACACTTGCAAAAAAAATTCTTGAATAACTATTTTTTTTTCATTTTTTGTCTCAAAAACATAGGTTATGACCCCTCGTTGGAACGAGCTCGACGAGCTCGTTCCAACGAGGGGTCATAACCTATGTTTTTGAGACAAAAAATGAAAAAATAATGAAAATTAATTGGCGATTTTTTTAGAATAGCGCTGGCCGGTTTTGGCCGTTACGTTGGGTAAAGGGTTATGGATGAATATACAATCAGAGGTTCTGTGATCTTTTCTAAATCCATGCTGAAAATTAATGAATTTATCTTCACAGTGCTGCAACAATCTTGAATTTATTATAGAGCTGAAAGCTTTTGCTAAGCAGCTCATTATTGACACACCCCTGTAGTTCGTTGGTGTGTTTTTATCCCCTGATTTGTGTATGATGGTGATATAGGATTTATTCCACTGTGATGGGTATATTCCATTCGAGAGGATGTTATTGAAGAGTTTTGTAACTGGAGCAGCTGGAATTTCTTTCCCATATTTGAGTGTTTCATTGATTGTTCCGCCAGGGCCCGATGCCTTTTTGTTTTTCAGTTTTGATAGGTGGTATTTTACTTCGCTAATTTGATCGGTTTGTCAGTGGTGGGGTCATACTGGGGCGTTATAGAATTTTGTGAATTGTGAGCTGCCTCTCGCTGAAAACGTGTTAGAGGGTCACAATCATTTACGGGGTCCTGACAGTGGCGTAGTGGAAAATCTTGTGCCCCCCCCCCCCCCCCGCTAGATACAGACGGGGCCCTTTCATAATGGTGGGTGCCTTTAAAACGGGAGCAAATGTAGTGTTGTTACCGTGCACAGCATACAGGATTTCACGTAGTACATACACCATAAATTAAATGAAGGTATAGCCTACAGAATCGATTCTAAAAGTACGTCTCTGTAGATTTTTTCATTACATGTTTTAAGTTTCATCCCCACCATCCAACGATACACATATGCACGCCCAACATGTGTGACTTGAGAGGCACCATGCATGTATGTATTTTGTTCATTTCTCACCCCTATCAGTTACAATGATGTAGCGTTCACTTAACCCTTTAACTAACCTGAAAATCAGACGACACTTGCAAAAATAATTCTTGAATAACTAATTTTTTTTTATTTTTTGTCTCAAAAACATAGGTTATGACCCCTCGTTGGAACGAGGTCGTTCCAACGAGGGGTCATAACCTATGTTTTTGAGACAAATAATGAAAATTAATTGGCGATTTTTGAGAATAGCGCTGGCCGGTTTTGGCCGTTACGTTAGGTAAAGGGTTAAAAGAATAATACATAGACTACAATGAGTACGTCGTGTGGAAGTGAGAGTTTGAAATTATATGTATTTGGTACACAGTCTCGCTCTCTCTCTCCCTTTCCCTCTTTCTTCCAGCGTTGGGACGTCCGTCCTTCAAGACGGAGGCCCCCTTCTAGCCGCACCCCCCCCCCGCAATGTGGGCCCTGCGGGCCCATCCCCTACGCCGCTGGGTCCTGAAAATGTTTTATCCAGCTTTTGGGGGTCATCAGGTGTCTCTACGTCTACTTTAGGTTTACCGCTAATATTTTTTATTGTGTTCCAAAATATCTTGCAGTCTCCATCTGAAACTGAATTTAAAATGTCTACCTTCTCCCAAAATAATTTCCTTTTCTTTACCTTGATTTAATTTATAATATTGTTTCCTAAGCTTGTGGAAATGTTCTTTTATTCTGTTGTATTTAGGGTGAAATAATTTATGTTTGCCTGGATTCCTTAACGTCTTTGCCATATCTCTAACATCTTTGGTGTACCATAGTTTATTTTTCGATTGTTTTCGTACACTCTAAAATCGGTTGGGTTAAAAATCAACCCAAATCGACTGGGTTGAGTGAATATGAACCCAAATTGGGTTCATATTCACTCAACCCAGTCGATTTGGGTTGATTTTTAACCCAACCGATTTAGAGTGTACTTTTCTCACTTGAGGTTTGTGGCAACCGGCTAGATTATTATCGGTCTAGTTTGTTTGTTTGTTTGTTGGTGGTTAACGTCACATATTTATGCACAATGGCTAATCGTGACACAACATGGCGATGAAGTCAAGGATAGTCAATCGTTGATCAACATGTTGCCCATTTTAGAGGACTTTCACCCCAAGCATTGGTGACTGGGTCCTATTTTACTAGTAAAGCGGAACTGGTTTACCGCAGTAAACAAGTGCTGCTTACTTCCCGGGGTTCCCACGGGGAATCGGTCTAGTTAGTTTTTCAGTTGAGGTATCAATGACCATATTTGTGTTTTCTGATTTTGACATTTGGAAGTCAACTATACTTTTAAAGTTTTCAGACTCGGCAACTTTAAGGAGAGAGTCGAGTGAGTGTTTATTCCATCGTTTTACCGTAGAAGTTTGGATCAGTAGTGAATCTGGCTTCTTTGGTTTAATACTTCGCACGAAACATTTTATAGGTAATCCTATCTGACAATGGTCAGATATTTACGTTTTAAAATGCGTTCAAAAGAACTGTATTTTGGGTAGAATTGATGGGCTGGTTAACCCCAAAGCGACAGATCTCTGACCATTTTGACTAAAGCATGTAAAGTAGCCTAGTAAATCACCGGGATACCTACCGTTTAATATTCGTTAGCCAGCTGTTATACATAAATTAATCAACTCCCTTCCGTGTTAATTACATTGCTGGTCCATATTGTTACGCCCTAGGGGTATATCAGCGGCATACGACTGTGGTAGCGGTACATGAGCCAACGAGTCGTTGACAATGTAATCTGGTAGGTTTCCTGTTATGGCGTTAAAATCGCCTTTTAAAATAATTTCCCCTCCTCTGGAAAAGTGACCTGTATCTTGTGGAAGTTTCGTGTTATCAGAATCGAAGTAGATCGAGTCCCTTGGGGGTATATATACTACACATATGAATAAGTCGGTGTCAAGTGTGAAATAGTTTTGGTCTAGTTTCATCCAAATAGTATTTTTATTTTTACTGGGGTGAGATATTACTGTTATGCCCCGATGAATTTCTTTTTTTTTTTTGCCAGAATAACTACGCCTCCGCTGTGACGTTTTGCTACCATGTAGTTTTCCAGATCGTACAATATTAACTCGTTGGTCCATGTCTCGGATAAATACAGATTATCATGATAATGTGCATGTCCTGTGATTTGTATCAGATTCGAGGTGGTGTCCATAATGGGATCTCAACGAGCCGGATTTGCCTGCGAGTTGTGATCCCATTTTTGGACACCACCGAGAATCTTGTGCAAATCACAGGACATGCACATTGTCATAATAATTCATTTATCTAACAATTCTGTCACACAAACAGATTAAATCTTAACCCTTTTTCCCAACGTAACGGTCAAAACCGGCCAGCGCTATTCTCAAAAATCGCCAGTTAATTTTCATTATTTTTTCATTTTTTGTCTCAAAAACATAGGTTATAACCCCTCGTTGGAACGAGCTCGTTCCAACGAGTGGTCATAACCTATGTTTTTGAGACAAAAAATGAAAAAAATTAGTTATTCAAGAATTTTTTTTGCAAGCGTCGTCATTTTTTCATGTTAGGTAAAGGGTTACATTATTTTTAAACATTTTTGGGACATAATGTTCGGTCGATCACTGAAACGCACATAGAATGTATCCATGCGCCTGTTATGATAGCCCGTAGCGCTACCGGAAACGAGTCGTCTATATAATACGGAATCAGAACGAGTCGTCTATATGATACGGAATCGGAACACATTATGTGATACGTACCGTTTCTCGTGGTTTTCAGGCCAAAATCTATATGATTGTTAGATAAAATGTTAATATCATATTGATTCATATATTCAATAAAATCCGGATTACTAAGTTTATCCCCGAGTCCATGGATATTCCAAGCTGATTTTTTTAATTTCATGAGTGATGACATTCTAAATAAAAGTGTGTGAAAATATAATGAGTTGAAGAAAATCAAAATACAGACACCAGTAAAATTCTATGAACAAGTGACAATTTGAAAAAAGAATAAATGTGTTCAAAAATATGCATAACCAGTTTGTTGCCAAACACCCGTGCCGGCAAACTTAAGTATGTTTGGAGAGATAACAATCAGCTCCTTGATAATTTAAAACTTTGGTGTTCTTACATAACAAATATTTGTGGAGATTCGGTTCCAGTTTCCAAGTGTCAAACGTAACGGCCCAAAGCCAGCCAGCAGTTCACAAAAATCGCTAATCAAATTTTATTATTTCTTTTTTTCCCTCAAAAACATAGTTTATGACCTTCAGTAGAACGGGCTCTAACAAAGAAGCACAAGCGAATTCTAAACTAAATTTACTTTGTTAATGTTTTCTAACTTGCGAGTACTTATTGTTTGACCCAATTGCAGTTGATATAAGCGGCTTTGGTTGATCGAAGCCTTCACAACTGAACAGCTTGACACAAATTATAGACCCCAGTTGTTCACTTATTATATACAGTTATGTAATACATGCCATTAACAATTTCTCTCCACCAAGGAGTTATGAGGATCGCTATAGGTACAAAACTGTTTAAGCCACTGTTGGTACCAGCGTTTAAGGAAACTTATTTATTTATTTATCGGTGTTTAAGGTCACATACTTATGCACAATGGCTAATCGTTACCGTGACAGTTTTACGGGTGGAGGAAGCCGGAGTACCGGAGAGAACCACTGAGCATCTACGAGCAACTGTTAGCTCCTCAACATTCTAACTCTGTTCAGCGGTTGAAGACATGTGCACCATCGACGTGCAGTACGGTTTAGTTTACGGCGTAATCGGGCCCCCGTGCAGGCAACCGGGATAAAGTGCCTTGCCCAAGGGCATAACGCGGGTCGTCCCGGACGGGGATCGAACTCGGAACCTCTAGCATAGAAAGTCAACGGTCTACCACTGAGCCACCGCGCCTCTACTTCGGACTGGGGGAGAATTAAATACTGAACAGGTGCTTCTAGTCAAGTGTCGTCTGCCGGAATAGGCACACGTCTCTTGACTAGAAGCATCTACTTTACTGCAAGTTTCTCGCGGTTTGTCATGCTCAATAAATTCATTCTGATTCCCCGGCTTCTAAGAGTTAACCGAGCACGAGATGAAGTGAAGAGGGGGAAAATATTTTTATGCTGCCATTTGGCAGCAGAAAAGTTTTTTGTCCCCCACTTCATTTTAACCTGTCCACGCCCATGTTTGCTGATAGGCTTTGGAAAAGAGAACCAAATTGTTAGATTTCTTGTTTCGTATTTGTGTTGAAGAAATTCAAAATACGTTTCTTGTTTGAAGAGAAATAATTCCAGCTGCCACGTATACATGTTCAAATGTATTTGTTTTGTTTATTTACTGCCATACCTTTCATGTATTATGGCTGACCAAATAATACACAGGATTTCCTGTCAAAAATTTTGAAACTGAAAATATCGAAAAATGCTATCCTGGCTACTTTGGATATCGACAGTATGTATACGAACATTGACGTTGATAAAGGTGTTGAATCGGTTAAAATGCATTTGAAAAATATCCGGATGCAAAACGACCGGATGAACAAATTTTGGATCTTTTAGAGCTGAGCTTAAAGGAAATGACTTTCAATTCAATGGAGAATATTTTCTTCAAATAATGGGTTGTCCTATGGGTAAAAGATTCAGTCCTAATTTTGCAAGCATTTATGTAGCGGAATGGGAGGAAAATGCCTTAAGCAAATGTGCAAAGGATCGTCTTGTATATCTCAGGTATTTAGATCACATTTAAATTATTTGGGAACATTCAAAAGAAGATTTTGATGAATTTTTAGAAATTTTGAACAATCATGATCCAAACATTAAATTAAAAGCTATTGTCAGTGAAAATTTTGTTGATTTTCTCGATGTGACCGTGTATAAAGGCAAGCAATTTCAGGCATCCAGTCATTTAGATCATAAAGTATATTTTAAACCAACTGATAAACATCAATTATTACACACAAAATCATTTCATCCTCAACATACATTTGAAGGTATCATCAAATCACGGCTCATTCTTTTCCACCGCAATTCAAGTGATAAGGTAAATTTCAATGAGGCTTGTTCTGCTCTATTTGACGCCCTCAGATCGAGGGGGTACTCACTGCACTTTGTGCGTAGCCTGAAATCTCAAACTCTGAAAAGGCTTGAAAGTCCAGCAGAAACTACTGATTTCGAACCACTGAAAATTCAACACAACAGACCGTTGCAGAAAGGTAGTGGCGCGGTATCTAATTGCAAAAAGCCTCGTTGCAGATTGCATATTTTTATGCCTGATCAGAAAGAGGAATTTTTCTCCGAACAAACGAAAAATCATTATCATTGCAAACACTGTCGGAAGCAGCATGTTGGTCAGAGTCAAAATCCATCCCGAGAACGTGCTACTAGACACAAGCAGGAAATAAAACATAATGCTGATGCCCCAGTAGCACAACATTTTAACCTTCCTAGCCATTCTTTGGACGATTTCGAAATCCATCCTATTGAACAACCACCAATTAAAGACACATCAGAAGAAACGGACGAATTTAGAAAAAAACGTGAAGCTTTTTGGACCAATACGCTTCAACCCATCTGGCCATTTGGTATGAACATATCAGAGGGAGAATGCAAAAAGAGGTCCATCATTCCTATCACTTTAACGTACAACAGAATGAATATCTAAATAGCAAAAATAATAAACGATGAATTCAATTTAACCAACTCTAAATTAAATGAACCTTTGAATCTTCGACCTGTCATCGCCTATAAGAAAAACAAAAGCTTGCGTAACATCCTTGTAAGGACTAAATTAAAGCCCATCAATGAATAACATCAATTATTGCCAGTCAGTTTAACCAGTTCCTAAGCTCATCACTTAGTTTAAATCAATTTTATGTATTTTTGTCATGTTTGAAACCCATCAAGGTTCAGTAAATGAAAACAACATTTAAACGGTGCCAGTGCGAATTTTTAACCTAAAACACACACGCGCACGCACGCACGCACGCACGCACGCACGCACGCACGCACGCACGCACGCACGCACGCACGCACGCACAGAACTGGTCGAACGGATGGAGGTCTGTAGTGCCCGACACCGATACGGTAAGTGTTAGTTAAACAAAGAGGTCCAGTGGGCCTGAAGCGCTCGCCTGACAAAGACCTGTTTCCACTGGCTGCTGCAGCGGTTTGAGAGAACAAGCACTACGAAAGATCTCAGAGTTCCCGCAAAGAAATTGCGTTATTACAAACACTCAACTTCATTGAAACAAAAATTTACAACATTTCAGCAGAATACAGAGTAATATTTATTTATTTACTTATTAGAGTTTAACGACACTTTCGACAGCCAGGATCACCTAGTGTCGGTTAGTTTTACGGGTGGAGGAAGCCGGAGTACCCTGATAGAACCACCGAGCAACGGCGAGCAACAATCAGACTCCCCAGCGTAAGAACTCCACACCAGCAGGGTTAGCATTGGTTGAAGACAGGTGCACCGTTGACGTGCATTACACCTAGTACAGAGCGCCACCGCGCCCGCACATGGCAATACAGAGTAATAAAGTAGAATAGGTTAAAACGACCGAAGGCCTGATTAGTTAGAACTTGATTTGAACAGACTCCAGTCTGACCTCACTAAAGATTTCGAATACCAAATATCAGATTCTGATTGGTAGACACGAATAGAAGATTTTTAAAGATTATAATCATATTGTACTAGGTTAAAACTAAGGATCCTAGAGGGCGCCCAAATGGGAACTAATGAACTCAGTTTGAATCTCGGTGACTCAATGCTGGGAAACAAATATCAAATCATTCTGACTGGTGGATCGGAACAAGATTTTTAATCCTTTTACTGCCACGCCCACTTTGACCATATATGGAGGCCCTCTATGAACGCCTGTGTGCGAGGAACTTTAATAAAATTTATTACACACTTGAAACTCTATCATCTGATTAATTGTTGGAAAGGGCTCTCTGAGCCCTTTCCAACAATTAATCAGATTGTAGGTTTGATCTGCGCATGCCAGAACGTACAGATAATCATTTTTTAAACAATATTTTTATTTCACTCATTTGAAACCGGGTTTGGCGGACAGGCTCTTAACGCCGTACCCTTACATAGCAAAGTTACATTATATGGTGCTTGTGCAGTTGTGCAAAAATGACAAAATATCACGTACCAAAACAATATTTCTAAATTGATGGAAATCTTATTTTCTAGTACATATGAGGGAGGCACAGTGAATTACAAAGCATTTAATCCAGACACCCATAAGTCCGCCATGACGTGTACACATTGCCAACATTAAGATAGCCAGACAGTGGACACGCTATGATGGCGAAGACTCGGCATAAATGAAGTAATTGAAAGATGGATCACTTCTGAGGGTCGAAAGTGGCTTGCCCCACGGTGTCCCTGCGCGCCATCGACGCGCGAAACCATTCTTTCGGATCACTTCTAATCAACACCAGACCAGGGTAACTCACTGTTTTGTCCACCATTACCACTTGCCTGTAGTAAGTTTTCAAACCTTTTATTTTTGATAATGTATTCGTGTACAGTGTTGAATACAAACATGTTGTGCAAGTCAGATTTATACGGGTTTCCGTGGAGAAGGACCTCGATAGTTTTGTCATCGTTTTCCAATTTGTCAAACATCATTTGGCTTTTATGTTCGTAAAAAGGACATGAAAGTACACGCTAAAAACTAAAGTGTTAAAAACTACACTTGAAGTGCTGTATTTAACACTTACTAAGTGCTGAACTAGCACTTTGTTCAAGTGTAGATGTCCCAGAACTTGACAGGTGTTACAATAATACCACTTGACAAGTGTAATGTCGCGACACTTAAAAGGAAACAACGCAGATGACGCGGATCAGGCTCGAACTCTCGAGCCTGATCCGCGTCATCTGCGTTGTGTTCTTTTAATTATGTACCCACCAAGCGCAAATCAAATTATGGACGATTCTGGAAGAACCACCAATGCTAGACACATGGGAAGTGCCATCCATTCAAGTTTCAGATGTCTGACGATTGTAATGTCTAAGTGCTTAAAGCATTGCACTTTGAGTGTTAAAATCAAACCCTAAGAGTTAGACTGGGTTTAACACCTTGAAAGTGTCAGTTTTAACACTTTAGTTTTTAGTGTGTATGTAATGACTAGAGTCTTCATGACGATAGCCACGACGACATTCAGGATTATGCCCTTTTGGTCTGTTAAACTTATGACCATTTAGTTCGCTTCAGTTTAAACGAGGTTTTCAATAGATAATCTGTGCTTTTCTGCTCCGGCATAGTAATATCTAGGGACAATGATGTCATCAGTTACTAAGGCCTTTTTCGTGACATTTACTGTTTCACTGTTTCTGACGTTCTCATTCCAGAGCCTCGCCGCAGGTGGTAAAAATGAGTTTGAGAACCGCTGCGTGTTTCATTTAATTTCACATAATAAATTGGTTATTATTAGTGGATGAGGAGTTACATCTAAAACTGAACGAGGGCTCAACAATCGCATGTAATTAGGAACACCCACTTTAATCATTTTAAATATAGTTATAATTTTATACCGTTTCCTACGTTCCTTTAAAGTTACAAAGCCTGATTCTTTATAAATAAGATTATGACTTGCCCCTCTGGGTACTCCAATTATTAGAGGTATAAATTTCCCCGATGAAGGGTCTGTAACTACTATCTCCTCGCCGCCTCCCGTGCTGACGAGGGGCGGGAAAAATTACAGAAATAATGCCGAATATTGTTTTTTTTCATGCCGAAGGGATCCACCCTCTTTGTGCATTAAAGTACCAGCCTGTTTTACGCACCCAACCTGCAATCAGAGAAACTTTTTTTCAACCCAATCGTGAAAATAATAACCACACTTCCTTAACCCTCTACCCAACGCAGACGATATCAAAATTTATTATTTTAAATATATTTTTATCAAATTTTTAAAAAAATTTCAACGAAACCATATCATGTGACCCCTCGTTGGAACGAGCTCGACGAGTTTGTTCCAACGAGGGGTCACATGATATGGTTTTGTTGAATTGTTTTGAAAAATAATATGTTTTCAAATACTGAATTTGCATATTACGCGGGCGGATGCGACCGATTCGTTGGATAAAGATTTCAAATCATATTTTAAAGCAGTTATCAACATTTTGTTGTTGATTCCTTGAATTTCAGTTTTCACGAGATATTTTTGGGCCAATACCATGAGGTATCGGGGGTGGGGGTGGCGGGTGGCCGCGACATATTGAGAAATTTGAAATATATGCCTCAAATCTCCGCCCAGTCGGCGCGAGAGGGACACACTTTCATACCTTTCCCCAATTGAAAACTTCGATCTTCCTGATATGCCTATGGCATAAAATGCTCGTACCCCCCCCCCCCCCGTCTCCCCAAAATATCCATGTGCACACCCCACTCCCCCATATAGATATCTGGCTACGCGCCTGATCGTTACAAAATTGGAATAACGTTTTGCATTGCAGACTCTCACCATATCATCCAGACTGATTCAAGTGTTTTTGTAGATATTTTAAAGATTTAACCCTTTATCCAACATAACGGCCAAAACCGGCCATCGCTATTCTAAGAAATCGCCAATTTTCATTATTTTTTCATCTTTTGTCTCAAAACATAGGTTATGACCCCTCGTTGGAACGAGCTTGTCGAGCTCGTTCCAATGAGGGGTCATAACCTATGTTTTTGAGATCAAAAAATAGTCATTCAAGAATTTTTTTTGCAAGTGTCGTCTGCTTTTCATGTTAGGGAAAGGGTTTAAGATATGACAATTGGCATCAATTTAGAACAGAGAAAGTTGAAAATAAAATTACTCGTAATTATAATGTATATTCCCAGAGACGACGCGAAGAAGACCCGACTTTTTGCGGGGGTGGGGGGAGGGGGTGCACAGATTTGTCCCGATTATGGTTGCTCAAGTCCCGACTTATAAAATATTGACTACCAACTGCATCACCAAGACATATAGGCCAACTTTCGTTGATGGTGTCCGTGTAACTGGAATATTAGTCAGCCGAGATTAAGAAACCCAGAGTTCTTGGAAATTATTTCTAGATAAATACACGCAGTTGTCGCGACTCACTGGCTTCCAACCTTATTTAATAAGCATGTAGCCTAACGTAGCGTACCATGCTGGGCTCCAACACACCAAATCGGGTACCATGGACCCTCCATTGGTGGTGTGACCGACTGCGCACACGTTTGACATTAGCTCAATTTTCAAATCTTGTCCAGTCCAGTCTCGAAAGAAATTGAAATACCAGCGAGAGCGAATCGACATCGAAGAGTAATAGGCGATGGTGATGAGATACCCCACCCCACCCACATAGCGACGTCCCTAAACGTTTCCATCTCAAAATTTCAATCTTATTCCTCCTCTTGTTGAAAGAATACTAAATATTTTAGACTGAAATAACAGAAATCCCCAATCGCAGAAAGGGCATCCCTTGGTAATTATATATGACGTCACGCCTAATTTTAGACACGTGCAAAAGGCTTGGCGCTAGATGTCAACATGGCGACTCAAATATTGTTCGATTCTGTTCTGAGTCACAAATTCTGGCTGCCACAGGGGTACACGTGGAGCGATTTAGAATCGAAAGACCCCAACGTTTACCATCCGAAATTTTCAGACTTACCAATATCCATTTTGGTGGCTCTTGTGTTAATATGTGTTCGCTTGTGTTGGGAGAGGTGAGCGGTATTTGACATTACCTAATTTCGTGTGATTTCGTTGACAGCGTCTGGGAAATGCATTAGTCATTGAAATAAAACAATGACATCCCCAGCATTTATCTGAGAGAAAAAGAATACCAAACTCTATATTTGATAAATAGCATTTTCATTTTTCGGTCACAGATTTTTAATTGCCTGCAAGATGCCACTGAATCTTTTGAGGGCAGGATCAGGTCCAAAGTTGAAATTCCACATTGAACATTGTCTTGAAAATGGATGTTGAAGAAGCCATTTGTCATCATTTTGCTGATGTGAAGTGCTTTAGATCAAGAGAAACAAATACTTGAAAATATTTGACATATATATGATACAGTTGAAACGAGATAATCACAATTCTCTTCAGAACAATTGTCATTTGAATTTTTATTTCTGGAAAAAGTTTGTTTTACCAATGTAACCACCCAAAAAGGGTAAAGCATAGGGGTCCTAAACACTGGCATGACTTTAATTTTTTTCGTTAATTGACCATGAAATGTAAACTTATGCAAAATAAGTTTTATTTTAAAAAATATTCGATATAAATTACAAAACAATGCTGAATATATGAAAACAAGCCTGTCAGAATGAATCTGGAATAAAATGTCTTTTAAAAAAAATAAACTTACAGTATGCAACAAGTGTATTACGTCTCCACCACCCAACCCCCGGATGGATGGAAAATGAAAATATGTCCCAGTTCTACCTGGTGATTGTAACCAGTCTCCAGACTCCCTTTGTGCAAAGGATGGAGTTGAGTGTTTGTATGTTTAATTGCAACAGCATTTGATGTATTTTAGGAGCAGCAGTGTGTACTTAATGCTCTTTGTTTGCATATGGTATTCAACCATGTTGATTCTCAATTGGCTACTGCCAAATATCAATCATTGAGTAAACTGAAAATTTATTACGGTATCGGTATTGAGTGGATAACAATATACTATACAGGCATACTGAAGTAATTAAAAGTTGCTGAATTTTTTGGTATGTGTGATTTCCAGCCTGAAACTCAAAATAGAATGATTTTCTTTGCTGCATTGCCGAAAACTGGCAGACACACTGCCCAAACGCTGCATTTTAGCACATACTGGGAATGGTGAAGGGGGATGTGGATGTCCTCAGAATTAGTGATGACATTCGGCAATGTTGTCTTGAGAAGGCCTGATGGTAGCATTTTTTCTTTTCGCCAGTGGATGCTACAATCATTTTTGACTTGTTCCAAGTATCTCATTCCAATGATGGGTACACGTGGGCCAATATCCGCCCCTTTCCCAAAAGGAAAACGTAAGTGTTTTCCCCAATTGGTGTGCGAATTTCCAGTCCTGGCAATCTAGAAAATCTAGGAGTCCAAAACAGTTGCCCTCCTCAGATTGGTTAATTGCACCTGAAATTTTCAATGCAAAAGCTATTTTGGTTATATTCACTTCAAGGTGTTAATATTGTGACAGAAAAATTGTACTACATTCAGCTACATAGTGGACAAATTGGCACACACGTCTCATTATTCAAAATGCTGCATTCAATTCTTATGTGACTGTCTGCTACACTCAAAATGTATCGAAATGCCACACAGAATGGGCCATGAATTATTGTGAATCAGTGCAACATTGACAAATCGTCCCCTGAGTTCCAATGTGTTCTCTGTGCCAATAGGCACAGAGAACACATTAGAACTCACGGGATGAAATGATAATAGATTTTAAAGGCAGTGCCAAGCACGTCTGGCATTCCAGAAAATCAACAGGTGCAAAAAATTGCCTTCCTCAAATTTTTCTAGGCGTGCAGCACTCCTGCACTCCTAAAGAATACCAGGCCTGAATTTCCCAATTGTTATCACATATTGTCCAGACGTAAACACCGGTTGTTATTCATTTTGGTAATCAGGATTGAATTTGTGTGCAGTTAACAGAAGAATATTGCGCAAACAACTTTTAAAGTAGTCCTATATGATATTAGCCAAAATAATAATGCAGTTTCGGGGAAAGAAGATTGTGATTAACGATATAATCATGATATTGTTCTCTTGTGAAGGTTATCTTTATTCTGGTAAATAGTGTTAATATGGTTTAGAGTAGAGTACGTGACAAGCAGATTGTACAGTACGGCCATCATGGACTTGTCACTTTCCACGGGGTGGGCAATATTTCCACGGACGCAATAATATTAGCTTTCAAACACTATTTATACGATGAATACTCATCAGCCCGGAGCTTCATAAATTAAAATTTTGCTGAGGATGAAACTTATTACCTGGTAAATGCATGCATGGACGTCACTGCACAAGCCTGGATTACGACCAGTCCACGGCGACTGCACTGTACCTCGGTTGCCCAACGTTGAACAAACGAAAAAGATTAAGGCATTCTGTTGTGGTCTGGCATTGTTTTTTCTTGTCGCTGGGATCACTTGCGTAAGAGATTATAATACCGGTGAATCAGGCTTGGCAATTTCAGGAGAGCGATTTTTTAGCTCTCCTTACCGCCCTCCTGAAAGAATTAAGGAGAGCGAAAAATTGCCCTCCTAAATATTTTGGTCTGGGATGATTGAGATTACATGTATTATGCTCACATTAAATTTTTGTTGTAAAGCAAAAATGTAATTTAACTTCAAAGTCACATAACATCACGTACTTTCATTTTGAAAGTGGTTTAGTGGTAAAAGGTAATGGCTGCAACCATACCCAAACACAGTTGCAATCATTTGAAGCAAAATGGGTCACAGCAATATTTTTTTTTCTGTCAGTTTCAAGTTCAACAGCTGACATCACAGTTTGAGGGGCAATTATTCAAGGAATATCGACACTATAATATACTACCATTACTACTATCCTGTCACTTGAAGCACTTGCACCAGGATGTGACTGTAGATTCAAGCAGACCTGTTGTCCAAGAAAGTCATATGCCTACCACTATCACCTTCAACCCCCTTGGGGGGTTGAAGGTGGTAGTGGTAGGCGTATGACTTTCTTGGACAACAGGTCTGGGTACACACACAGGTCTTGTCAAGTGGGTGTTTGGTTGTTGAGTGAGACATCTAGATGTCTAAGAGATTTCGCTTTACCTTAGTAAAGTTAATAAAATCACTGATGTAGTCTGTTGGTTTCAGTTTCAATGAGTTCGTTCAACTGGATACTTAAAATGCTGTGTAAAGCTAATTGCTCTCCTAAGCTGATTGAGGAGAGCGATTTTTTGCCCTCCTCCATTTTTCAGAATGCCAGGCCTGGTGAATCAATCTGTTCATCAATAGCGACAAGTTGTAAACAGTAGCATTTGACTCGAGCAAAATCGTAAGATGATGCTGCGATTTCTTCTTAGTTTCTGCAATTTTTCAAATAGTGAAGTTTATACTTGAAAAGCCTGTTCTGAAATAATATTTATTACCTATGTCGGCAGTGACGCATGAGAAAGGCGCGCGGTCGCTCTTGCGCACCATCACTCACACAAAATTTTCAAGGCACGCGAATAATTGCTCGTCTCTGTTCTTGGGTGTTTTTTATCCATTTGAGTTGCGTCAACAGAAACATTCAATTAATTTTTGATATTGGGAAATTTTTAATCACTCACAATTTGATGCGTTTAAAGAACAATTCCAAACAATTTCCTTTTCGTCGTTATGAACATGACACACAGTAGTTCTCTTATACATCCACACACAACACGCTAACAGTAAGAGGGTTGTACATTGACAACTCGCCCAGATCTCACTCCTGCCAGAAAACGAACACGCATGTTCAGATATAAAAAAACGGTGGTCATTCTGAGATATGAGAAACGTTTTAATACTTCCGTATTTTCTTTTATCAAAGACATGCGGAATGTTGCCCCGTTCCTTATTTTCATTTACACACGTGGCACCTGTCGCTCCAATTCACCAGTGACATGAATTAATGTGCCTGATTTGGAATTTACACATCCATTTTTCACGATTTTAATAATCTGCCATTTAAAATCTAGAACTAATTTTAGTGGGTTACATATATTTTCACCGTCAAAATTTCCATCCGTGTTCAGTTGCATTCATACATTCGTTTCGAAGGACGCTTGTCAATGGAAATTGCAAAATAAATTTTTGTACATGCCATAATATATAGTTCACTTCAGATTATCTAAAAGTTCATTTCAGGAATTCTGGTAATACATTTAATAAACAAACACTAGATTTCAAGCTTGCAATTTTATTCTGAACCACAGGCAAACAATAACATTAACTTAACTTAATTCAGAAAAAAAATACTCTTTGAATGTACAATTCAACAGTATTAAAGAAATGAAGATAAACATTGAATCAAAATCACTCTCCTCACATTTTTCACTCTCGCAAACTTGATTTGAGGTGAGCGATTTTCAACTCGCCTCCATTTTGCTCCCATTTATTCGTCACTGTTTCGGCCTATTGAATCTGAAAACTGCTTAGGGCTGTCACGATTTTTGAATTTAGGAATCGATTAAGCGTTGCAAATAATCGATTAATCGTACATAGATGACCCCGCCTCCACATTCCCCTCTCTTTGAAAACGTTAAAAATGAAGTTCAAGTCAGTTGACCTTCCTCAAGTAAACAACGAAGACGATCCTCTTTTAGGTGCATTCAAATGTTTGATGTTCTGAACTTTTGAACTGTCAGTGTAATAATCAAGACCGGTCGTCAGTTGCGAACTTCGCAAGTTCGCAACTGTCGACCGGTCTTGATTATTACACTGACGGTTCAAAAGTTCAGAACATCAAACCTTTGAATATTCCTAAATGGCAAATGCTTCTAACGGCTTCTTGAGATTTAACGTCAATGTTCGTGACTCTTTACCTTAAGAAACAATTGTTTTTTCGTCCAGTTTTTTTAAATTATTAAACGTCTATAACAGGGTAAAATTTACCGATTCTTCGACAACGAAAAATACTAATCGATTTCGGCGTGATCGATCAGCAATCGATTAAGCGAATAATCGTGACAGCCCTAAAACTGCTATCACTACAATGATATTATAAAACATGAAATTGTTATGTTAATTTAGAACAAGTCATCCCCTCGGTGTTGGAATTTATTATCCAGACGAACAAAACACTACAAGTCGGAACAACTTAGAATAAAGTTAAAAAATGTGATTTTGGCCTACAGTTAAACTAGGAAGTACTGTCACAAACTTTGCACTATTTGGAAATAATAGTGCATTAAGATAGCACAGCAAATCACACGAAAATAACTTATGAAGCATGGTGGTCTATTGCGATTTCTGCAGAATTGTTACGCACGATAGCTGATAGAAATTCAGTGCTTGTAATTAGCAGTTATTGGTAATAAAGTCACACCTTCTATTGAAATAAGCATTGTGAATGTAGTTAAATACAGTGGAGCCCACTTAATTGGATATCTCTTAAGTTAATTGTATATCCCTGTTAATTGAATGTAATTTTCAAACACAAAACCATTTGCCATACCTTCAGTACAAATTTGATCTGTCAATTGCATATGGGTTGTAGAGTAAACTCCTGTTAGTTGTATATAAATTTTTATAATATGTTGAAAAAATTACTGTGACACACACCAAATTCCCCTTATTTATCAACCTTTTTGGCCTCACTACTTCCAATACAGGCATTTATTTTATTATATCTTGTTTGACAGAGGTCTATGAGATCTGTCAAACAAGATATAATAGAATAAATGCTAAGTTTACCTCCAGAACTCAGAAAACTGACCAAATCCCTGTTAACCCTTTACCTAACGCAGACAATATCAAAATTTATTATTTTAAATATCATTTTTTTAAATTTTTCAAAAAATTTCAACAAAACTATATCATGTGACCCCTCATTGGAACAAGCTCGATGAGCTCGTTCCAATGAGGGGTCACATGATATGGTTTTGTTGAAATATTTTGAAAAATTTAATTTTTTTCAACTGCTCAATTTGCATATTACGCGGGCGGATGCGGACGATTCGTTAGGTAAAGGGTTAATTGTATACTCCTGTTAATTGAATAGTTTTCACTGGCAAAATGGATATTCAATTAAGAGGATTCTACTGTATTAAAATTCAGATACCGGCAGGACTGCCTTATTTTCATTCATTGTTTTTTTTCTTCTTTTTATTCAATTATTTCGCTCCAATGCAGGAAGTATTTATATTCGGGCATTGTGTGATTTTCATTTTTGAAGATTAGTGAGGACATCATGTAAGTCAATTCCAGATGGCTAAACATCAAGAAGGAAGAAGTAATCACATCACAGAGATTCTTGTGTCCTCTTTGGGAAAGGGTCTGGAACCCATGCCATTAGGAAAATTTGTATCATGAGGGCTTGAATTGGGAATTTGTTTTGGACAGGCCTGGAAATAAGTGGTCGGTCACGGACAGTGACTGGCACGAAACATCGACGTGACAGGCGCTAACTGTATCCAAATGGTCATGAATGACCGGCGTATTTTTCTCCCAAGTATGTTAATTTTTCACATGAGACCTTGTGTTCTGAATCATTAATTATGGATGTTGATCATGAATAATTTCCACATTCGAATATATTCTCTAAAATAAATACAAATACAGTTAAAACTAGAAGTTCTGTCATGAAATGCGCACAAATAGCACATTGATATGCACGTTAATGTACGCGTTATGGCCCAAGTAAAGCTATCAAATTCTGTACATATGGCCTGTGCACAAGCACTGTTTCAGCCAATGGACCTCCGGGTAACCCGGACGTCCATTGGCAGAAACATTGCATGTGTTTGCTATGAGTGACTAGGAGAACCTGCCATGCTTTGGATGCCATTCGATATGGCAATTGTGCGCAATTCCAACGTGCTATTAAGCCAAGATAAGCGCACTATTCGTGACAGGACTTCTAGTTTTAACTGTACAAAATCGCAAAACACAAGACAAATTTATAAATGAGAGACGCGCCTTTCGCAATCTAAACTAAACTCATTTGTACTCTTGTACTCTATTTTTTCCGTGTATGTTCTTCAAATCGAACCAGATGATCCCCTCCTCTTTCCTTTCCTTTGTGTAATATACTTTCTTTGAAGACTGTGAGCAGAATTTGTCATAATTTCTGGAAAGCTTTACAGTAATTCAGTAATACTTCCAGAAAAATATAACCAGTTTTAACTCATGTGACAGATGTGCAAATGCCGATTTTATTTGGTGCCCAGGTTACCTGGTGCCGAAAATGATGGGGTTGGTTTTGACCAGGTGCAAGATTTCCCAGTGGTGAGACATCCAGGCTCCAGGTGCGGATATGTTCAGCATTCAATTTCAAAGAAATTATCGCATTGGAGTCCAGTTGTTACGTTTTAAGAAAAAAGAAGTGATTTGCGGACTAAAGACATCCCCGTCATGCAGTTTAATGTTATAAAAGTTAAGTGTCATTTCAATAAAATTGAACGCAGGTAGGCCCTAATATTTTGTATATCGTTACGAGTCTTACGACGTTAGCCCAACATAATTTACATGGGTTTTGCCCTAGTTAATGTTTGATTTGGAAGCCAAAAAATATGACCGACCTGGGAGCAGGCCTGAAAATAAGCCGACATTTGCAAAATGAGGTCCCCAGAAGGTTAATTTGATCATGCTAGTCCATACAATGGGCCAATTTATCCTCTGGGTACCTCGTTCTGTTTAGGTTTGAGACCCTTATTCAGCTTGAGGTTCAAAGAGGGTGAATTTAATGACAGAGCAGACTAAATTCACCCTCTTGAGACCTCATTTTGCAGATGTCAGTCTGCTTATTTTCTGGCTTGCCTGGGAGACTGTATGACCGATCCAATCATTATGGAGCCGGTCCTTATGACCGATACACCCCAAAAAATTATTTCCGGGCCTGGTTTCGGAGAGGAAAAACCATACAAAGACTAGAGCTGGGTGATTTCCCAATTAATCGGGCATAGCCGGTTATGAAAAAATATTGTTAATAATATCGTCAGAATTAAAAAAAAATGAAATATGGTGAGAAATCATTCCCTCAACTTGGCCTCAAGCCCTCCTGGATTGAGAAAAAACATAACACTGTTCAAAGAATGCAGTTCCTGTCCATTCCAGAAGTGTTGGAAATCCTAGAGTTAACACTAATGATCTCAATTAACATAGTGGCGTGGACATTACCCGCATGACCAAAGTCCCTGGTCTTTGATAGCACAAAATTGCATTGAGAACATTACATGTACATTTAAGACTAAATAAAATGTGTTCAGCCGGTAGTCTGCAGTATGATTCATGATACGGACATCACCACGCAGTAAGAGACTTTATGTGCAGAAAAAAACTAAAATAAAATCATTTTCTCAATGGTAGATAATTTCTAGGCAACATATATGTCGCATGGTTTTCAGTTTGACTTTGTAAAATTCATTGTTCAGTTCAGTTACATGGACCTCCCTTGATGTGTCTCCAATGTTGCCTGCATTCCTGTAAACATTGGAGAAACACATCAAGGGAGGTAAAAAGCTGAAAAATGAACATTACTTTTTGATATGTTGTGTGCCTCTCTGTTGACCATGTATGGGTACATACAAGTTCACAACACATGTTTAAAAATCAATGTTATTATTAAATTGAGACACACGGTACCATATATGTGTTCAGTATATTTCTGATTAATAAGGTAGAGCCTATTGCATTAAGTACACAAAAATATATTCACACTATTTACCAGAATAAACACAACTTTCACAAGAGAACAATATCGTGATTATATCGTTAATCCCGATCTTTCCCCAAAACCATGATTATTATTTTGGCTAATATCGCCCAGCACTAACAAAGACTAAAAAATTTTGCATTCAAATTGAGTAGATAACACTAAGACCAATACCTAAGCAACTGCATGTATACTACAAGTAAGTTTTATAACAAACAGTCCCATAGATGTTCACATAGTGTCTGTAGTCTCTTTTTAACAACCTGGGTTCATATTTGGGCTCAGTATAGGAGTCCGATTTCGAACTTAGTGCATTTCAGGCAAATTTCTTAAAAAATCTTCTTCTCCAGATCGAGCAGGCAAAATCTTTTGATATTTGGTATGCAACATTGTGGGGTGGATCTGATTCAAGTTTGTTCAAATCGGCTCCCTAAATTCATATTTGGGCTGACTATAGAAGCTCGAATTTGAACTTAGTGCATTTCAAAACTTAGTGCATTTCAGGCAAATTTCTTCAAAAATCTTCTTCTCCAGATCCAGCAGGCAGAATCTTTTCATATTTGGTATGCAACATTGTGGGGTGGATCTGATTCAAGTTTGTTCAAGTCGGCTCCCTAGATTCATATTTGGGCTCACTATAAAAGCTCGAATTCGAACTTAGTGCATTTCAGGCAAATTTCTTCAAAAATCTTCTTCTCAAGATCCAGCGGGCAGAATCTTTTCATATTTGGTATGCAACATTGTGGGGTGGATTTGATTCAAGTTTGTTCAAATCGACCCCCTGGATTCATATTTGGGCTCACTATAGAAGCCCGAATTTGAACTTAGTGCATTTCAAAACTAGAGATGGGCGGTATTGGAATTTTGAGTTCGGTATCGGTTTCGGTATTTTTGTGTGGGCATATCGCGGTATCGGTTCGGTATTCGGTATGTGACTTCAGATTCACTGATAGTACCAAAGGGGAATCCATGTCCGAAAAAATACTGAATAAGTTGTTCTTGTATCATTCTATCACAGTGCTACACATGCCATTGTTGATGGGCTCAACATTGTCAATCTTTTGTCACCACAGATCATATCAACAGTAATTTGGTGACTTGTTCTAAATACGCCTTAACTTTTCAAGCTCACTTAAGGCGTCTGTAATCATAGAATGTGTGTCCTGAAGATGTCATCTTTAGGTGGGCCTGATGACAGTAGTAAAATGATCTGGTCAGTGATTTCTAGCCAAGTCTTGGCTGCCTGTTAAGGCAGCCAAGACTTGGCTAGAAATCACTGCTAAGCAACTGGACATGTACAGGTCGTAGACTATTGATAATTTAGTACAACTGCCCTGGTCCTTAAGGCTTAACAAAACTGAAAAATAAAATCAGTCACTTCTTTCATGAAAATGAACACTTCAACTGCTATCAATCCTCACCAAGGCCTTATAAATAGTGAATGCACAGGGAAAATTAAAAATACCGTTGGTTTCGGTATTCAAAGATTGGGTCGGTTCGGTTTTTCGGTGTCCCCATGATATCGGTATCGGTTCGGTTTTTCGGTATATTGCCCATCTCTATTCAAAACTTAGTGCATTTCAGGCAAATTTCTTAAAAAATCTTCTTCTCCAGATCCAGCAGGCAGAATCTTTTCATATTTTGTATGCAACATTGTGGTGTGGATCTGATTCAAGTTTGTTCAAGTCTGCTCCCTAGATTCATATTTGGGCTCACTATAAAAGCTCGAATTCGAACTTTGTGCATTTCAGGCAAATTTCTTCAAAAATCTTCTTCTCAAGATCCAGCGGGCAGAATCTTTTCATATTTGGTATGCAACATTGTGGGATGGATCTGATTCAAGTTTGTTCAAATCGACCCCCTGGATTCATATTTGGGCCCCTCATGGACCAATATCACCCCCCCCCCCCCCCCCCCCTTGGGTTTATATTTGGGCTCAGTATAGGAGCCCAATTTTGAACATAGTGTATTTCAGGCAAATTTCTTCAAAAATCTTCTTCTCCAGATCCAGCAGTCAGAATCTTTTGATATTTGGTATGCAACATTGTGGGGTAGATCTGATTCAAGTTTGTTCAAATCGGTCCCCTGGGTTTATATTTGGGCTCAGTATAGGAGCTCAAATTTGAACTTAGTGCATTTCAGGCAAATTTCTTTGAAAATCTTCTTCTCAAGATTCAGCAGGCAGAATCTTCTGATATTGGGTATGGACCATGCTTGGGGGGGGGGGGGGGAGATTCAAGTTTGTTCAAGCCAAGTCCCTGGGTTCATATTTGGGCTCACTGTGGTAGCCCGAATTATAACTTAGTTCAAAATGAGGAATTTTCTTTAAAAATCTTCTTCAGAATGTTTTGATATTTGGTATGCAGCATCCTTAGGGGGTGAGATTCAAGTTTGTTCAAGCCATGTCCCTAGGTCCATATTTGGACTCACTGTGGGAGCTTCAATTGTAACTTAGTTCAAAATGATGAATTTTCTTGAAAAAATCTTCTTCAGATCCAGCAGTCGGAATGTTTTGATATTTTGTGTGCAGCATCCTTGGGGGGGGGGGGGGGGGGGGGGGGGGGGGGGATTCAAGTTTGTTAAAGCCAAGTTCCTGAGTTCATATATGAGCTTGAATTATAACTAAGTTCAATATGAGGAATATTCTTTAGAAATCTTTTTTTTTAAATCACTGGTTAGAATCTTTGGATATATGGTATAAGCTTTTCTTAGGAGGAGCAGATGCAACTTGTTGAAATCAATTCTCTGGGTTGATATTTGGGCTACCATATCAAGTGAGTGCCCTCAGGCCCCTTGGGACCTCTTGTATTTTTATTTTGTTCTTGTTTTTTTTTGGGGGGGGGGTGGGGAACTGATATTCAGAAGGCCACGGTGAGGGGAAGGCTGATATTCGGAAGTGGACAGGGGCCTGACCCCAAGAAACATTTGTGAAATTCAGTGCTCTTAAGAGCAATTCTGAAGCATTTGTGGTAGTGATCAAGGGATTATATCATAGGCCCATGATACGATTACCAATTATTCAGAGTCATAATCGACCGATTCCAATTATTAATTGACTAACTGTCGGAAGGTGCTATAGCCGACTATTATTTTACATAGTCAACTATTTTTTTAGCCGTGTACATCATACCACTGAATGATGATATTGGTCCGTGAGGGGCACTTAACATTTCTCAGTACCTGTTATCCATCGTTTTCATTGTTCATATCACAAAATTATGCAGTAACTTTGACTTTACACTCGCATATCATCTCATAAAATGGACGTTGTCATACCTGAACTCCATACTGGATCAAGCTATTGTGAACAAATTATTGATAATCCCAGTTAATTGTTGCCATTTTAAATCCAATAATTTTATCGATATGGAATTTATTGACACTAAAAATTTCCAAACTTGGAAGTGCTAACATCATTCGACACAAAATTGATTAGGACAGTGAGGAATTCCCAGTAAACCCTAGTATTTTTCTGAACATACATGTACATTTACCACAGGTACTTGACACAAGCTGTGAAATCGAAAGAAAAATTATATCTGATAGTATTCACTAATTGGTTGGCGGAGCTTACTTTTAGGGCTGCACGATATTCAAAACTGAATACCGGTATCGGTATTCAAAAAAATGCCGCTGTATACCGGTATATCGAAAACTGTTCAGATATATGAACACAAGTACCACAATCGAGACCCAAGGCATCACAGTCGGAACGAATTAGCATGCCTTGATGATGCGGTTCGAAACACCTTTACCCAACACAGACGATATCAAAATTTATTATTTTCAAAATTAATTTATCAGATTTTCCCTAAAGATTTCAACAAAACTATATCTTGTGACCCCTCATTGGAACGAGCTCAACAAGCTCGTTCCAATGAGGGGTCACATGATATAGTTTTGTTGAAATTTTTAAAAATTATTTTTTCAACTGCTGAATTTGTATTTTACGAGGGCACAAACAGACGACTCCTTGGATAAAGGGATAATATTATTCAATCGGGGCTACATTTAAAAAACTCAAGACATCTTGAAAATTGAATTGTGGGTAAATAAATAATGATGATAAACCGATATTTTTGTAATTACATCGGTATTCAATCGATATTGGTTTGAATACCGACATATATCGATTTATCGATATACCGTGCAGCCCTACTTACTTTGATGGACGCATTAAGTCTGCTTTCTTTTTTCAATTCTCCGTTGGAAATTCTGATATTGATAATTTGATATTTTGATTTTCTGCCGTCAATGCTTATTTCATTATCTCTGATAGAGTATTAGTGTTCTTTAATAACAGAGTTATTATGACTAGGTGTCACTTCGTCTGGACATTTGCTGGGATAGAGTTATTGGTTGGTGTCAGTGTCATTTCCTTTTCTGATCACATGGCTGTGCCGTTTCACAAAAAGAGCAGGACATAAACTGCAGTGAGCTCTGGACATGATTCCAGTAGACCAGCATTTCGTTAATTTGATGATAAATCCATCGAAACATTGGGTAGTAAATCTTTTGGAGCTGTCAGTTGGTAGTATAATAGTACTCTGTTGAGTTCTTGCTATCAGCGGGCACTTTGCGAAATTGCCGTCCTTGATTTGTGACTTGTGTTTGAAAAATCGGTGAGAACCAATATTTTTCTGGTAGTGCCGATTTGATTCTGATACCCTATAATTGGCCGTTTATGTCAGCCGATACAGTTAACCCTTTACCCAACGTAACGGGCAAAACCGGTCAGCGCTATTTTCAAAAATCGCCTATTAATTTTAATTATTTTTTCATCTTTTGTCTCAAAAACATAGGTTATGACCCCTCATTGGAACGAGCTCGTTCCAACGAGGGGTCATAACCTATGTTTTTGAGACAAAAAGTGAAAAAAAATAGTTATTCAAGAATTTATTTTTGCAAGTGTCGTCTGCTTTTCATGTTAGGTAAAGGGTTAACTGTTTGATCACTAATTTGTGGCACACATTGCCCAATATTGGAAACCATGTTATGTGAAACTGGATGAATTGGGTAGACTATTCATAATTTAGCAAAATTTGGAGAATAACTCTGGCTATCTGGTGAGTACATGTAGATGAGAGCAAGTGAAGTCTCCAGCCTGATATCTCAAACAGTGGGATGGGGTTCATTCATTGTTATCGTGAATACTTTTGTTCTTCAACAAACTGTGGATGTACGCCTACATGTAAGCTCAACTTATTGTACTTTTACTTCTCGAGAGAGGGATTGTCAGGTTTTGAGTTAAGCACCAATAAACATGATTGATCACCATCCTTCTTGATGTAAACAGACTGTACATGTAAGTGGTATATGTGGACTCACCGTATATGTATTTGTTTGGTGGGAGGGGGAGTGTAAAACAGCTTTTTTCTGTTTGCGACAGTTTTGTCAGGTAGCCAGTAGAGCTGTAGGTTTTTAAATTTCTTGTTCGGTTTTGGTTTTGGTTTTTCAGGTGGAGAAAAACCTCGGTTTGTTTCGGTTTTCGGTTTGTTCATGAGGCCAAGTAAAATTCAATAAAATTCATTCTTATGTCCGGAGTCATAACTGAATGGTAGTGAAATTGAGTGAAACTCAATGAATGCCCAAAATAAGCTATAATACATGAAGAATCAGGAAGGCCAATATAATTATTTCCTAAATATACAGAACTTTTATTGTGCTTGGCCATTTTTCGAGGTCTGACACCTACATGCAACTTGAGGAAAACTGCAAACACAACTAAACTGAAATGTCGGGAATTCACAGAATGTAGCCTTCCCAGATTAGTGAGAGTACCCAGACACTGCCATTGGCAGTGTCTGGGTACTCTCACTACTCTGGGTACTCTCACTACTCTGGGATGGCTACATTCTGTGAATTTCTGCAGCAAGAGAGTATTTAATAAAAAACGAAAAACCTTAGATTATGGGATGTCGGCGGTTTCGGTTTCGGTTTTTAAAAAAAACTAAAAACCTCGGTCCGGTTTCTGTTAACCTACAGCTCTAGTAGCCAGCAGCCAATCAGTACTTTTGGCAATCACCTTGCATTTTTGAACAGTAGTGGGTGTGAATAAGCTTTGATAATATCTCTGTCAATGTACACAGCTCCCATTTTATTACCTTAATCAGCTAAAAAGGTTATTTAATGACCAGATGACAAAGGCAAACAAATAGGTGTAAAATTTATATCTCACGGGACTTCTGCTCTTTTATCATCAGTGATATATGGATTAATGATAAAGACTGATTGAAAAGATCTGATGTGGCAGCAAATCAGTTCAGGATAGAAAAATTAAAATAAAGAACCCAAGTCAATTCTTTTGCGTATATGTTGTCAGAAAATGTTAAAAGATAAGATTGGCTCATGACGACGGCAAGACTCCAGACCCTGATTTGTTCACAGAAAATTGATTAGGCCTAAAAAAATTAAAAATCTGTTTCTGAGGCCCTCCCGCATGATCCTTTTGGCCGCTGCATGCTCTCTTTTTATAACCAATGTAAACTTTAAAAAAATAAAAATTATTTATGTCTGATATTTTACCTAAGTTAAAAAAAATTGATAAATTTGTCCCTTGAGTGCAAGAATGCTGAAGCATTGCAAAGCCTTCTTGCTCTCAAGGGACAAAATACACCACCACCCATGCTATTCTGTAGATTATGAGTCCTAAAACATAAACCAAGAACATGAACTTTTAATGGCAAAGAGATAATTACACAAAATAAAAAATAAAATAAAAAAATGCTTGCCTGCATGCAATTTTACAAATAATGGCCTGAGAAACAGAAGATCTACTTTGTGTGGCCTTAGCAACTTCTTTTGTAGCCCAGTTTGTGGATCTAAGGACCCTCTGGGTTTACCATGTTTTGGCCCGGAGTGAGAAAGTTTGAAAATTTGACCTGAAAGACTCAATTTCATTGCATCTAGGAATGTAACTGAGTCTTACTTTTAAACTCATTTTCCAAGTGTATGAAGAGAAATTATATTATTCTGTTACTTATTAGTATTCAGGTGCTAGAGGAGTCCAGGTAAGAAAATACATTGTTATGATATAGGTTGATCCCATCTTTAATACATCAACAAATTCTTCTAATTTCATCTTATATTCTTGCGATGTATGTCCTGCTGAGTTCCAAAACACGTGTACAGTTTACCTTGTTACATATTGTAGTTTCAGTTTCATGAGACATGTATTTACTTCCCAGAAATACGTATACGTGTGTCCTTGACATTCCAGTTCAATGTCATCAGGATTTCCCCACCCACCAACCAGAAGCGATATATGCTCTACAAGCTATGTACTGTAGTTGATGATATAAATAGTATGCAATTTGTGGAATCATTATACATCATACCATCCAACTCAGCGATTGTGAGAATACCTTCTGCATTCGTAGATTTTATCCTGAAGTTAAAAAACGCAAATCAGTTCCAGCTATTGAATTGCAGCTTTCAAATTTTGCTTTGCATTTTGCGATGCAAAACCGAATAAGTCGAGGCCTGGACTCTGGAAAAGTTGAAAAGCAAATTGAGACAAGTTATACAAATCAGAAATTCCAAAAACCACTTAGTTTCAGCAGAATTTGTTCCAAAGTGTCAGTACTCGTATGAACAGATCATCTGAAAATACAAGGCAGCCGTGATTCTGAAATGGTGTGGGGGCTTTGAAATTATTTATGCCTAATATTAATCACTCTCCAAGTGCTGGAGATGGGGGAAAATACCCAACCTTGCATGTTTTTCAATCAACACCCATAAATTATTATGCTTATTTCACCCTTAGGCTAACACGAATATGAACGGCATTTGCCTCAAAAGCATAACTTTTGACCACTCAAGTGGGATTTCAAAATCTTGTGGATGGGTGGGTGGATGGGGGTAATTGCCAGCTGAAATATTCAGGGAACGGTTCAGCCAGGGTTGGTATGGGTGAAATCATTAGACAGCTTATTGATCAGTCTGACCGCTGAAGGTTGGTATAGGTCAAATATTGGGGATGTTTCGGTTCAAAACGATGGGGGTCGATTTGGCCAGGGTATGGTTTGGTCTATTCCCATCATACTGACTATTGAGTTGCAGCTTCACAAATTTTGGTTATTATTAATTAGGCAAAGCAAGTGATATGAATAAGGCATCATAAAGAAATGAGAACGTTTTAAATGCAATTGAAAATATGTTGTGAATTGCTCATTAAAAATTTAGTTGGCGACTGAGAGGTATTATCAGTAATTGGAGTTTTGAGTTGTCATTCTACAAACAAATTTATCCATCTTTTCTTTGTCGAATGAAGTCAGATATAAGTTGATAAAATGTAGGTGTTAAAACATCTTTGTTAGCTACAGTTGAAACCAGAAGTCCTGTGTCTGTATTGTGCACTATTTTGAAGTAATTGCGCACTGAGTAAATCCATTGTCGTTAAAGCTGTAGGTTAACCGAAACCAAACCGATGTTTTTAGTTTTTTTTAAAAAACTGAAACCGTCGACCTCCCGTAATCTTAAGGTTTTTCGTTTTTTATTAAATACTCTTTTGCTGCAGAAATTCACAGAATGTAGCCATCCCAGAGTGGTGAGAGTACCCAGACACTGCCAATGGCAGTGTCTGGGTGCTCTCACTACTCTGGGAAGGCTACATTCTGTGAATTTCCGACATTTCAGTTTAGTTGTGTTTGCAGCTTTCCTCAAGTTGCGTGTAGGTGTCAGACCTCGAAAAATGGCCAAGCACAATAAAAGTTCTGTATATTTAGGTAATAATTATATTGGCCTTCCTGACTCCGGACATAAGAATGAATTTTATTGAATTTTACTTGGCCTCATGAACAAACCAAAAACTGAACCAAACTGAGGTTTTTCTCCACCTGAAAAACCAAAACCGAAACTGAACAAGAAATTTAAAAACCTACAGCTCTAATTGTCATCCCTGTCAAACTGCACTATCAGCATAACTCGATTCCTGCAGAAACACTGTGTGCCCAACTCTGTACAATTCTATATAAGTAAATAGAGATAATTAACATCATTCCCAACCTCTACTGGGATACATGTACATATTATAACGTAAATAGATATTAAAATTAGACTCCATATACAGAATGAAGAGAATGGATTACTGCTTAATCGCAGCGCCATATATTATCCACTCAAAAAGTATTTATAATTGTTCATACAGCACAAGAAAAACTTTCATCACATGGATCACGGGGTGCAACCTGGTAGTCCATGTGATGGGAGTTTGCAAGTGCCTCTTGTGTTTTGTTCTCAGAAATTGTCAATAATTACTAAGTGAAAATTGAAAAATCTATCCTGGGGCGATTTAGTAGTAACCCGCCCTCCACATACTGTAGTCTCAGTATTTTCTACCGACTTCGCTAATAACCCATTACATTTTACATTGCACAGCGCAAACGCTCTTGTATATTTCAGACCACTTCTTTCTTCTGCAGTAAAAAGCGTGTTAACTGACAAGCATTTCCCACACCAATTGTGACAGAAATTCTACTTTCAACTGTATTTCAAGAAGAGTATGTGATGGGCTGTTGGTACATACCCGTCTCACACAAGTGCCGTCCCCTCAATTAACACAGCCTCAAATCAGTCATTTTAAAGAAGATTATCGGATTTGGCAAGAACTTTGCTTTCACACTCTGGACTACCGGTACTTTTGAAAATTAACACTGGTCTCTTCAACAATTTATCGGTTGAGTTGTGTTAACAACCTAGACCTATGGTCGGTGTGCATCCGGGCGGGCATCAGGGCATTCTTGCACTGTTAGTGCAATAACTTGAACAAATATTTTCTGATTTGACGACTAATATTTGCCATACAGGTCTTTTGCAATAATATCTCAAGCAAGTTTGAAAACTGGCTCTGCCTGATTTTTAGCTCACCGAAGAGAGCTAAACTTATCACTTGCCGTCCGTCGTCTTGTCGTCCGTTGTCTATCGTCTGTCCGGCGCCGTGAACCTTTTTCAAACGACTTCTCTGAAACCTCTGGGTCAATTTGCTCAAAACTTGGTATGGATGTTCATTACCATATGTCAATTCAAGTTTGTTCAAATGAAATGGACATGCCCACTTGGGGCTCCATAGGGGGCATAACTCTGATAGCACCCTATGTATATTAGAGAAATTACTAAAAAATCTTCTTCTCCAGCAAAAGTGGGCAGAATCATTTGATATTTGGTATACAGCATTATGGGGTGGATCAGATTCAAGTTTGTTCAAATTGGCCCCCTGGATTCATATTTGGGCTCACTGTAGAAGCCCAAATTCAAACTTTGTGCATTTCAGGCAAATTTCTTACAAAATCTTCTTGTCCAGATCCAGTAGGCAGAATCTTTTGATGTTTGGTATGCAAGATTGTGGGGTGGATCTGATTCAAGTTTGTTCAAATCAGCCTCCTGGGTTCATATTTGGGCTCAGTATAGGAGCCCAAATTTGAACTTGTGCATTTCAGGCAAATTTCTTTAAAAATCTTCTTCTCAAGATCCAGCAGGCAGAATCTTTTGATGTTGGGTATGCAGCATGCTTAGGGGGGTGAGATTCAAGTTTGTTCACGCCAAGTCCCCGGGTTCATATTTGGGCTCACTGTGGGAGCCTGAATTATAACTTAGTTCAAAATGAGGAATTTTCTTTAAAAATCTTCTTCATCAGATACAGGTGTCGGAATGTTTTGATATTTGGTATGTAGCATCTTTAGGGGGATGAGATTCAAGTTTGTTCAAGCTATGTCCCCAGGTCCATATTTGGGCTCACTGTGGGAGCTCACATTGTAACTTAGTTCAAAATGAGGAATTTTCTTAAAAAAATCTTCTTCTTCAGATCCAACAGTCGGAATGTTTTGATATTTGGTATGCAGCATCCTTAGGGCGGTGAGATTCAAGTTTGTTCAAGCCATGTCCCTAGGTCCATATTTGGGCTCACTTTGGGAGCTTGAATTGTAACTTAGTTCAAAATGAGGAATTTTCTTAAAAAATCTTCTTCTTCAGGTCCAGCAGTCAGAATGTTTTAATATTTGGTGTGCAGCATCCTTAGGGGGCTGAGATTGAAGTTTGTTAAAGCCAAGTCCCTGGGTTCATATTTGGGCTCCCTGTGGGAGCCCGAATTATAACTTAGTTCAATATGAGGAATTTTTCTTTAAAAATCTTCTTCCGATTCAGCAGTCAGAATGTTTTGATATTTGGCGTGCAGCATCCTTAGGGGGGTGAGATTCAAGTTTGTTCAAGCTAAGTCCCTGGGTTCATATTTGGGCTCACTGTGGAAGTCTGAATGATAACTTAGTTCAAAATGAGGAATTTTCTTAAAAAATCTTCAGATCCAGCAGTCGGAATCTTTTGATATTTTGTGTGCAGCATCCTTGGATTTTTTTTAGATCCACTGGTCAGAATCTTTGGATATTTGGTATAAGCTTTTCTTAGGAGGGGCAGATGCAACTTGTTGAAATCAATTCCCTGGGTTGATATTTAGTCTACCTTGTCAGGTGAGCATCCTCAGGCATCCTGGGGCCTCTTGTTTGTTACAGAGTTATGGGCCATAATTAGTCAATTTTTATGAATTTTGAGCTTCTTAGCACAATAACTTGAACAAAAGTTCTCCGATTTGACAAATATTTGCCATACAGGTCTTTTGCGGAAATATCTCAAGCAAGTTCGAAAACTGTCCTGTTTTTTTGGTTACAGAGTTATGGGCCTTAATTAATTTTTACGAATTCTGAACTTATTAGCATTATAACTTGAACAAAGGTTTCAGATTTGACAACCGGCATATGATTGATAACCGTGTTATGGACATGCAACACTCTCCGTTTGCCATCACATCTCGACGCCTGCATCGCCAATGCACACCCTTTTTTATACCCCCACTTTTTTTTTTCTCAAAAAGTGAGGTATACTGGATTGCACTTGTCTGTGCATCTGTCCGTACATGTGTCTGTCCGTCCGCACTCAGATGTCTGTTCGCCTTATAACTTCAACATTACTGCTCAGATTTCAATGAAATTTGATACAGATGTTCAATATCATTTTGCTGTTGGAATATTTTTTCTGTGAGGCTATTTTTTGTCTGTTCGCCTCGTATCTCAGGTTTGGGTTATTGGATCTCAATGAAATTTGGAGTGGCAATTGTTTATGGGAAAGGCTTTCAAATGAGTCTCTAATAACATTTCTTACTTTTCACTTTTTAGACTTATCCCTCTTTTTAATTTTGAAAATTCTCTTTGCCCATGTAAAATAGCCGATTTTTTTGTCTGTTCGCCTCATATTTCAAGTTTGGGTTATCAGATTTCAATGAAATGTGGAATGAAGATTGTTTACGGGAAAGGCTTTCAAATGAGTCATGTCCCTGCAGTAAAACAAATACATGCAAATCACGTCCCCGCATATGGCATTATGTCTTTGTTCTACAACTCTTATGTGGATGGTCCGATTGTCACTAGACATCAGTAACAGGTGTTGCTGGCCTTCGCAATTACCATGCTGTAAAACAAAGAAAATACTTTTGCAGTTTGCCTGGAAAATAGGCAATTTTGTGTCTTCGCCTCATATCTCTGGTTTGGGTTTAGCGGCTCTCAATGAAACTTGAAATAAAAATTGTTTATGGGAAAAGCTCTCACAGTATCATGGTTCATTCTTCTCTTGTCATTGTTTGGTGGTATGCACCGTGGGGGTATGCCCTGGGTCGTGGCCCCCCTCTTGTTTTTTTCTTTCATTGTCATCACTAATTTACAATGGCAAACATGATTTGAAGTGATATCGATGAATGTCAGTCCAATAACACATTTCTTTTCCCAATGATGTGCATCATAGCTCAGTTATCGACATCGAGCACATTACCTAACGAGCGTTTTCTGCACTAGTCATGACAGGACTTCTTGTTTTAACTGTAAGCCTAGAAATCAGCAGACTGTCATCTGCAGATTGAGGTGCCCAGAGGGTAAATTTGGTTATGCTACCCAGCACAGCAAGATAGCGTTACCGTACTAAATTTACCATCTGTGAAACTCAACTAGAAGTCCTGTGATAATTACAGTTAAAACTAGAAGTCCTGTCACCAGTAGTGCGCTTATCTAGGCTTAATTGCGCGATGGAATTGTGCACAATTGCCATATCGAATGACATACAAATCACGGCAGGTTCTCTTGGTTACTCATAGCAAACACATACAATGTTTCTGCCAATGGACCTCCGGGTTACCCGGAGGTCCATTGGCTGAAACATTGCTTGTGCACAGGCCATATGTACAGAATTTGGTAGCTTTACTTGGGCCATAACGCGTACATTAACGCGCATATCAGCGTGCTATTTGTGCGCATTTCATGACAGGACTTTTAGTTTTAACTGTAGTGCAAAAAATGCTTATTAGTTAACTAGTTGAGTGCTAGAAGCCACTATCAGGGCTCTATTGAAAAGTGCTGAAAGCCACTATAATCAATAAATGGTAATAAAACTTTTATGAAGAACATCTTGCTAAACTAAGGCTCCCCATGCTGGTAGAATAGCATTTCTTTAAAAAAAATACTCATGTTACAAATCACCTTTGAAAAATAATCTAGCACTCTACCAGTTAATGCACTCCTTACTGCAGAAGAATGAAGTAGTCTGAAATACACAAGAGTGTTTACGCTGTGCAATTCAAAATATAATGTGCTATTAAGAGAGGTTGGTAATGAAATCACAAACTGAACCAATCAAAGAGAGAGTAAAAATTGAGACTGCATGTACAGTTAAAACTAGAAGTCCTGTCACGAACTGCGTGCTTATCTAGGCTTAATTGCGCGTAGGAATTGCGCGCAATTGCCATATCGAATGGCATCCAAAGCACGGCAGGTTCTCTTGGTTACTCAAAGCAAACACAGGCAATGAGAATCAGTTTTGATTCCTGCAAAATGTTGATTTGATTCTTGTTATAGATGCTGAAGTGGCTGTAAAGGCCTTGAACATTTTACTTAATTTTGCTCTCATAATAATGTAATACTTTTCTTGGTTCAGTGGTATTTGCTGTATGGCCACCGTGGACTGGTCACTTTCCACGGTGGGCAATATTTCCCCGGACACAATAATATTAGATTCCAAATGCTAATTACAGGAGTAATCATAAAAAATTTAATTAATGAAGCACCAGGCACAACCCTGTGCTTCATTGATTAAAATTTTGCTGATTATTTTTATTACCAGGTAAACGCTTGTGTGGACTTCACTACCCAGGATTACAACCAGTCCACGGTGACCATACTGTAAGGAAGTTTTGGCTCCCTGTACACACAGCCAAGACTTCACTAGAAACCACTGCAAAGGTACTGTAACTCCATCAGCAACACCACCTACATATATATCGTAACATGTAAGGTAAGAAACTCACCAAAAAGGGAAGAAACTACATGTAGGCCCCCCAGAGTTAAACTCTAGAAAATATATGGAAAGGCGGGTGTTTTTTTTTAACAAAGGAATATGTACTGGTTGCACCCACAAGGTTATACATGTACTTCTAGAATTCTAAAGTCTAAATTATTTAACCCTTAAGCCCCCATATAGCCCCAAACTGCCACTTTTATATTGCATTGAAGCAGGTGCTCCCTTGTGTAATCTTTTTTATTACTCTTGTGTGTAGACTGAATTTTCCCTGGCAGTGGTTCTACATCACTGCTGGCTGTCTGTATAGGCAGCCAGCAGTGATGTAGAACCACTGCCAAGTCATCAATAACTATGAAAGCAGAAAAAGGCCATAAATACTTTAAAATGAATCTGAGGACTTAAGGGTTAAGAACTGAAAATTGATTCCAACAGCACGAATTTGTGAGAATCAATACCAATTCTTGTGAATCAGGATAAATTTTAAGATCTGTGCTCTGAATTGTGGGAACACCGTGAAGTGGACCAGCACTTGTTCACTGTGGTAAGCAAGTTCTTCTTTACTTGTAAAATAGGAACCCGGAACCAAAGCCTGGGGTGGAAGTCATGAGGTGGACAGCATAGATATAAACAATTGGCTGAGCTTGTCTTGATACCCATATTGTGATCATGACATAGCCCAAAATACTGAAAGTGACTTTAAACACCAATAAATAAATGAGAAGTGAATGGTGTCATGTATACACTCCTATATACAGTAAGATGGGCAATCTTGTATTGGGGGAAGGGTGGTGTGGTGGCTCAGTAGGTACAGTATTGTCGCCGTGGACTGGTCGTAATCCACGAGTGGGCAATAAAAATGGACATCAGTAAAACTTTAACTGGTAGAGTGCTAAATTATTTTTGGTCATCCAAATTTGTTCACGTCTCTTTGTCTTGTTACAATTTATTGTAGAGCGCCACTTGGCACTCTCCCATAAATTGTAACAAGGCAAACCCTCACAGACAAAATAATGTTAATTCCAAGCTAATATGAAGCATATCCTCAGAATATGAAGGCATCAAGTTGTGGTACATGCACTTCAGAATAAAGCCCAAATATGGGCTTCCAGCACTCTACCAGTTAATTAATGAAGCACCGAGTTGTACCCTGTGCTTCATTAATTAAAATTTTTATGATTTTTCCTATAATGAGTGTTTGAAATCTGATATTATTGCGTTGGTGGATATATTGACCAGCCGTGGAAAGTAACCAGTCCACGGCAGCCATATTGTAGAGGTGCAGACTGCAAACCGAGAGGTCCTCGGTTCGAATCCCACCTGTGGCAACCACCTATTGTCCATGGGCAAGACACTCACCCCCATGTGGGGGCACGCTGGCATTGTGTACTGAGGCGTTCTGCATGTCGATGGTGCACTTGTCTTCAACCAATGCTAACCCTGCTTGTGTGGAGTTAGTTTGTTGGGGAGCTGACAGTTGCTCGCCGTTGCTCTGTGGTTCTGTCCGGGTACTCCGACTTCCTCCACCCGTAAAACTGTCGTGGTCAGGATTAGCCATAGTGCAGAAATATGTGACCTTAAATGCCAATAAATAGATAAATAAATATTTGGGGGAAGGCTCATTAATAATTTAACCCTGCAGTCCCAAATTTGCCTGCTATTGTGAGAATCCGTTTTGATTCTCGCAAACTTTTTCTATGAGAATCAATTTTAAGTTCTTAGCTGGTAGAGTGCTGAATTATATTTAGTCATCAAAATTTGTTCGCAGGTCTTTGCCCTGTAACAATTTATGGGAGAGTGCCCCTAAGCACTCTTCCATAAATTATTACAAGGAAATTCCCTACAGATAGGGCTGCACGATATTCAAAACTGAATACCGGAATCGGTATTCAAAAAAATGCAGCGGTATACTGGTATATCGAAGACTGTAAGTGTTCAGATATCTGAACATAAGTACCACAATCGAGATTTGAGGCATCACAGCCGGAACGAATCAGCATGCCTTGATGATGCGGTTCGAAAAACCTTTACACAACGCAGACGATATCAAAATTTATTATTTTAAATCAAATTTTTCCAAAAATTTCTTCAAAACAATATCATGTGACCCCTCATTGGAACGAGCTCACATGATATAATTTTGTTGAAATTTTTGAAAATTATTTTTTCAACTGCTGAATTTGTATATGACGTGGCACATGCAGATGATTCCTTGGGTAAAGCGATAATGTTATTCCTTCTGAGCTACAGTTAAAATACTCAAGACATCTTGAAAATTAAATTGTGAGTAAATAAATAATGACGATAAACCGATATTTTTGTAATTACACCGGTATTCAATCGATATTGGTTTGAATACTGGTACATTTATATATCGGTATTTCGAAATACCGTGCAGCCCTACCTACAGACCAAATAATTCATCTTCAAAGATAATATGAAGGACATCCACAGAATATGAAGCCTTTGAGCTGCTAGAGAGTGGTGGCTGAGTGGGTAAGTGTGCCCCTCTCTCATGCCAGAGGTCCCGGGATTGATACCCGGTCGGGGAAAGTTCTGGAGGTGTCTGAACACTCTCTATCAGCATCAATTGTGGGGTTAATGCTGTCACAGCATACCGTCCTATCAGGTGGGGATGTAAACTGGCTGTCCTCTGTGCAGAGAGAGACACACTCCGTGCAGGCTAAAGATCCCTTCATAGTATTCGAAAAGAGCTAGGTCACAAAGTTGCCGCTATGAAGGTCATCCCACACACCTACCCCATTGGGCCAAGGAGAGGCTTTAATATAAGTTGCATAACTTGTTCGCCAATCTTTGTAAAACAAATAAGATTAAATTAAATAAAAATACCTGCACTTGAGAGTAAAGCCCAAATACGGGCTTCCAGCACTCAACCAGTTAACTGGGTGAGTGCAGGAAGCCTATTTTGGGGCTTCTTCCTGAAGTGAGGGTACCACAGCTCAAAGGCTTCATATTCTATGGATGAGCTTCAATTAATTTTTGATGTGATATTATTTAATGTGGGTGGATTTGCTCTGTCACAATTTATGGGAGCGTGTCTGTAGACACTCTCCCATACAGTTCAGTCGCCGTGGGCTGGTTGTAATCCATGCGTGGACAGTAATGTCCACGCATGCGTTTACCAGGTAATAAAAATCATCGTCAACAAAATTTTAATTAATGAAGCACCGGGTTGTACCCGGTGCTTCATTAATTAAATTTTTGATGATTATTCCTATAATTAGTGTTTGGAATCTAATATTATTATGTCTGCAGAAATATGGCCTACCCATGGAAAGTGACCAGTCCACCACGGCTGTACTGTAAATTGTAACAATGCAGTGGCATGTGAACAAAATTTTGCTAACCAAAAATATTCAGCACTCTACCAGTTAAATGATTTAGATTTTTGAGAGAACTGTTGTACCCTGTGGAGTGCAATCAGTACAAACATATTCCATAGTTAATACAAACTTCATATTTCAATATTTACTTGAGTTTAACCCTTAGGGCCTAGTTCTAATTTTGTGAGTATCTTTTCTTATGACGAGTCCATGTAGAACATATGTTCCCACATACAGGTTGTTGGTTGTATTGCTGATGGAAGTTACAAATAGTACCTGAGCAGTGGTTTCTTGTGAAGTCTTAGCTGTCTGTATAGGCAGCCAAGACTTCACTAGACACCACTGCTAAGTCAGAGTGTTACTCCATTATGAAGGAACAAAACATACATGTAAGTAGAATTTTCCAGACCTTTAAGGACACTTTCCGAATCTATGATGGGAATCAAATAAACATTTTGTGTGTATCAAAGTTCATTCTCAATGGTTTCCTTACGAGAAAAGTCCTGAGCCCTGTAGGGTTATTGGATTAAATTATCACTGATCCTTTTGTACGTATTTAAAGATCAGTTACATGTAAGTGTTCAAAGTGAAAAACTATATTAGAAATCCCTCCTGTTCAGGCCGATTGGTGTGAGCGTGCGTAGTGTGTAAATCCACTGTATTTTGCATTTGCATCTACAATACAGGCGCCATGGACTGATCGTTTTGCACGGGTTGTAAATATTTCCACGGACGAAATAATATTAGATGACAAACCCTAATTATAGGAATAATCAAAAAGTTAATTAATGATTAATGAAGCACCGGCGGGTATAACCCGAAGCTTCATTAATTAAAATTTGCTGATGATGATTTTTATTATCTGGTACACACATGTGTGAACATCACTAACCATGCATGAATTGCGACCAGACCACAGCAACTGTATTGTATATTGTGAGATGGCGATACTATCGGGGTTGGAAAGGAGAATTTGTATTGCCCTGTACAATACAGCTGCCATGGACTGGTCACTTTCCATGGGCAGGCAATATTTCCACGGACGCAATAATATTAGATTCCCAACACTAATTATAGGAATAATCATAAAAAATTTAAATAATGAAGCATCTGGTAAAACCCGGTGCTTCTTTAATTAAAATTTTGCTGATGGTGATTTTTATTACCTGGTAAATGCATTGCCCACATGCGGTTAACCAGCAGTCCACGGTGACTTTACTGTATGTCAAATCTCTCATTGCCCAGTGAATCAATATTTATACCCCCCGCAAACAAAGTTTGTCCATCCTTGTAAGCGCAACTCCTCCTAAACCGTTTGAAGAATTTTCATGAAACTTTACACAATGGAAGAACTCCATATGAAGATGTGCATGAAGCAATATAATTCCGTTCTGACATTTCCAAGGGGAGATAATCTAACTTATACATTTCAGGTGCGGGGGGTATCATTCTGTGAGTTTGCTCACAGTACCTCTAGTTTGTAAATATCTTGTGAAATTAAGACCACATAAAGAAAAATCAAAATGAATATAGCATCACCGATTCAGTGTTCTTGTATAAATAATTTCCTATTCGACAGGTTACATTCTAGTGTGGGGAGGTTTACAAGCAAATATTGAATTTTTGCTGGATTGCAACTCAGTCGCGCTTCGATCAAAATTCACTACAGGTCTGTTTTGTGTTTTGACACTTTTCTTCAATATTTATTAGATTATTCCGCCAAATATTCAGTAATCGGTAGTTAAGTTTTTTTTCTTCCTGCTTTGCAGTGCTAGTACTGCATGTAGTTTTAGAGTTAAAAAAAAAAAGCATGCCTTTATAAATGGATTGGATCCAGTACAGTCGCTGTGGATTGGTCGTAATCCACGCGTGGGCAGTTATATCCACGCATGTGTTTACCAGGTAGTAAAAATCATCATCAGCAAAATTTTAATTAATGAAGCACCGGGTTGTACCCGGTGCTTCATTAATTAAATTTTTGATGATTATCCCTTAATTAGTACTTGGAATCTAATATTATTGCGTCCGTGGAAATATTCCCCAAGCGTGGAAAGTGACCAGTCCACGGCGACTGTACTGTACAATACTTTTGGTTGACAGAAATTTTTAAATGATTGTAAGTTATTGTGATGAATTGATGGTAACATGGTCTGGGGTTTGCGACTCGGAGATTATGTTCAACCGAAGTGCAAATTGTCGAGGTTGAACATGCGTTCCAAGCTGCAAACCTCAGACCATGTTACCATCAATTCATCACAATAATGCATATTTTCCAAAAGACACTACCCATAACCCAAAACCTACAACGTGAGACACGAGATGCTTATTTACTAAACTTGTGATCGTTGAAAGTTGCCTTGTTCAAGGCAACTTTTAACGATCACAGGTTTAGTAAATAAACCTCTCGTGTATCCATGATGGCACTGGATAAATAATCAGTAAACCAGATCAACTCATTCCATTTTAGTTCAAATTGTAAATCAGTTTGTAATTTAAACAACACTTCATCCGGAACACACATGAAACATCCAGAAAAATGAAGCAGCTTGCTAGTCACTCCGTTGATGAAGCAGTTATGAAACGGACAACGTGATTGCAAATATTTCACGTTGTGATGTCAGACAGTAACATTTGCCACTTGAGCTGTAAACATAGAATATACTAAGCAAGCTCTCGTCCAATCAGAGGAGGATGATTTTAGTCTTATTGGAACATAATGTATTGTCTTGAAGTGCCAGGACATTGTATTTCAACAAGTTTTGTATGGATAAAAGATACTGTGCTTAATCCAAGCATCCACCATAGGCCCTTTCACCTTCCATTCAGTAAAATTTTCCCCAAGGATCCCTAATAAAGAGGGGATGGGGACACCCCTCGCGTGCTCTTCCCCACCTCATAGCTGCACCGTGCACACATGCAAATAGATGGAACATTCCACTTCGGGCTCAATTTACCTCGAAAATATTGAATAGCAATTTGCAATTCATTTGGGAAAATTGATTAGCTGTTAACCCTTCACCCAATGCAGACGATATCAAAATTTATTATTTTAAATATCATTTTTTAAAATTTTTCAAAAAATTTCATCAAAACCATATCATGTGGCCCCTCATTGGAATGAGCTTGTTCCAATGAGGGGCCACATGATATTGTTTTGATGAAACCACATGATATGGTATTGTTGAAATATTTTGAAAAATTTAATTTTTTCAACTGCTCAGTTTGCATATTACGCAGGCGGATACGGGCAATTCGTTAGGTAAAGGGTTAATGAAAATGTAACTTTGAACAGATATTTATCGAAAAGCACAGTTTGGAAATTGAATCGTGAAATGCTATGCAAGTATAGTTAAATCACAGGCTTTTAGCCAATGCAAAAGCTTTGGCCTTGGCCATTTTTTGGCTGGGGCAAATTTGCCCTAATAACAAGAGCTGCACCCCCAACGACCAAGAACTACTTGTTTGCCTAATGCCCATAGCATTTGTAGGATAGGAATTTTAGGAATTATCACCTAAAGATTAAGATTTTATCACAAACATGGTAATTTGTCCTCATTTAGAAAAAAAAGGCGATTCAAAAATAGAGTGTTGTTTAACCCTTTAGCTAATGAATCTGCAACATCCACCAACGTAATTTACAAATCGAGCAATTGCAAAAACACTATTTTTATTTTTTTTTTCAACAAAACCAGATCATGTTGCCCCTCATTGTAACAACAAGCTCTGTCCAATGAGGGGGCACATGATATGGTTGTTCAATTTTTATGAAAAATGTGAAAAAAATATTAAGGTCTAAAAAATTTAAAAATCTGTTTCTCAGGCCCTCTATCATGGTCCTTTTGGCTTCTGCATACTCTCTTTTTATAACCAATATAAACTTAAAAATATAAAAAAATTAAATGGTTTATGTCAGGTATTTTACCCAAGTTAAAAAAATCGTTAAATTTGTCCCTTGCGTGCAAAAAGGCTTTGCAATGCTTTAGCATTGCAAAGCCTTCTTGCTCTCAAGGGATGAAATACACCACCATCCATGCTACTCCATAGATTATGAGACCTAAAACATAAACCAAGAACATGAACTTTTGATGGCAAAGAAATAATAACAGAAATAAAAAATAAAATAAAAAAACGCTGACATGCAATTTTACAAATAATGGCCTGAGAAACAAGATCTACTTTGTGTGGCCTAAATTAACAAATTTTGATATCATGTGTATTGGGTAAGGGGTTAACCCTCTGCACATGTGTATCAAAATATGGAAATTCGAGAAGCACATTTTTCCAGCAATGCAACAATTATTAGGGCTGCAATGATGTGCTTCCCTAACGACACGTATCACAATTCAGTCTGCATGATATGATATGTATCATGATACACATGTTCTCCAGTGGCAAGCAACTGCATGCACAACTTAAACTGCATGTATTTATTCCTAGTAGCTTCCATTTAATACAAATTTTTGAATGCACTCTTTAAACAATGTATATATACAATATATTTATGTAACTTCTCAATATGTTAACCATTAGCATTAAGTAATTTAATGTTTTCATTTTATGACCAGTTTTCCTGTGCTTTTATCCTCTTAGAAAAAATGTTCAAACCATTTAATCCCTTATCTTGTTTGGGGGAGCTCTGTCAAACAAGATACAATACGTGGGGAGTGTATTATCATTAAATCACCTGCAGAGTGGAGATTCCACCCGAGGAATCATTTCAAATTTGTTGCAAAGCATAACCATCACAAGCAAAGTTCCAGCCAATGGACCTCCGGGTTTAACCCGGAGGACCATTGACTGAAACATTGCTTGTGTTTTTTGTCCATATATACAGAATTTGAAAGTGATACTTTGGGTGACAATTCCACTCTATGGGTGATTTAGTTATCATCCACTCTCCACATACTGTATAATGGATGAATCAAATAAATATTTTGCAAATTTGAGGGAATTCACCAACTTTAGGTCAACTGAATAATAATGTTAATGACATTTATCTGTGTCAATGTTAGTATGGAAAAAGGGGGTGCGGTGTTGTTATGGTAACTGGTTCTTGTCAGATCACCGAAGTTAAGCAACGTCGAGCCTGGTTAGACCTGGAATGAGTGACCGTCTGAGTGATCGATTTGGACTCCCGCGTTGTGTCGTTGGGCAAGGCACTTAACCCCGATTGGCCACATGGGGGCACGATGACGCCGTGTACTAAGGTGTGCTGCATGTCGGTGGAGTGCATGTCTTCAATCAATCGAACCCTGCCTGTGCTGCAGTACGGAGTTATGATGTTGAGGAGCGGGCAGCTGCTCGTCGTTGCTTGGTGGTTCTCTCCAGGTACTCCGTTTTCCTCCACCCGTAAAACTGTCATCGACGCAATATGACCTTGGCTGTTAAAGTGTCCTTAAACCTTAATAAATAAGTAAATAAATAAATAAGTTTGGAAAAAAACCCCAGGGTTTCACTCTCAAGCTTTCAAAATCTAAAAGGTTGTTTTGCCTGATATTATTTAGATTTATCATATCGTGATACATAGTGAACAACGATACGTACATGTATTGAATCGTGGGCAATGTATTGTACATGTAGTTCATGCATATCATGATAAATCGTTGCAGCCCTAGCTCCCAAGTTCGATCCCTGTCCGGGACGACCCACGTTATGTCCTTGGGCAAGGCACTTTATCCCGGTTGCGTACTTGGGGCACAATGATGCTGTGTACTAAGGTGTACTGCACGTCGATGATGCACATGTCTTCAACCGCTGTAACCCTGCTTGAGCGGAGCTTGAACAGAGTTAGAATGTTGAGGAGCTGACAGTTGCTCGCTGATGCTCATGGTTCTCTCCGGGTACTCCGGCTTCCTCCACCCGTAAAACTGTCACGGTCATGATTAGCCATTGTGCATAAGTATGTGACCTTAAACACCAATAAATAAATAATGCAGCCCTAGCAACTATGAATTTAACCAATTCAATCTTGTTTCAATCTTTGTTGAAAACTTAATCATTTTACTTGGACTGATGGGTAAGTTATACATCTTTAGCCTGTGTAGAATGTGTCACTGTGCACACTGGGGGCAGCCCTTTTATGTCCACTGCCTGATGGGATGGTACGTTGTGACAGAATCAACTCCACAATTGATAGTGATACAATTCGTGGAGAGTGTTATTATCACTAAATCATCTGCAGAGTGTAGATTCCACCTGAGCAGTAATTGTAAATTTGTTGCAAAGCATAACCATCACAAGCAAAGTTCCAGCCAATGGTCCCAAGCCTGAAAATAAGCAATCTGCCATTTGAAGAATGAGGTGCTCAGAGGGTGAATTTGCTGATGATGTCCCATACACTGTTCTAATTTATCCTCTGGGCACCTCGTGCTGTTTAGAGTTCAGACCTTGATTCAGATTGAGGTTCACAGAGGGTAAATTTAGTGATGCAGGGTAGCATCACCAAATTCACCCTCTGGGGTTCTCAATTTTCCAGATGACAGTCTGCTTATTTTCAGGCTTGAATTGACCTCTGGATTTAACCCAAAGGTCCAGTGGCTGAAACATTGCTTGTGTTTTTTATCCTTATGTACAATATTTGAAAGTGATACTTTGGGTGATAACTCCACTCCATGCGTGATTTAGTTACAATCCACTCTCCACATATGTGGACAGTGTTTGGACACCTTGAGAACTTTTCCCAACTGAGATTCGATCTCGGGACCTTTGGCATGAGAGACTTATCCACTTTGTCACCACTTGCTTGAATTGGTTAAATTTCTAGTTGCATTATGGGAAAAACATTGCTGCTTGCAATTTTGATTATTTGACATCAGTGTGTTGAGGGTTAACTCCTCACATTTTGCTGGTAGATACCGTACGGTCTCCGTGGACTGGTTGTAAACCATGCGTGGGCAGTGATGTCCACGTATCATTTACCAGGTAATAAAAATCATCATTAGCAAAATTTCAATTAATGAAGAACAGGGTTGTACCTGATGCCTCATTAATTAATTTTTGATACTTATTTCTATAATTAATGTTTGGAATTTAATATTATTGCGTCCGTGGAAATATTGCCCACCTGTGGAAAGTGACCAGTCCACGGCAGTTGACTGTATTTCTGCCCAGAGGAGACAATCTCTTACCCCTGAAATCAGTATAATTTAGGCAAAATTTAATACAATTTAAACAAATCCCCCCCCCCCCCCCCCACCCCTCCCCCCCTGTAAATTAAATGAACTGTGTGATTAGTGATAGCTTGAGTGAAATTTTGATGAATTTTTCATGGCTGCTGGGGGATATTCTTGTCCAGGACAGAATAAGTACAGTTAAAACTAGAAGTCCTGTCATGAAAAATGTGCACAAATAGCACGTCAGTCTGCGCGTTAATCTACGCGTTAGGACCACATTGAGGCTATCAAAATCTGTACATATGGCCTGTGCACGAGCAATGTTTCAGCTAATGGACCTCCGGGTAACCCGGAGGTCCATTGGCAAAAACATTGCCTGTGTTTACTACGAGTAATTCCTACGCACAATTAAGCCTAGATAAGCGCGCAGTTCATGGCAGGACTTCTAGTTTTAATTGTATAATCTGGGCACATTTAATCAAATTTTACCTGTGTAATATTTTCACCAATGATTCCCGGAGTTAAATACAGATACTTATTCATCAAATCTGGTTATGGCCAGAAAATACTCAGCAGGTCAAGAGTTAAAAAGTATGGAACAAATTTTTTGTCATTTTCTTATGTTTTTCGGCTGATACAGTACAGTAGTAAAGACACTTTCATAGTAGTTGTGTTTACTTTTCTTCTTCAATATAGAATTACCATTACTTACGTTTTCATACACATGTGTATTCTCCCTGTCTTAGCTGTAGTTGTTAGTTTGTATTCATCATAACACCATAAACAAACAAACTGCACAAATAATTTTTTCAATGTATATTTAATTTCAAATAGAGAACTGAATATTGAACACTCACTGTTCTGATGTAGTGATTCAAACAATCAAGCCACTTGTCAAATTCTCTGTTATTCATGGAACCAGGCTAGCCCTCAAATAGTCCATTAGTTTTAGATGCAGTTCGATGAAATATTTTTCTCCTGTGGGAACCCCAGGAAGTGAGGCAGTGCTTGTTGACCATTGTAACCAAGTACTGTTTTACCTTGCAAAATAGGAGCCAGTCATCAAAGCTTGGAGGGGAAGTCCTCTAAAATGGGCAACATGGGTATAAATGATCGACTAAACGACGTTTTCTCCATGTTGCGGTTGTGGTTTGCCATTGTGCAGAAATAAGTAACCTTAAACACCAATAAGTAAATACAATGGAGCCCACTTAATTGGATATCTCTCAACTGAATAACCATGTTAATTGAATATAATTTCCCAACACAAGACCATTTACCATACACATGTACCCCCAGTACAAATTTGACCTGTTAATTGAATATAGGTTATAGAGTAAACTCCTGTTAATTGAATAAAAAATCTTTTACCCTGTCGAGAAGTTACCCTGTCTCTCCCCGGTTGTCCTTTGTTTTTAGACCTATTTGGCATCAATACATCCAATACAGGCATAGAATCTATTATAACTCCATGAGCTCAGTAAAACAAGATACATGAATTTATACCTGGATTACCCATTCTACTACAGTTAAAACTAGAAGTCCTGTCACAAACTGTGCGCTTATCTTGGCTTAATTGCGTGTAGGAATTGCGCGCAATTGCCATATCGAATGGCATCCATAGCATGGCAGGTTCTCCTGGTTACTCATAGCAAGCACAGGCAATGTTTCTGCAAGTGGCCCGGAGGTCCATTGGCTTAAACATTGCCTGTGCATAGGCCATATGTACATAATTTGATAGCCTTACTATGGTCATAACGCGTAGATTAACGTGCAGATCGACGTGCTATTTGTGCGCATTTCATGACAGGACTTCTAGTTTTAACTGTATTTTTAAAAATCTTATGACATAAATTTGAGCTTTATACACCAACTGTGGTGAACACGTCAGCAAAAGGATTTGAGATCAAAGATGCTGAGGTCTTAACTTCTTTCCGATGATGTCGTATTTTTATTTTAATACGCACAGTGACATGCTCTTGAGGTCATTGAACCAATCAACCTGACTGTACTGTAGAATTAACCATATTCTATGCATTCTTGAGCTTACTACAGTTAAAACTAGAAGTCCTGTCATCAATTGAAGTCCTGTCATCAAACACCTCGCCACTTAGCGTGTTTATCGGCGTGTTATGTCATATGGAAAGGCTATCAAATTCTGTACGCAGCCTATGCCGGAGGTCCATTGGCTGAAACATTGCTTGTGTTTACTGTTAGTAATGGCAAGACTCTGTGGTAATTTGGATATTTTCAATAGGAAAATTGTGCGCAATTCCGGCACGAAATTGTGTCAAGATAAGTGCGCAATTCATGACAGGACTTCTAGTTTTAACTGTACTCCTTTTGGTTGTGACTATCTGACACCGGCACTCACAATCGGCCGATTGTGCGCTTATCTAAACGGCAAGCAGATGATGGTCATAAAGCCTAACTGGTTAAGAACTAATTACAATCATGGATGAGACTATTCTAAAATGGGCAGCATAGTCATAGATGATCAACTATATTTATTTATTTATTGATGTTTAAGGGGTGAGGTGGCGTTGTGGTATCTGGTTCTTGTCAGATTACTGAAGTTAAGCAACGTCGAGCCCGGTTAGTCATTGGATGGGTGACCGTCTGAGCGATCGATTCAGACTCCCGCATTGTGTCCTTGGGCAAGGCACTTAACGCCGATTGTCCACATGGGGGCACGATGACGCCGTGTACTAAGGCGTACTGCACATCGATGGTGCGCATGTCTTCAACCAATCTAATCCTGCCTGTGCTGCAGTGTGGAGTTACGATGTTGGGGAGCTGACAGCTGCTCATCGTTGCTCGGTGATTCTCTCCGGGTACTCCAGCTTCCTCCACCTGTAAAACTGTCACGGTCATGATTAGCCGTTGTGCATAAGTATGTGACCTTAAACACTAACAAATAAATATAAATAAATAAATTGGTTCTTAAGGTCATTTACTTATGCACAGTGGCTAATTGTGACCATGACAGTTTTACAGGTGGAGGAAGCCGGAGTACCCGGAGAGAACCACTGAGCATCGATGAGCAACTCCCCAACTCCTTAACATTCTAACTCTGCTCAAGCAGGGTTAAAGCAGTTGAAGACATGTGTATCATTGCCGTGCAGTATACCTTAGTACACAGCACCATCGTGCCCCCATGTACGCAACCGGGATAATGTGCCTTGCCCAAGGATACAACACGAGTCATCCCGGACGGTGATTGAACTCGGGACCTCTGGCATAGAAGTTCAACAGTCTACCACTGAGCAGATAATTGACTAAACTTTCTACATGTACATGGATAGTGGATTGCAACAAAATCCCTCGCAGGGTGGAGTTATCACCCAAAGTATCACTTTCAAATTCTGTACATATGGACAAAAACACAAGCAATGTTTCAGCCAATGGACGTCCGTGTTTACCCGGAGGTCCATTGACTGGAACCTTGCTTTTGCTTGTGATGCTTTGCAGCAAATTTGTAATTATTGCTCGGGTGGGATCTCCACTCTGTGGGTGATTTAGTGATAATACACTCTACACGTACTATACATGACATGGTATTGTTGTCACGGTATAGTCTGATATGATGAAACTAACCTTAAACACCAATAAATATAAGCTATCATGAGCAAAGAGAATTAGTTTGAACTACAATAACTCACACTAAATAAACACTGACACGTAAAATGCATGTAACATGCCTTCATAAATAGAGTGACCAGGTTTGAAATGTAATAGTGCCCGCAAATATTAGAAGCTGACATTTTAAATAGCATTATTACATGTATTCATTGCACTGGAAGAATCATCAAGTGTAATCCAGAATTGCATGTTTTAACCCTTTACTGAATACATGTTCATATGGAATATAAAAGTTTGTGATTTTAATTTTTTTCTCTCAAAATTAAAAAAAACATTTCAACGAAACCATATGTGACCCCTCAATGGAATGCGCCCTATGAGGATGAGCTCATTCCAGTTAGGGGTCATATGATCTGGTTTTGTTAAAAGTTTAAAAAAAAAACTCCATTTTTTTTCCCAATTGCTGAATGACTGAATTGCAATCTGGACAGAATAATCTCTGCCCCTGCCGCCACCCCTCACAGTGTTATAGAAAGTCACCCGTTAGAAATGAAACGTGAGACCATTGAATCTGAGATTCTGTTTTCCCTTGTTTTTCTTGATTTGGTCTTTGTTTCGCAGTACTTCATGAGAAATACCACTTTTATGATCACAGTTCTGCAATAATAACAGATGATGCATTCAATTTTTATATGTTCAGTTTTTAAAAAAAACCTGCTCATATGATGTAAATGTGTTGTCTGTCCGTCTTCCGTCAGTCTGTTTTTTTGTCCGGAGATTTTCTTGGCTGTTCATGGGTCATTCCCGTCGAAACTTGGTATACATGTTCACCACCATGGAACCTGTGCATGTATTATTGCCAGAGTTATGCCCCTTTTTGACATAGAATAATTTGCCGCATCAGTCTGAATTTTGTCAAGAGATTTTCTCGGAGGTTCATGGACCAATTCTTCCGAAATTTGGCAAGCGTTGTTCACCACCATGGGAGCCTGTGCTTGTGTGAGTATACATGTAGTTCTGTTGGGACTATTTTTGCCAGAATTTTGCCCCTTTTTGACATAGAATATTTTGCCTCATCAGTCTGAATTTTGTCAGAAGATTTTGTTGGAGGTTTATGGACCGATTCTTTCGAAACATGGTATGCATGTTCACCACCATAGGAACCTGTGCACTTGGATTATAATTTCAGTCGAACTATTCTTTCCAGAGTTATGCCCCTTTTTGACTTTCGAAATTTTTTGTCAACATCACGATTTTTGAACGATAACTGGAGTTTGGATTTGTTGATTAGCAGCAAACTTAGTTTGTGTCTCCGTCATACTAAAATACAAGTTTAGTTCAAATGTTTGGATTTGTCAATTAGCACCAAACTTGGCTTGTGTCTCAGTGATACTAAAATACAAGTTCCGTTCGAATTGGGCTTTTGTTCAATGTTAATGGTTAGTCCAAGGATCAAAACAGTAGTTATGTGCAATTTGAAAAAGCCTACCAGGAGTATTATGCAATGCTCGGCAGTGCTCTTGAAATTTTTTCTTTGTTTGGATGAGGCGGTCCTAAGATTTATGTATGTTTCGGAGACAATTGAAAAAAAAAGAAGAAGAAATTGAAAGTCAATTTTGTGAAAAGTACTGCCCAGATTTATCCATCACACTGGATGAATGTCTAACAATCCTGTCCACTCCTTGCAGAAACCCCAGGAATTGAAGCAGTGCTTGTTTTCTGTGGTAAACAAGCTTTGTTTTATTGGTAAATAGCACCCACTAACCAGTGCCTGGGACGGAAGGCCTCTAAAATGGGCAACCTGGGTATAAATGATTGGCTGGATTTTACTGTATAATATCCAGGTAGCAAGCACAATTAGCCATTGTGCAGAAATATGTGACTTTAAACACCGATAAATAAATAAATACAATACGTGGAGAGTGTATTATCACTAACTCACCTGCAGAGTGGAGATTCCACCTGAGCAATAATTGCAAATTTGTTGCAAAGCATAGCCATCACAAGCAAAGTTCCAACCAATGGACCTCCGGGTTAAACTGAAACATTGCTTGTGTTTTTTGTCTATATGTACAAAATTTGAAAGTGATACTTGGGTGATATTTATTTATTTATTTATTGGTGTTTAAGGTCACAGATTTCTGCACAATGGCTAACCATGACCACGGCAGTTTTACGGGTGGAGGAAGCCGGAGTACCCGGAGAGAACCACCGAGCAACGGCGAGCAACTGTCAGCTCCCCAACATACTAACTCCACACAAGCAGGGTTAGCATTGGTTGAAGACAGTGCACCATCGACGTGCAGTACGCCTTAGTACACAGCGCCACCGTGCCCCCACGTGGACAGTGGGGGTGAAGTGTCTTGCCCAAGGACACAACGCGGTTGCCGCAGGTGGGATTCGAACCCAGGACCTCTCGGCTTGCAGCCTGCATCTCTACCAACTGAGGCACCGCGCCCCCGCTGTGTGGAGAAAAGAGGACAGATAATTTTGATCGGATCACGACCTAGTCACGATCCGATTGAAATTCTCAATTATGTAAACAGTACTGTAGCACTTGGATGATTTGGCTGGTTTGTTACATCAAGGTGGTCATGGTATAGCCATAGATGCTGATCATGCCCTTAATGACCAATAACACTTTAACCCTTTAACAAACATAATGGCCAAAACCACCCAGCGCTATTCTCAAAAATTGCCAATTAATTTTCATTATTTTTTCATTGTTTGTCTCAAAAACATAGGTTATGACCCCTCATTGGAATGAGCTCGACGAGCTCATTCCAATGAGGTGTCATAACCTATGTTTTTGAGACAAAAATGAGTTATTCAAGAATTTCTTTTGCAAGTGTCATCTATTTTTCGTGTTAGGTAAAGGGTTAAAACCTGACACATGCTGTATTGGCTTTTCACAGAATTTGAGAGCATTTGTGGTGGTAAAAATTTCACTCTTTGAGAGTTTTAGTAAAGTTCCACCCTCAGTGATTTGTACTTGTGATGTAATTATGTTTTATGTGTGATTTATTTTTCATCACTCTTTATTTATTTTTTATTGTAGCTTTTTGATAATACCGTTGGGAAGGTATTTAGGTTTAAAAGAAAATCGGATGTTAGTTGACAGAAACTCAGTGTTGGAAGCTGCATTCAAGAAAAGTAAACATCCTGACGATAAAACTAAACAGGTAAACATTCATTTTTATTAGCTCAACTTGACAACGTTAAGTATGAGCTATTATAAGTTATTCTGTTTGTTGACAGGGGACATGGTCTCACGTTCCCTGCATGAAATTTATATTCAACCAAGGCGTCAGCGTGGGTTATATGTCCCGTTCTTACACAAGTAAAATTGAATATTAGAAAGCAACTGTTGTTTTGGTAAAGTGTTAACTTTCATCATAACAGACTAGAGTGATTTCCCTTTATTCAATGTTTGCGTATGCAATCAACGGGGTTAGATTCTCTCGATTCGTTTCAGTTTATGTTACAGTAACTTAATGAAAAGAGACCTTATAATCTAATCGGTTTCATAAATAATTACCCATGTTTACATAACTAATCTTTTTGTATGTAATAACTTTTGTGAGTATTTTACTTCAGTTAAAAAGACATTGCGATGAACCGTTGCTCATGGCAATGAGACGAGACGCTTTCCTTGACAGTGGACATAAGAATTGCTGACAGTAGACATTTGCACATACCCGGCGACATATAATAAAATCAATGAGGCATTGACCAATCACTGCAAGATAATGCAGTTGGTATCGGGACATCGGTCATCTGTCCATCTGTTCCTCTTTCCATCCACAATTCCTTTAGCACACCTTACAGGCAAGCCAGAAAATAAGCAGACTGTCATCTGCAAAATGAGGTCTCTGGAGGGTGAATTTAGTGATCATATCCTGCACAGCAGGTTAGCATCACTAAATTTACCCTCTGTGAACCTCAGTCTGAATCAAGATCTCAAACCTGAAAACAGAAAGAGGTACCCAGAGAATAAATTGGCCCACTGTATGGGATAGTATCGGCAAATTCACCCTCTGGGGACCTCATTCTGCAAATGTCAGCTTATTTTCAGGTCTGCTTACAGGCCACAGCTCTCACCCGAGCAGTTGCAAATTTTATGTGTGATTTTGGGGCAATATCTTGATGGGATCGAATTTTTCTGAATTTTGTTGAAAAATCTGTCCACCATTGGCCATCTTAGTTTTGGCATATAAATTGTCAATTCCATTGGAACACCCTACGGGTTGCATCTCTCACCCAATTGTTTTCAAATTTCATATGTAGCTTTGGTGTGATGTCTAGATGGGAGATATCAAATTTTTCTGAATTTCATTAAGAAACATGACCACCAGCAGCCATCTTGGATTTGGCATATAAATTGTTAACAATTCCATTAGCATACCATACAGGCCACATAGCTCACCCGATCTGTTTCAGATTTCATATGTAGCTTTGGTGTCATATCTACATGGGAGCTATCAGATTTTTCTAAATTTCGTTGAAAAACATGGCTGCAGTCGGCCATCTTGGGTTTGGCATATAAATTGCCAACAATTTCATTAGTACACCCTACAGGTGGGGGCATGGTGACGCTGTGTACTAAGGCATACTGCACGTCGATGGTGCACCTGTCTTCAACCAATGCTAACCCTGCTTGTGTGGAGTTGGTATGTTGGGGAGCTGACAGTTGCTCGCCATTGCTCGGTGGTCCTCTCCGGGTACTCGGCTTTCTCCACCCGTAAAACTGTCACGGTCATGGTTAGCCATTGTGCAGAAATATGTGACCTTAAACACCAATAAATAAATAAATTAAATAAATAAATAAATAAATAAATAAATAAATAAATAAATAAATACACCCTGCAGGTCGCATCCCTCACCTGATCTTTTTACCTTCTTGAACAAGTTGAGCTGCAGTGTCATTCACACTTTCATATTACAAGTTTGTAATAGTGTTGCCTTTCTCGTAGAGATTGAGGGACGGGGGTGGGGGGAGGGGGTGGTGGTGGTTACTGTATTACGTACATCACCATGTTCATTCATTCATTCATTGGGCTGTCCATCAGTCCATTCATCCAGAAACATAAACCTGCATAACGTTGAGAATTTGAGCCACTTCAGTCTGTCTGTTGTCAGCTTCCAACATGCCAATGGCACGTAAATGTTCAGCATGTGTCAGTCTTCGCATACCTCAAAAGTTACATTTCGACCAGAAACTATTGATGAACGAGTTTATACCAAGAAAAGAACGATGAGACATCTGAAAATGCCCGTCCAGTACGAATGAAAATTTTAAAACATACTCTACAGACATTATCGCGGCACTCGTGCAAAAAACCCGCACAAAGTTTTTGTGGGCTGGTGACATTCATGATCCACACTAAACTTGGTAACATATTGATGTGTCTAATCACTCGTATCCAAGACAATTTTTCGAAAATATCAACATCAGTTTCGATATCCCCTACTTTTTCAGAATAGTAAATATTTTCCAGTTTGGCCTCAATAATCCAATTCAGGCATTTAATCTGTTATATCTTGTTTGACAGTTCTTTGTGCTCTTGTCAAACAAAATATAATAGAATAAATGCTCAGTTTATGTCTTCAATACAGGAAAGTGATCAGATCCCTGTTAATTGAATACTCCTGTTAATTGAATAATTCTCACTGGCAAAGTGGCTATTCAATTAACAGAGCTGTACTGTATTATAGCACTAATCATGTTGTTCTTTTCTTTATCCCAAGAATGTCTCCACGGAACATTTTTAAATTCCAAGTCTAGCTTCAGAGTTCAACACTTTTGTACATCTGTTGTGTTTGAAGCTCACCTGAGCGATAGGTCAAGGACAGCTTTGTTTGATCACATTGGCCCATTGTCATCCATTTGTCTGTCATGAACTTCACACATTATCGACTTCTCAAAATCTACTAAACTGAAATGGAGTAAATTAGGTGTGCTGCATGTTCCTTTTCATGTTTCAGTTAAAATCAAGTCCCTGAGTTCATATTTGGGCTCCCCACGGAAAACAACATTTTAAATAATCAATTTGAGGAAAATTCTTTAACCCTTTACCCAACGAATCGCCCGCATCCGCCCGCGTAATATGCAAATTCAGCAGTTGAAAAAATATTATTTTTCAAACAATTTCAAGAAAACCATGTCATGTGACCCCTCGTTGGAACGAGCTCGTCGAGCTCATTCCAACGAGGGGCCACATGATATGGTTTTCTTGAAATATTTTGAAAAATTTCAAAAAATGGTATTAAAAATAATAAATTTTGATATCGTCTGCTTTGGGTAAAGGGTTAAAACAGGCACTCCAATAATTTGTAATAAAACAATTTTATACAAACAGAATATTATTTGTGTTTGACTAAATATGAAATTTAAGCAAGGAAAGTGTTGGCTTTTGCTGTGGTATCCTCATTTTTTAAAAGCCTTCTTCTGTGATAATGGCTTCCAGCACTCCACCAGTTTATGCAGTATGAGGAATATTCTCAATACAAAGAGCAGTGGTGACAATGCTTGATTGCCTGATCAGTTCAATTAAATCACAAATGGGTGTTTCATATTCATGCATTTTGACAGACAAAGACTTGAAAATTTAAATTTTTGTGATTTTGATTGCCTGAAATGGGATTCCTAACTCAAACTTTGATCATTAGCTCACCTGACTGAAAGTCAGGGTGAGCTTTTCTTATCACTCTTTGTCCGTCGTCCGTCGTCTGTCGTCTGTTGGCCGTTGTCTGTCGTCCGTCATCCTGCGTGAAGGTGGTGTTTGAGCCTCTTTCTCCTAAACCACTAGCCACATTTTAATTAAATTTCATGTAAGTAGTGGTTATATAGGGGCATTTTGATTTTTATCCAAAATAGGTTCTGGCTCATCTTGAGCAGAGGTGTGGGGAAAAAATGGCCAAATTTTTTGAAAATCTTCTTCTAATGAACCACCAGTAGCAGAGACTTGATATGTGATACACAGAGTCCTTTTGAGGTTTAGAACCAAGTTTGCTCAAGAGAAGTTTGTCGGGCATTATTTGCCTTCGTTATGGGAGGGGCAAAAATTTTGGCCACGCCTAAAATTTCTATTTTCAGAACGGTGAGGTTGATTTGAACCAAATTTGATATGAGTTGATAATGGGTCATAAGTAGTTGATTGATGCAAAAAAAAATTTTCTCATTGCCCCGTGGGAACCTCGGGAGCTAAAAATAGGAAAAACCTTAAAACTGCCATATCTCCACAACTACACGGCACAGAGAATTGTTATTTTGTATAAAGCTTACTTTTATCCAGTAGAATAGAATGGTTAAAAAAATCCCTATTGGCTTGATCACAAGGTACTTTTTTCAGGACTTTGAAAAAGTGCTGAGTCAGCACTTTTTAACACTGTAGGCAATGGGAAAAAGATTAAAAAATCATCTTCTCCAGATCCAGCAGGCAGAATCTTTTGATATTTGGTATGCAACATTGTAGGGTGGATCTGATTCAAGTTTGTTCAAATCGGAGCCCTGGGTTCATATTTGGGCTCAGTATAGGAGCCTGATTTCGAACATAATGCATTTCAGGCAAATTTCTTCAAAAATCTTCTCCAGATCCAGCAGGCAGAATCTTTTGATATTTGGTATGCAACATTGTGGGGTGGATCTGATTCAGGTTTGTTCAAACCGGCCCCCTGGATTGACATTTAGGCTCAGTATAGAAGCCCGAATTCGAACTTAGTGCATTTCAGGCAAATTTCTAAAAAAATCTTCTTCTCCAGATCCAGCAGGCAGAATCTTTTGATATTTGGTATGCAACATTGTGGGGTGGATCTGATTCAAGTTTATTCAAATCAGCCCCCTGGATTTATATTTGGGCTCACTATAGAAGCCCGAATTCGAACTTAATGCATTTCAGGCAAATTTCTTAAAAAATCTTCTTCTCAAGATCCAGCAGGCAGAATCTTTTGATATTTGGTATGCAACATTGTGGGCTGGATCTGATTCAAGTTTGTTCAGGTCGACTCCCTGGATTCATATTTGGGCTCACTATAGAAGCCCGAATTCGAACATAATGCATTTCAGGCAAATTTCTTCAAAAATCTTCTTCTCCAGATCCAGCAGGCAGAATCTTTTGATATTTGGTATGCAACATTGTGGGGTGGATCTGATTCAGGTTTGTTCAAACCGGCCCCCTGGATTGACATTTGGGCTCAGTATAGAAGCCCGAATTCGAACTTAGTGCATTTCAGGCAAATTTCTAAAAAAATCTTCTTCTCCAGATCCAGCAGGTAGAATCTTTTGATATTTGGTATGCAACATTGTGGGGTGGATCTGATTCAGGTTTATTCAAATCAGCCCCCTGGATTCATATTTGGGCTCACTATAGAAGCCCGAATTCGAACTTAATGCATTTCAGGCAAATTTCTTAAAAAATCTTCTTCTCCAGATCCAGCAGGCAGAATCTGTTGATATTTGGTATGTAACATTGTGGGGTGGATCTGATTCAAGTTTGTTCAAATCGGCACCCTGGGTTTTTATTTGGGCTCAGTATAGAAGCTCGAATTCGAACTTAGTGCATTTCAGGCAAATTTCTTCAAAAATTTTCTTCTCCAGATCCAGCTGGCAGAATCTTTTGATATTTGGTATGCAACATTGTGAGGTGGATCTGATTCAAGTTTGTTCAAATCGGCCCCCTGGGTTTATATTTGGGCTCACTATAGAAGCTCGAATTTGAACTTAGTGCATTTCAGGCAAATTTCTTAAAAAATCTTCTTCTCCAGATCGAGCAGGCAGAATCTTTTGATATTTGGTATGCAGCATTGTGGGGTGGATCTAATTCAAGTTTGTTCAAATCGGCCCCCTGGGTTTATGTTTGGGCTCAGTATATAAGTTCGAATTCGAACTTAGTGCATTTCAGGCAAATTTCTTCAAAAATCTTCTTCTTCAGATCCAGCAGGCAGAATCTTTTGATATTTGGTATGCAACATTGTGGGGTGGATCTGATTCAAGTTTGTTCAAATCAGCCCCCTGGATTCATATTTGGGCTCACTATAGAAGCCTGAATTCGAACTTAATGCATTTCTGGCAAATTTTTTAAAAAATCTTCTTCTCCAGATCCAGCAGGCAGAATCTTTTGATATTTGGTATGCAACATTGTGGGGTGGATCTGATTCAAGTTTGTTCAAACCGGCCCCCTGGATTGACATTTGGGCTCAGTATAGAAGGCCGAATTTGAACTTAGTGCATTTCAGGCAAATTTCTAAAAAAATCTTCTTCTCCAGATCCAGCAGGCAGAATCTTTTGATATTTGGTATGCAACATTGTGGGGTGGATCTGATTCAAGTTTGTTCAACTCGGCCCCCTGGATTCATATTTAGGCTCAGTATAGAAGCCCGAATTTGAACTTAGTGCATTTCAGGCAAATTTCTTAAAAAATCTTCTTCTCAGGATCCAGCAGGCAGAATCTTTTGATATTTGGTATGCAACATTGTGGGGTGGATCTGATTCAGGTTTGTTCAAATCGGCCCCCTGGATTCATATTTGGGCTTACTATAAAAGCTTGAATTCGAACTTAGTGCATTTCAGGCAAATTTATTAAAAAATCTTCTTCTCCTAACCAGCAGTCGGTATCTTTAGATATTTGGTATGCAACATTGTGGAGTGGATCTGATTCAAGTTTGTTCAAATCGGCCCCCTGGATTCATATTTGGGCTCACTATAGAAGCCCGAATTTGAACTTAGTGCATTTCAGGCAAATTTCTTCAAAAATCTTCTTCTCAAGATCCAGCAGGCAGAATCTTTTGATATTTGGTATGCAACATTGTGGGGTGGATCTGATTCAAGTTTGTTCAAATCAGCCCCCTGGATTTATATTTGGGCTCACTATAAAAGCATGAATTCGAACTTAGTGCATTTCAGACAAATGTCTTAAAAAATCTTCTCCAGATCCAGCTGGCAGAATCTTTTGATATTTGGTATGCAACATTGTAGGGTGGATCTGATTCAAGTTTGTTCAAATTGAACCCCTGGGTTCATATTTGGGCTCAGTATAGGAGCCCAACTTGAACTTAGTGCATTTCAGGCAAATTTCTTTAAAAATCTTCTTCTCAAGATCCAGCAGGCAAGGCAAAATCTTTTGATATTGGGTATGCAGCATGCTTAGGTGGTTGAGATTCAAGTTTGTTCAAGCCTAGTCCCTGGGTTCATATTTGGGCTCACTGTGGTAGCCCAAATTATAACTTAATTCAAAATGAGGAATTTTCTTTAAAAATCTTCTTCTTCTTCAGATCCAGCAGTCGGAATGTTTTGATATTTGGTATGCAGCATCCTTAGGGGGGTGAGATTCAAGTTTGTTCAAGCCATGTCCCTAGGTCCATATTTGGGCTCACTGTGGGAACCCGAATGATAACTTAGTTCAAAATGAGGAATTTTCTTTAAAAATCTTCTTAAGATCCAGCAGTCGGAATGTTTTGATATTTGGTATGCAGCATCCTTAGGGGGCTGCAATTCAAGTTTGTTCAAGCCATGTCGCTAGGTTCATATTTGGGCTCACTGTGGGAGCTTGAATTGTAACTTAGTTCGAAATGAGGAATTTTCTTCAAAAATCATCTTCTTCAGATTCAGCAGTCGGAATGTTTTGATATTTGGCATGCAGCATCCTTAGAGGGTGAGATTCAAGTTTGTTCAAGCCAAGTCCCGGGGTTCATATTTGGGCTCACTGTGGGAGCTCGAATGATAACTTAGTTCAAAATGAGGAATTTTTTTAAAAAATCTTCTTCAGATCCAGCAGATGAACGCTTTTGATATTTGGTATGCAACATCCTTAGGGGGGTAAGATTCAAGTTTGTTCAAGCCATGGCCCTAGTTCCATAAAATTTGTCTCTCATGACTTCATTCCTTTGTTGTTTTGATGAACCATGTCTAACTGAATGTGACCCCCAAATACTTCTTTGAACCACTTTGGCCGGTGAGCGATTAAGGCTCCTTGGGGCCTCTTGTTCCTTAGTGCAATTTAAGGAAAAATCTTCTTCTCCAGAACCAGTGGGCAGAATCTTTTCATATTTGGTATACAGCATCTTGGTATGGGTCTTAGTCAAGTTTGTTCAAATGGAGTCCCTTGATCAATTTTGGGGCTCACTATGGGGACCTGAATTTTTACTTAGTGCAATTTAAGAAAAAAAATTAAAAAATCTTCTCCAGAACCAATGGGCAGGATCTTTTGATATTAGGTATACAGCATCTTGGTATGGGTCTGATTCAGGTTTGTTCAAATTGAGTCCCTCGATCAATATTGGGGCTCACTAAAGGGGTGTGAATTTTTACTTAGTGCAATTTAAGAAAATTTCTTTAAAAATCTTCTTTTCCGATGGGCAGAATCTTTTGATATTTGGTATACAGCATCTTGGTATGGGTCTGATTCAAGTTTGTTCAAATTGAATCCCCAGTTCAGTATTGGGGATCACTATGGGGGTGTGAATTTTTACTTAGTGCAATTTAAGAAAAAATCTTTAACAATCTTCTTCACCAGAACCAGTGGGCAGAATCTTTAGATATTTGGTATGCATAATCTTGGTATTGGTTGGATTCACATTTGTTCAAATTGAGTCTTTTGATCAATATTGGGGCTCACTATGAGGGAGTGAATGTTTACTTTGTGCAATTCAAGGAAAATTCTTTAAAAATCTAATTCAGAACCATCATGCAGAATCTTTTAATATTTGATCAGCAGCATTGTCCCATTCAGTCCTGTTGATGTTTTAGCTCCACAGAGAGCATAGATTTACTCTGTAGAACCTTAAGAATAACTTTTGATAAAATTTGTGTCTTAACAGTATGGAACATTCGGTGAGCGCCTAAGGCCCCCCTGAGGCCTCTTGTTTACATTAGCTCTCTTGACAGGCAGACTTTTCATGACAGTCATGGAAAGTATGTACCTCTTGATTTTCATAACGTTTTCTTGCACTGTCTACAGGTACATGAGATGTGAAGGGTATTCAATCTTCATTTCAACACAAACCCTGTGATTTAATGATTAAATATGGCGAATGCAAATGTAAGAAGACATTTGTCTAAAGCAGAAATGTGGCGTGCTGTAGGGATGGTGGAGCAAGGGGCTACCCATCATCAGGTTAGTGAAGCCCTTGATGTGCACCATACGATGATCACCAGAGCCTGTGCAAGATTTCAGCAGTATGGCACACCAGTCAGATGGCATGGTGGTGGATGAGACAGGGCAACATCTGCAGCTGAAGACCTGTTTTTGAAAATTCAGATCTGTAGGAACTGCTTTGCCACAGCAGCCCAGCTTTGCAGTAACTTCAGAATGCATCCAGGTAAATGTTTTGATGCAGACTATCAGGGCAAGGTTGCACGAAAGTGGTTTCCGATGTCCCAGAACCACCACCCAGGCACAATATGAATGGCCCATGGACCATGTTGGATGGACCAGAGAAGATTGGTGACCTGTCCTTTTTACAGATGAGTCAAGGTACTGTCTAGACTACCCAGATAGTCATTCTAGGGTATGAAGGAGACCAGGAGAGCGATTCCATGCAGCCAACATGGCTGAGCATGACCACCATGGTGGAGAGTCAATAATGGTCTGGGGCGGCATCAGTTGGGAGGACGTACAGAGCCCTGTGTCCTTGACCGTGGTACATTGACTGCACAGCGGTATATTGATGAGATCCTGGATGCCCACATCAGATTGTATGCAGGTGCAGTGGGTGATAGATTCATTCTGATGGACCATAATGCCCATCCTCATGTTGTGCATGCTGTCTGGGAGTACCGAGGGAGAGGATTGAGCCTATGGACTGTCCAGCAAGATCATCTGACCTCAATCCAATCGAACCTGTCTGGAATGAGTTGCCGCTTGCAATTTCAGCCCGTCCAGTCCAACCAAGAAGTGTCCAGGAGCTTAGTGCAATGCTGGTCCAAGAATGGAACAACATCCCACAAAGGACCATCAGGAACCTGATTGGGAGCTTGAGAAGGCGTTGTAATTAACAATAATGGGTCTCATACTCGATATTGAACCCATACCAGTTCGCTCCGTCAACTTTTTGGCAAATTTGAAAAATTTCCTCTTTTAACAATAATAACCATTTTCCATGGTTATCATATTCAGAAGCTAAAAAATAATGTCAAACACAAATAAAATCCTAATTTCTGTACTTAAATCATTAAATATATAATTAAATAAACAACCACTTCATCAAATATTTTATATAATTTCGTCAAATTGCCGTCATGCTCGCAGACAAGAACGGAACGGCCTACCACATAGGCAAAAAAATTCACAGACAAGAACGGAACGGCCTACCACATGGGCAAAAAAATCACCTGCATGTCCAGGAATGTGATGTATGGGATTCTCTGCGACAAATGCAATGAAGTTGTGTACATGGGGGAGACGGGGACAAAATTGTATGAGAGAATACAAAACCATATGAGTAGAATAAAACTTGAGGTTATGGATGAACCGATACCACATCATTTTCTGACCAAAAACCATAGTATAAAGAATTTTAAGATTATTGGGATTGAACAAATTAATCAACAAAATACAGCTTACAGGAGGGGTCGTGAAGCATTTTGGATTAACAAACTTCAAACACTAGAACCCAATGGGCTCAATAGACAAGAATAATTCCAAATATTCTCATTTATAAACTTGCTGAACCGGGGGGGGGGGGGGGGGGGGGGGGGGGGGGGGGGGGGCAAATATAAATTAGTGTATAGAGCAATTACACCTAAAAACGCATTGGTGTTGAACATAGCGTGTATGTGTTGTGAGATTATGATCATTGGGTATATGTCAATGCGTACATCATGTGTATATGGGGGGGGGGGGGGGGGGCAGGGGGGGGGGAGTGTATGGAATCCTAGCCTACGATTGTCAGTGTAGACGTGTAATAACGTGGAACATATCTTTACTTGTTGCCACCCAAGGAAGATATTATATGGTATTTTTTGCATAATTTACTCTTGAATACAAAAAGCAAAGTGAAGCGCGGAACATATCTTTACTTGTTGCCACCCAAGGAAGATATGATACGGTTATTTTGCGCATAATAGACTCGGATACGGGGAACAACATGAAACGGGGAACATATCTTTGCCACCCAAGGAAGATATGATACGGGGATTTTACAAGAAATACACTTGAATATGGAGAACAACGTGTTTGAACAATTCGGGTCAAGGAATGGTTGAATGTGTGAATGCTGCATGCGAACTCTCTTCTGCCTCGGTTACCAGGGCGAAGTTGAGATAAATGATTGAATGCTCCTAATTCTAAGGCTGAGAACAAAATTTGCGCGTAATAACGCGGAATATATCTCCACTTGTTACCACCTAAGGAAGATCTGATAGGTATTGTTTGCCCATAATTTACAATTAAAAACAGTGAACAACGTGTAATGCGGAACATATCTTTACTTGTTGCCACCCAAGGAAGATATGTATCGGCAATTTTATTGATGGGTTCGTGATTAGGAGCTAGGTGGCTACTTGCCAAATAATAAATCGATCTGTAAGACGTACGCGTATCTCGATCAATTTTATAATTCCCATTCAACAGTTCGGATCAGTGTGGCGCTAAATTTTACGTTCCCATGACGCGATACACATTGGTACGGCACTTAAAGTAACGGAATAAGAATTAGTCAAAAATGAAAGCCGCTTAGAAGGAAGTAAACTTCCGAGCATGACGGCAATTTGGCAATTTGACGAAATTAAATAAACAATATATACACTTTCATAACAGTGTTTCAACTAAAATGTAAAACAGGTAATTGGATACACTTGGTGCTTAGCAAACTTTGAGTAGTTTTGTATTGAATTGTACAGAGTTGGGCATGTTGTTTTTATGCAGAGATTGAGTTACGTTAATGGTACAGTCTGCAGTCCTGGTAATTCATCCTTGTTTCCTTGGCAAAAAAAATTGATGTTGAAAACTGGTGCTTCTACGGGAATTGCTGTGATGCCTGTTCGATTGTGTAAAAATCATCAGGGGGCAGGGCATAGTCTCAGCCATGTATATGTACCGGTGGTATACGGTGAAGAGAAAACTTTCAAGTAACTTTAACATGTAAAAGTAGTTTGAGATACATTTGTATATAATCACAATCAATGCCCAGAATCTCAATACAGTAGAATCCTCTTAATTGAATATCCATTTTGCCAGTGAAAATTATTCAATTAACAGGAGTATACAATTAACAGGATTTGGTCAGTTCCCTGTGTTCTGGAAGTAAACTGAGCATTTATTCTATTATATCTTGTTTGACAGAGCTCATAGAGCTCTGTCAAACAAGATATAATAGAATAAATGCCTGTATTGGATGAAGTGAGGCCAAAAAGGTTGATAAATAAGGGGAATTTGGTGCGTGTCACAGTAATTTTTTAGACATATTACAAAAATTTATATACAATAAACAGGAGTTTACTCTACAACCCATATGCACTTAACAGGTCAAATTTGTACTGAAGGTATGGTAAATGGTTTTGTGTTTGAAAATTTTATTCAATTAACAGGGATATACAATTAAGAGATATCCAAATAAGTGGGCTCCACTGTATCATGAACCGTGTGAATGCCGAGAAAAATTCTTGGAAGTAAGCAGGCAACTTGCTCAATATGTACAGTATGAGTCAAAATAAGATGCAGCATAACCAAACTAAGTATCTCACTGCTTCTATGTTGATAACACCAGAATCTGACATCAGTTTCAACATAGAAGAAGCAGAACACATAGTTTCTAGTGGTTATGCTGCAATTTGTTCTGTAAATTGTTAGATTAGCAATACAGCGAAGTGCAACCCACATGGTTTGATTCCTTGTGTAACCTGGAAGTTGTGCAATTTCTGTCACCACAAGCCTTTCTGAAGAAGCCATCCTCGGCAGTATTTTTGCTGTGGATATTTTTCGTTTCCTCGGCATTTTCCTCGGCACTCCTGATTGCTGAAGGTGATTTACCAGAGCTGCAGTCTGGTGGACAAAAGTTCACATACATTACGTACTATTACTTCAGAATAGTGCACAATATAGTTCAGGGTTCATACAATCTTGAAAAACCCTTAAATTTGACACTGCCTTGAAAAGTCCTTGAAATGTGATTTTGCGTTGAAAAGTACTGGAAAAATGACTGTTAACCTTGAAAAGTCCTTGAATTTTGTTAAAACTTATCAAGAGTTTGTGTAAGTGGCTTGTCTAGTACTGGGTTAAGAAGCACAAAACGATAAATATGGAGGCATGCGTTCTGCTTGCGAAAAAGATACTGATAATCAGACTGTTGATAAATACTGATACAGCCCCAAATAAAAACAGCTTGCCTAATGAAATTGAACGTTGTCCAATTTCATTAGGCAAACTGTTTTTATTTTTTATTTTTTTTTTTTTTAATATTGTCATTGAGTCCTTGGACAAGGCCTTGAAAAAACCTTGAATTTAGACCCTGCTTGGCTGTATGAATCCTGCAGTTACAGGACTTCTACAGTTAAAACTAGAAGTCCTGTCACGAATAGTGCGTTTATCTAGGCTTAATTGTGCGTTGTAATTGCGCGCAATTGCCATATCGAATGGCATCCAAAGTACAGCAGGCTCTCTTGGTTACTCATAGCAAACACATGCAATGTTTCTGCCAGTGGACCTCCGGGTTACCCGGAGGTCCATTGGCTGAAACATTGCTTGTGCACAGGCCATATGTACAGAATTTGATAGCTTTACTTGGGCCATAACGCGTACATTAACGCGCATATCAACGTGCTATTTGTGCGCATTTCATGACAGGACTTCTAGTTTTAACTGTAGTTTCAACTGTAGGTTCCCTCCAAAAAATTGTAGCAAAACGATAGGATATAAAACTGAGTACCAGCCTATTACTCTGCCTAGTGATGAGACAATTAATCAGTGTAACATCGGCACTCTGCCGATAAGCACCCATTGGTTCACCATCGGCACCCGATGGTTCAACATTGGCCCTCGCCGATTGTCTGAAACTCCATGGATGTGTTATGGATGATTAGAGATGAGCCGATTAGTAAAATGCCCCATAAGACGAATGCCGATTATTTTAGACAACAATCGGCCGATGCCGATGTCAGATGGTTTCTTTATTATTCAAGCTGACTGCAGAAACTGGGTGATTTACCTTAATCAGAATCCCCATCAACCCGGAAGATAACACACTTTTACCATACTGACTTGTGTCGAAGCCCATACTCGTGTCGAAGCCCACCCCCCGCTTTTTCAGATTTGTGAACCAGGGTGCCCTACTCGAATCAAAGCCCACCCCCCAAGTTTCAAATTGGACGAAAGTTGTTTGAGACTTGCATCAAATGGAAAAATAGCTGACTTGTTGCAACACTGTACTTACCAAATACAACTGCAATACTGTATTATGTATATTTTTTGGAGTTGAGATTTTTGTGTTGTTAAATTCGTCTTTTGTGTAATACATTATGTCTGTGTTCAGTGTAATAAGTCTTTATTAAAATATTATCCCAAGCAAAATTGACTTGTTTATTTTTTTGTCGACCTCGTTTTTGGAAGCTGTCACTTGTTTCAAATGAGAGTGCAGGCTGCTGTCAATAGTTGTCTGAAACACGCACACAACATATAGTTTTCACAGTTTCACAGTCGTCGAATATCATCCGAAAGATACTGATTGAACACTGCCACTTTCAAGCGGGGCACAACTCATTGTAAAAGAACACTGCCACTTTCGAGTGTGCACATCTCATTGTGAAAAACAAGTATTCAGAAATTAATGAGAAAGTGGTAATTAAAAATAAAAAATAATTACAACTCTGGTATTTGAGAATTTTTTAACAATATAACCAGGAATATGATTTATGACATATTGGTTCAATAAATCATGCTCATTTATCATTTCATCATGCTCTGCAACATGTGAAGTTATGACTTTCAGTGTAAAATCAAATTTTCGAATTTACCAAGGGAGGCAACTATTTTGTTATTCATATTCCGCTGTGTAAATTTTATCTGGTCTTCATATGAAGAATTTTTTTATTGATTTTGTGTGAAGCTTTATTTTGTTTTATTCATAATTAAATGTACATATTAAAAAAAAACAACTATTTTTAAACAGACTATGTTTGCCTGTTTTCAAGGGGGTGGTTTGAGTGTTGATTGTCAACTTACGTCCATTTCTGGCTTCGAGAGTAACCTGTACAAAAAAAAAAAATGAAAACACCACATGGTTTTCTGCTTGTTTTATTCATTAAATTGAGGATTAAAACCCGAAATCTGAACTGTATGTACAAGATAATTATGAGAATTTTTAAAGCAAATTCTATAAAATTGGTAGGTGGTTTCCAAAGAAACGTAACATACCCAGTGGATACTTACTTGTCTTATATCGACAATTTCCAACGCATCCCAACACGACTTGCAAGCACTAAGCCCCCCCCCCCCCCCCTCCCCCCCCCCCTCCATCACCACCACTTTGCAATTTATCCACTGCAAGCACCCCCTGGGCTTCGACACGAGTCAGTATGGTAATACTCACTTAAATAAATTAAATAACAGACATCAAAGGGTTAATTTTATGTCAATGGAGCACCATCAGTGCAGAATATTTTCGATTTAAAATAAACAGCTGACAACTGAGTCGAGAACTCATCACGTGCATCGTCACAGTAAATTGAGTTCTGAACCTTTGATGCGGTTTACATCAACAATGGAAACAATTCATTTCAAAGTCGGGTCTTTGCCGAATCGCCCCCTACAAGGCTTTGAAGTCGACTATCAGTTATTTGGAAGAAAATGTTTAGTGAAAATCAAAAGCCGTTGTTGGAACCACACGTTTTAATAAAGTGGGAGTTTCTTTTCGGTAAACCCATATATGGGATTGTGTCACACGAGTTATGACGTTGCACTGCATTATCTATTTTTATCATGTGCTCCACACAATTCAACATGAGAAAAATTCAGTGGCTTCGTGTTGATAAATCCCACCCCGAATGGCCCGATATTAAACTTTTTGCACCCAAACCTTTCACAATTAACATGGATTAGTAATATGGAGGAATTATCTGTCCAATATATATTTAATGAGACGATGAGCGTGGTTGAAAGAAATATTGCAACATTTTGCAGAATGAATTACAGTTTGGGCAGAGAAGAGCGTCCGTATTCACATGACGGATAAAAAACAACTCGGTACACAGTTACACAATCAAAATCTTTAATATAATATTCTGCCTTTTCTTTCACGAACCATCATTTACATGGTATCAGTAACAGACGAGTTACGTACTGATCGCTTGCCACTGGTTGTCCCATGAAGTGGAAGAAAGTTCATCCATAACACTTTCACTTTCACTGAGTTTCAGACAATCGGCGAGGGCCGATGTTGAATCATGAGTGCCGATGGTGAACCGATGGGTGCTTATCGGCCGAGTGCCGATGTTACACCGATTAATTGTCTCATCTCTATGGATGATCTGTAATGAATTTTCTTCCCCTTCATGGGGCAACCAGTGGCAAGCGATTGGTGCATCACTCGTCTGTTACTGATATCAGGTAAGTTATGGTTCGTGAAAGAAAAGACAGAATATTATATTAAAGATTTTGATTGTGTAACTGTGTACCGAGTTGTTTTTTATCCATCATGTGAATACTGACGCTCTTCACTGCCCAAACTGTACTTCATTCTGCAAAATGTCGCAATATTTCTTTCAACCATGCTCACCGTCTCATTAAATATATAATGGCATTCTTTATTCCCATATTGGACAGATAATTCCCCCATATTAGTAATCCATGTAAACTGTGAGAGGTTTGGGTGCAATAAGTTTAATATCGGGCCATTCAGGGTGGGATTTATCAACACGAAGCCACTGAATTTTTCTCATGTTGAAATGTGTGGAGCATGTGATGAAAATAGATAATGCAGTGCAACGTCATAACTCGTGTGACACAATCCCATATATGGGTTTACCGAACAGAAACTCCCACATTAAAACGTGTGGTTCCAATGACGTCTTTTGATTTTCACAAAATATTTTCTTCCGAATACATTTATTTACATTCAAGGGTGAAAAACCGCTATGATGTAAATATCAATTTTCCGTCTGCCTGTATTTCAATTTTAGGTACACCGAAAATGTGGTAGTTGGGAGTTGTGCAGTTATGGTAGTATTTTGGTCAACCAAGGTGAAGGGGGGGGGGGGGGGGGGCGGGGGTGGGGGGGGGGGGGTTGTGCTGAGACGAGTGAATTAACTTTTGATGTCTGTTATTTAACTTATTTAAGTGAGTATTAAAAGTGTGTTATCTTCCAGGTTGATGGGGATTAATGGCACGTATATTAAATTCTGATTACTGTAAATCAGCCAGCTTCTGCAGTAAGCTTGAATAATAAAGAAACCATCTGGCATCAGCATTCGGTATCTGCCAATTGTTGTCTAAAATAATCGGCATTCGTCTGATGGGGCATTTTACTAATCGGCTCATCTCTAACTCAGTTAACCCTTTACTTAATGAATCGCCCGCATCCGCCTGCGTAATCTGCAAATTGAGCAGTTGAAAAAAATAAATTTTTAAAAATATTTCGACAAAACCATTTCATGTGACGCCCTCATTGGAACGAGCTCATCGAGCTCGTTCCAATGAGGGGGGCACATGATATGATTTTGTTGAAATTTTTTTGAAACATTTAAAAAATAGAAATAAAATGATAAAGTTTGATATTCTCTGTGTTGGTTAAAGGGTTCATGATGAAGAAAAAGAGTGATATTTTGGTTGACATTAAAAATATCTGTCACTGGAAAACATTTTTGAAAGTCACTGGTTGACATGGGAACAGTGGGAAATGCTAACATCTGTTTCACCTACCATTACTATGCATCCTGATTATTTTATTGTATGCCAGTAATAATGGTAATTGATTTCAAAACTAAATGCCTCATATTTATAAAAGGTTTCAGTAATATCCTGTGTGATATCATCCCATCTTGTTCTTGATTCAATCCTTACAGTTGGAGCAAAATAAACTGTAGGTAAACTACAGTAATATAGCTTACTTATTACACACCTGTTTCAAAAACGGTTGTATTATATAATGAATATGTCCGTCTGTCCAACTGTTAACATTTTTTGTTTCCGACTGATAACTCCAGTTTGGATTATTTGATCTCAACCGAAGTTGGTATGTGTATTACCCAGTTAGTAATACAGGGCAAGTTCGAATATGGGTTCTGTCCATTTATTTTTACATGAGTTACAGACCATTTTTTCTCACCGAAGGGAGCTTGACTTATCAGTTGCCGTCCGGCGTCGTCCGTCGTGAACTTTACATTATCGACTTCTCCTCCCAAACGACTGGACCAAATTGAACCAAATTTGGTGTGCATGTTCCTTATCATATGTCAATTCAAGTTTGTACAAATAAACTTTCCTCGTCCACAGGGGGCACCACAAGGGGCATTACTCTGATTGCACCCATAACTTTTTTTTTTAAAATTAAAAAAATCTTCTTCTCCAGAACCATCATTTAGAATCTTTTGATATTTGGTATATAACATCTCTATTGGGGTCAGATTCAAGTTTGTGCAAATTGAGTCCCTGGGTTAATAATTGGGCTCCCTGTAGGAAATATGAGGAAATTTAAAAAATCTTCTTCTTCAGATCCACCAGTCAGAATGCTTTCATATTTGGTATACAACATCTATAGGGGGGTCAGATTCAAGCTTGTACAAATCGGGTCCCTGAGTGAGTATTTGGGCTCTCTGTTGGAGCCCAAAGTTTAACTTCGTGCAATTTGAAGAAATTTCTTCAAAAATCTTCTTCTTCAGATCCAGCAGTCAGAATCCTTTTATATTTGGTATACAAAATCAATGAAGGGGGGGGGGGGGGGGGGGGGGGGGGGGGGGGCAAATTCAAGTTTGTATGAATCGGGTCCCTGAGTTAGTATTTGGGCTCTGTATTGAAGCCCAAAGTTTAACTTCGTACAATTTGAGGAAATTTCTTTAAAAATCTTCTTCTTCAGCTCCACCAGTCAGAATCCTTTCCTGTTTGGTATACATCATCTATAGGGGGGTCAGAATCAAGTTTGTTCAAATCGAGTCCCTGGGTTTATATTTGGGTACCCTATGAGAGCCTGAATTTTAACTTCGTGAAATATGAGGAAATTTCTTTAATTTAAAAATCTTCTTCAGATCCACCAATCAGAATGCATTCATATTTGGTATACATCATCTTGAGGTGGGTCAGTTTCAGGTTTGTTAAAATTGCTTACCTGGGTAAATTTTTGTGCTCCCAATGGGAGCCTGAATATCAACAAAGTGCAATATAGGGAATTTAAAAAAAAAAATCATCTTCTTTAGACCCTGTAGTCAGAATGTTTTCATATTTGGTATACAACATCTCTAGGAGGGTCCGATTCAAGTTCGTTCAAATCTGGTCTCTGGGTTGATATTTGGCTTCCGATGGGAGCCCGAATTTTAACTTATTGCAATGTGAGGAAATTTCTTTTAAAAGTCTTCTTCTTCAGATCCACCAATCAGAATCCTTTCATATTTGGTATACAACATCTCTCTAGGCGGGTCAGATTCAAGTTCGTTCAAATCGGATCCCTGAGTTAATATTTTGGCTCCCTATTTGAGCCCAAAGTTTAACTTAATGCAATGTGAGGACATTTCTTTAAAAACCTCCTTGTTCAGATCCACCAGTCAGAATTCTTTCATATTTGGTATATACATTTGTAACATCTCAAGAGGGATCAGATTCAAGTTTGTTCAATTTGAGTCCCTGGCTTATTATACCCACGCAATGAAGTTGCTGGGGTATAATGTTTTTGACTGGTCTGTCCGTCAGTCCGTCAGTCCTACTTGTTTTCCGGACTTTTCTTCTACACGCTTCCAGATATTGAGCTGATTTTTGGTATGTGAGTCTAACATGGTGGCTTACAGATCAAGTTTGCATTTTTTTCCGCTCCACTGATTTTTACCGAAATTACGGCCCCTGGACTCTGAAAAATTCATCAAAATTACAGTTTTCCGGACTTTTTTTCTACACGCTTCCAGATATTGAGCTGATTTTTGGTATGTGAGTCTAACATGGTGGCCTACAGATCAAGTTTGCATTTTTTTACGCTCCACTGATTTTTACCGAAATTACAGCCCTTGGACTCTGAAAAATTCATCAAAATTACAGTTTTCCGGACTTTTTTTCTGCACGCTTCCAGATATTGAGCTGATTTTTGGTATGTTAGTCTAATATGGTGGCCTACAGATCAAGTTTGCATTTTGTTCCGCTCCACTGATTTTTACCGAAATTACGGCCCTTGAACTTTGAAAAGTTCATCAAAATTACAGTTTTCCAGACTTTTTTTCTACACGCTTCCAGATATTGAGCTGTTTTTGGGTATGTTAGTCTAACATGGTGGCCTACAGACAAAGTTTGCATTTTGTTCCGCTCCACTGATTTTTACCGAAATTACGGCCCTTGAACTTTGAAAAGTTCATCAAAATTACAGTTTTGCAGACTTTTTTCCTACACGCTTCCAGATATTGAGATGATTTTTGGTATGTTAGTCTAACATGGTGGCCTACAGAACAAGTTTGCGTTTTGTTCCGCTCCACTGATTTTTACCGAAATTACGACCCTTGGACTCTGAAAAATGCATTAAAATTACAGTTTTCTGGACTTTTTTTCTACACGCTTCCAGATATTGAGCTGATGTTTGGTATGTTAGTCTGACATGGTAGCCTACAGATCAAATTTGCATTTTGTTCCGCTCCACTGATTTTTACCGAAATTACTGCCCTTGAACTCTGAAAAGTTCATAAAAATTACAGTTTTCCGGACTTTTTTCCTACACGCTTCCAGATATTGAGCTGATTTTTGATATGTTAGTCTAACATGGTGGCCTACAGAACAAGTTTGGGTTTTGTTCCCCTCCACAGATTTTTACCAAAATTACGGCCCCATAGACTTTGAAAAGTTCATCAAAATTACAGTTTTCTGGGCTTTTTCTCTGCTTGAATTCTGTCAGTACCGTTGAAACTACAGAACACTGTTTTCTGCAGTATTCCTAGAATCTATGTTTATTTTTCAAAAATGATTAGAGCTTGAAATATCGGGGCGCGTGGGGTATGTGATCGTGCTCACTAAGGTTCTATATTTATTTGGGCTCTCTATGGGCAGGGTTGGGGGGGGCAGGGGAACATTTTTTTGGCCGGTGAGCGATTAAGGCCCCTTGGAGCCTCTTGTTTGACTTACAATTCGACCGTCAATTCACATTTTGGGTTTCCGACCGATAACTCCAGTTTGAATTATTTGATCTCAACCAAAGTTGGTATGTGTTTACTCAGTGGTAAGACTGGCCAAGTTCGAATATGACTTCTGTCCAATTATTTTTACATGAGTTACAGCCCTTTTCAGATTTGACCGTCTATTGACATTTTTGATTAGCAACCGATAACTCCAGTTTTGATTATTTGATCTTAACCAGAGTTGTACAGTTCATAATGGCTAATGGGTGTAGTTAGCTACGCATGGCTATGTTCTTATTTTTTCTTTGTTGACAGTTCCAATCCTGGATATTTGTTTGGAAAACCACCATCTGCAGGGATTCTTTTGGTTGTCTCCAGGGGCCAAATATGGCACCCTTTCCCAAATTTAGGCATGATTTTTCCCAATTCCCAAACTAAAATTTCCCAATCTCAGTCAGGGGTGCTGTGTTTCCGAGAAACCTATGCAAGGCATTATATCAAAGAGAGAAAAGGATAGAGATTTTCTTTTGTTTTGTTTTTTTGCAGGTTTCAACTTGTGTTCCTTCCTCTGATAATAACATTTTTGTTAGCTCAACTTTGACAAAGTCAAATTTGAGCTATTGTCATGGCCCGTCGTCCGTCTGTCCGTCTGTCCGTACGTCAACAATTGGCTATGGCTCGGGCTAGAGGTCGTATTTATGAACCGATCTTTACGAACCTTCTTGTGTACCTTTGTTATGACCCTGGGACGGGAATGAGTGTTTTTAGGTGTGGTCCGAAATTCAAGATGGCTGCCAGTGGCCATTTTGTACCGATGATGCAAAAATCAGTTTTTTGTACAGAACTTCTGTATGAAAGTTCTGATTTGAATAAAGTTTTGTATAAATGTTTAGTACCATGGGATACATCACATATAATACGGGTTTTTTTCTCGTGCGTAAATTATGCAAATTAGACTGACTTTGATTTATTTAGTGTTACTTTCAGAGCTGTAAGTGCCAAGCTGCTATGGCTCGGGCTAGAGGCCGTATTTATGAACCGATCTTTACGAAACTTCTTGGGTACCTTTGTTATGACCGTGGGACGAGAACGAGTGTTTTTGGGTGCGGTCAGAAATTCAAGATGGCTGCCAGCCACCATTTTGTACCGACGATGCAGAAATCTGTTTTTTGTACAGAACTTCCATATGAAAGCTCTGATTTGAATAATTTTTTGTATGAATGTTTAGTACCATGGGATACATCACATATAATACGGGTTTTTTTCTCGTACGTAAATTGTGCAAATTAGACTAATTTTGATGTTTTTTGGGGTTACTTTCAGCACTGTAAGTGCAAATGCCAATACGGCTCGGGCTAGAGGCCGTATTTATGAACCGATCTTTACGAAACTTCTTGGGTACCTTTGGTATCACCATGGGACGAGAACGAGTGTTTTTGGGTCCAGTCCGAAATTCAAGATGGCCGATGGGAGCCATTTTGTACAAAATTAGGTGCAATCAGATTTTTGCACATAACTTCCATATGAAAGCCCTGATTTGAATAATTATTTTGTGTGAATGTTTAGTACCATGGGATGCATCACATATGATACGGGTTTTTTTCTCGTGCAGAAATTATGCAAATTAGATGAACTTTGATTTTTTCAGTGCGACTTACACACAGTAAGTACACATGTCAATACGGCTCAGACTAGAGTCTGTATTTATGAACTGATCTTCACGAAATGTCTTGGGTACCTTTATTATCACCTTGGGACGAGAACGAGTGTTTCTGGGTGCGGTCTAAAATTCAAGATGGCTGCCAGTGGCCATTTTGTACCGAAAATAGGTCTAATCAGTTTTTTGTACACATCTTCTATACAGCTCAGACTAGAGGCCATATTTATGAACCAATCTTTACGAAACTTCTTGGGTACCTTTGTTATCACCGTGGGATGAGAGCGAGTGTTTTTGGGTGTGGTCCGAAATTCAAGATGGCCACCAGCAGCCATTTTGTACCAAAATTAGTGCAATCAGTCTTTTGTATAGAACTTCTGTATGAAAGTTCTGATTTGAATAAATTTTTGTATGAATGTTTAGTAACATGGAATACATCACATATTGTAAGGTGTTTTTTTTCGTGCCGAAATTATGCAAATTAGATGAACTTTGATTTATTCAGTGCTATTTACACAATGTAAGCACACATGTCAATACGGCTCAGGGTAGAGGCTGTATTTATGAACCGATCTTCACAAAACTTCTTGGGTACCTTTGTTATCTCCTTGGGATGAGAATGAGTGTTTCTGGGTACGGTCCAAAATTCAAGATGGCTGCCAGTGGCCATTTTGTACCGAAATTAGGTCCATTCAGTTTTTTGTCACAAGTTCTATACAGCTCGTATTTATGAACTGATCTTCACAAAACTTCTTGAGTACTTTTGTTTTCACCTTGGGACAGGAACGAGTGTGTTTTGGGGTGCCTTTGTTATCACTGTGCTATGAGAACAAATATTTTGGGGTTCAGTCAGACCCACTCTGGGACTCAAAGATTTTTTCTAGTTCAGCATCTGATTGTCACCCACCTTTACAATACTTTACCTATACATTTGTTACAGGCAATGGTCAGTATTCATGTACAGACCATTACAATACTTTATATGTACCTTTGTTATCAGGTCATTACCTAGATGTTTGTCATTGCTGTGTCACATACTATACATGTACATGTCTTTGTCTTGACAAGTTGAGCTACAGTGTCATTGACACTTTCATTTGTTTTTGTCAATACTCTAAAGTACTTCCCTATGGGAACCCTGAGAAGTGGAGTAGTGTTTGTTTTCTAGTACAGTGGAACCCTGTTAATTGAATGGCCACTTTGCCAATGAAAATTATTCAATTAACAGGAGTATTTAATTAACAGGGATTGTCACCTTCCTGTATTCTAGAGATAAACTCAGCATTTATTCTATTATATCTTGTTTGACAGAGCTCCATGAGCTCTGTCAAACAAGATATAATAGATTAAATGCCTGTATTGGATGTACTGAGGCCAAATAAGTCTATAAACAAAGGAAAACTGGGGAGCGTCAGGGTAATTTCTCGACATGTTACAAGATTTTTTATTCAATTAACAGGAGTTTACTCTATGACAGGTCAAATTTGTACTGAAGGTATGGCAAATGGTTTTGTGTTGGAAAATTATATTCAATTAACAGGGATATACAGTTAAGAGATATCCAATTAAGTGGGATCTACTGTACTGTGGTTTACATGTTCTGTCTTGCTGCGAAAATAGGATTTAGAACTAACAGCTAAGGTGGAAATCTTCTAAAAGTGGGCAGCATTGGTATAAACATTTGGCTAAACTTGACTTCATACCCATGTTGTGGTCATGAAGTAGCCAAATATGCTGAAAGTGACCTTAAACACCAATAAATAAATAACTCTAGTACTGAGTATTATTTCTATTGACTCTATTGGGAGCGCGGTGGCCCAGTACTAGTAGGTAGAGATGCATGCTGCAATCTGGGAGGTCCTCGGTTCGAATCCCATCCTTGGGCAAGACACTTAATTAGGGCTGTCACGATTAATCGATTGTTGATCGGTCCCGGCAAAATCGATTAGTATTTTTCGTTGTCGAATAATCGGAAAACTATATCCCGTTTTAGACGTTTAATAATTAAAAGAAAATATGTTGAAAAAACTATTGTTTTTAAAGGTAAAGAGTTAAGAACATCGATGTTAAACCCCAAGAAGCTATTGGAAGCATTTGTCGTTCAGGTATATTCATCAAAGCTTTGATGTTCTGAAATTTTGAACTGTCAGTGTAATAATCAAGACCAGTCGGCAGTTGCGAAGTTCGCAACTGCCGACCAGTCTTGATAATTACACTGACGGTTCAAAAGTTCAGAACATCAAAGCTTTGAATGTAACTACAAGAGGATCGTCTTCATTGTTTACTTGAGGTAGGTCAACTAACTTCAACTTCATTTTTAGCTCAACTTTGGCGAAGCCAAATTTGAGCTTTTGTCATGGCCCGTCGTCCGTCGTCCGTCTGTCTGTACATCAACAATTGGATACGGCTCGGGCTAGAGGCCGTATTTATGAACCGATCTTTACGAAACTTCTTGGGTACCTTTGTTATGACCGTGGGACGAGAACGAGTGTTTTGGGGTGCGGTCCAAAATTCAAGATGGCCGCCAGCTGCCATTTTGTACCGACGATGCAGAAATCTGTTTTTTGTTCAGAACTTCCATATGAAAGCTCTGATTTGAATAATTTTTTGTATGAATGTTTAGTACCATGGGATACATCACATATAATACGGGTTTTTTTCTCGTGCGTAAATTGTGCAAATTAGACTAATTTTGATGTTTTTTGGTGTTACTTTCAGCACTGTAAGTGCAAATGCCAATACGGCTCGGGGTAGAGGCCGTATTTACGAACCGATCTTTAAGAAACATCTTGGGTACCTTTGGTACCACCGTGGGACGAGAACGAGTGTTTTTGGGTCCGGTCCGAAATTCAAGATGGCCGATGGCAGCCATTTTGTACAAAATTAGGTGTAATCAGATTTTTGCACAGAACTTCCACATGAAAGCGCTGATTTGAAAAATTTTTTGTGTGAATGTTTAGTACCATGAGATACATCACATATAATACAGGTTTTTTTCTCGTGCAGAAATTATGCAAATTAGATGAACTTTGATTTTTTCATTGCGACTTACACACACAGTAAGTACACATGTCAATACGGCTCAGGCTAGAGTCTGTATTTATGAACTGGTCTTCACAAAATGTCTTGGGTACCTTTATTATCACCTTGGGACGAGAACGAGTGTTTCTGGGTGCGGTCTAAAATTTAAGATGGCTGCCAGTGGCCATTTTGTACCGAAATTAGGTCTAATCAGTTTTTTGTACACAACTTCTATATGGCTCAGACTAGAGGCCATATTTATGAACCAAACTTTATGAAACTTCTTTGGTACCTTTGTTATCACCGTGGGATGAGAGCGAGTGTTTTTGGGTGTGGTCCGAAATTCAAGATGGCCACCAGCAGCCATTTTGTACCAAAATTAGGTGCAATCAGTCTTTTGTACAGAACTTCTGTATGAAAGTTTTGATTTGAATAAATTTTTGTATGAATGTTTAGTAACATGGAATACATCACATATTGTAAGGTTTTTTTTTTTTTCGTGCAGAAATTATGCAAATTAGATGAACTTTGATTTATTCAGTGCTACTTACACAATGTAAGCACACATGTCAATACGGCTCAGGGTAATGGCTGTATTTATGAACCGATCTTCACAAAACTTCTTGGGTACCTTTGTTATCACCTTGGGACGAGAATGAGTGTTTCTGGGTGCGGTCCAAAATTCAAGATGGCTGCCATTGGCCATTTTGTACCAAAATTTGGTCCAATCAGTTTTTTGTCACAAGTTCTATACAGCTCGTATTTATGAACTGATCTTCACAAAACTTCTTGGGTACCTTTGTTTTCACCTTGGGACAGGAACGAGTGTGTTTTGGGGTGCCTTTGTTATCACTGTGCTATGAGAACAAATATTTTGGGGTTCAGTCAGACCCACTCTGGGACTCAAAGATTTCTTTTCAGTTTTGCATCTGACTGTAGCCCACCTTTACCTATACATTTGTTACAGGCTACGGCCAGTATTTATGTACAGACCGTTAAAATACTTTATATGTACCTTTGTTATCAGGTCATTACCTAGATGTTTGTCTTTGCTGTGTCACATACTATACATGTACATGTCTTTGTCTTGACAAGTTGAGCTACAGTGTCATTGACACTTTTATTATCGACTTCAAAGAGAAGGAGATGGGGGTCATCTAGGTACGATCAATCGATTATCATCGATTATTTGCGACGATTAATCGATTCCTAAATTAAAAAATTGTGACAGCCTTACACTTAATCCCAATTACTCACTTTGGGGCACGGTGGCATTGTGTACTAAGCCATACTGGACATCGATGGGGCACTTGTCTTCAACCAATGCTAATCTTGCTTGTGTGGAGTTAGTATGTTGGGGAGTCTGATAGTTGGTCATCGCTTCTCTCCAGGTACTCTGGCTTCCTCCACCCGTAAAACTGTCCAACACGAGGTGACCCTGGCTGTCAAAAGTGTCATTAAACCCCAATAAATAATTAAATAAATAAATAGTGAAATCTACATGTACACAGGCCGACAAAACTTAACAGTTGCCGCCTTTATGTTTTCAAAGGATGATATGAGATCACATTGGCTGAGTGATTGTATCATTGGACTTCAAACCGAAAGGTCCACAGTTTGAACCCCACCAGGGGTAACTGCATTGTGTCCTTGGGTAAGGCACTTAATCTTCTTGATTGCTACTGTGGGGGCATGGTGGTGCTCACTGCATTGTGTCCCTGGTTAAGGCACTTAATCCTGATTGCCATTGTGGGGGTGGGGTGGGGGGGCATGGTGGAGCTGTGTATTAGGGCGTATTGCACATTGATGGTGCACTTGCCTTCCGCCAATGCTAACCCTGCTTGCTATATTGTGGAGTTTGACAGTTGCTCGATGCTGCTTGTTGCTCTCTCCGAGTACTCAGTCTTCCTCCACCCATGAAACTGTCTTGACACCGGTGATCCTGGCTGTCAAAAGAGTTGTTAACCCTTGCCTAACATGAAAAGCCGACGACACTTGCAAAAAAATTTCTCGAATAAATTTTTTTTTATTTTTTGTCTCAAAAACATGGGTTATGACCGTCATTGTAACAAGAAATGAACAAATAATGAAAAGTAATTGGCGATTTTTGAGAATAACGCTGCCCGGTTTTGGCCGTTACGTTGGGTAAAGGGTTAAACCCCAATAAAAAAAGGAAAAAGACGATATATGCCCAAAGATACCTGTGCTTTTCTGTTGAAGGATCTAAAGTATATGAGACTGTGTCAGATTTGCCGGTCACTTCAGACGTACCCAAATGTACAGGGGTTATAGCTGCTATCTCCACTGATATCATAATTTTCCACTCTATAGCTTTAATCCTTATACTTTCATTTAATTTTGTCCAATTTTTCACTGCAACAAAACAGGTACCTCAACAGGCAGTTTTTAGATACATTTACAAGTAACATCCAAAGAAGGGGCACGGTGGGGTTGCGGTAACCAGTTCTTGTAAGATCACCGAAGCAACATCGAGCCTGGTTAGTCCTTGTGTGGGTGACCATCTGAGCCATCGATTCGGACTCCTGCATTGTGTCCTTTGGCAAGGCACATAACCCGTATTGTCCACATGGGGGCACGATGATGGCGTGTACTAAGGCGTACTGCTCGTCTGTGGTGCGCATGTCTTCAACCAATGTAACTCTGCCTGTGCGGCAATGCAGAGTTATGATGTTGGGGAGCTGGCAGCTGCTCGTCGTTGCTCAGTGGTTCTCTCCGGGTACCCAGGCTTCCTCCACCCGTAAAACTGTCACCGACACGATATGACTTTGGCTGTTAAAGTATTGTTAAACCCAAATAAATAAATAAACAAATATAACATCCAAAGAACCTTGTCAGTTGTTTCTAGGCAAGTCTTGGCTGCCTATATAGGCAGTCAAGACTTGCCTAGACACAACTGCAAAGCACAGAATATCGACTGTTAAAGGACAGCAAAATGCATAAATATCTTTATTTTTTAATAGTATAAGAACGATTTATATTGCGCTCTGTACTTTTGGAATTTAAGGGTAGCTCAGCACATGGATTATCACTTAAATACCCATGGAGTGGAAGTTTTCACACATACAATAACCGTCAATTCCTCTGATAAAGCATAAGAATATCAAGCATTGTTTCAACCAACAGACCTCTGGGAGGTCCATTGGCTTAAACCTTATTTTGCATTGAATCATTGAGCTGACAGTTGCTCGTCAATGCTTGGTGGTTCTCTCTGGGTACTCCGGCTTCCTCCACCTGTAAAACTGTCACGGTCACGATTAGCCATTGTGCATAAGTATGTGACCTTAAACAACAATAAATAAATAATAGATATGGCATTGAGAGTTGTTGTCCAGGTGAAAATTCCACTCTGTGAGTGTTTAGTTGTAATCCACTCTCTGCGCTCTGCATACTGAGTTTTGCCAATGATTGTCTATCAGGTAGTTTGGGGGTGCGGTGGCTCAGTTGGTAGAGGTGCAGGCTGCGAGCCGAGAGGTCCTCGGTTCGAATCCCACCTACGGCAACCGCGTTGTGTCCTTGGGCAAGACACTTCTCCCCCATTGCCCACGTGGGGGCACGGTGACGCTGTGTACTAAGGCGCACTGCATGTCGATGGTGCACCTGTCTTCAACCAATGCTAATCCTCCTTGTGTGGAGTTGGTATGTTGGGGAGCTGAAGTTGCTCGCCATTGCTCGGTGGTTCTCTCCGGGTACTCCGGCTTCCTCCACCCGTAAAACTGTCACGGTCATAGTTAGCCATTGTGCAGAAATATGTGACCTTAAACACCATTAAATAAATAAATAAATCAGGTAGTTTACATTTTATAAATTATGTGAATTTGTTTTAATTTTCAGGGTTTATCCAAGCAGACAGATTTATCAATACGACAAATAGAAAAATGGTATTTCAAAAAGAGGAAGTCCCAAGCAATGTCGGTGATGAAAAAGTTCTGCGAGTGCAGGTTGGTGCACATTCTTGTGCTTGTAATTGATTCATGTACCTTGTCTTAATTTGGTTTATATCCCGAGAATTGTATCTGATATTTGTGATATTAAAGCACAGTCGCCATGGACTGGTCATAATTTATGCATGGGCAGTGATGGCTACGCATGCATTTACCAAGTAATAAAAATCATCATCAGCAAAATTTTAATTAATGAAGCACTGGCAAGTACCCAGTGCTTCATTAAAACTTTGATGATTATTCATTATATTATTGCATTCGTGGAAATATTGCCAACCCATGGAAAGTGACCACTCCATGGCTGGGGTCGGCCTGACAGCTGATTTTAGGGAGAAATGACTTCTGCCTGCAGAGATTCTAGGAGGAAGTAAGGGGCTAGGAGGGAGAAGTCAGAAAAAACATAAAAAATGTTTGTCATTACATTTAACAGCACTATGAAGTAGATTAGTAGATTGACTGTCACATGAGCAATGTAAGGCCTAAAAAAATAAAAAATATGTTTCTCAGGCCCTCCCGCATGGTCCTTTTGGCTGCTGCATGCTCTCTTTTTATAACCAATTTAAACTTAAAAAAAATTAAAATTAAATGGTTTATGTCCGATATTTTGCCCAAGTTAAAAAAATTGATGAATTTGTCCCTTGAGTGCCAGAAGGCTTTGCAATGCTTTAGCATTGCAAAGCCTTCTTGCACTCAAGGGATGAAATACACCAACACCCATGCTATTCTGTAGGTTATGAGGCCTAAAACTTGAACCAAGAACATGAACTTTTGATGGCAAAGAAGTAATTACTGAAATAAAAAATAAAATAAAAAAACGCTCACCCACATGCAATTTCACAAATAATGGCCCGAGAAACAGAAGATCTACTTTGTGTGGCCTAAATTAGAAATCTGCTGCCTCCAGGAAATATATTTAATATTTTAATGTTCTCAACCTTTCACATTATTTATTTGAGATCATGTGTGATTCAAAGCATGGAAACTATTGTAATCACAGGTAGGGAAAGAGTTAAGGGGAGTCCTCATTCATTCATATTGTGTTCAACTGGGTATACCATATATTATGGCAAGGTGGTGGCGGTGAATATAAACTTGCCACTTAAAAGTACGTTTTTTTAGCTGGTTGAGTTCCAAGTTATTTTTTAAAGGTGATTTGAAACGTGGGTATTTTTTTCAAAGATACTTCGCTATCAGCAACTCTGTGGCAACAGTGTAGCAAGATTTTGTTCATAAATTATTGTTGTCTTGCAATTTATTGGCGATTGCCATAGGCACTCTCCAATAAATTGCAACCAGTCACCTTTATATGAAAAAAATTTCTACTGCCTAGCAAACATCAAGCTAATGTACAGTTAAAACTAGAAGTCCTGTCACGAACTGTGTGCTTATTTAGGCTTAATTGCGTGCATTTGCCATATTGAATGGCATCCAAAGCACGGAAGGTTCTCCTGGTTTCTCACAGCAAACGCAGGCAATGTTTCTGCCAATGGACCTCCGGGTTATCCGGAAGTCCATTGGCTTAAACACTGCTTGTGCACAGGCCATATGTACAGAATTTGATAGCCTTACTATGGTCATAACGCACAGATTAACGCACAGATCAACGTGCTATTTGTGCACATTTGATGACAGGACTTCTAATTTTAACTGTATACAGTGTTGAGCCACTAAAGTTGCTTCCACCACTTTTCAGTGGAACCATAATAGACTTGTAGCACTCAACCAGTTAACTAACAACCACAAAGTTGTATGTTTCTTCTTCAAATGCACACAAGTTGATTTTAAATTCACCTAAGAGCAGTAGAAGCGAAATTTATCACTACACATTTTGAAAGTGTTTTTCATCACAGGTATTTTTAAAAAAAAAAAATTTAATGTATTTAAAAATTCAAATTCATATAAGAAGCTGGGTCTACTGATTTCTGAATGTCTTAATTAAATTGAAAAGTGCAGTTAAAAATGTTATGAATATCCTTGGTTAATTGAGCGTAATTAACAATTTGAGTTAATTTATTTCTGAGGTATCAGATGTAATTGACAAATATTTCAGTTGCCTCCCTTCCCTTCTGCACTGGGTATTTTTCCAATTCACTGTACAGAAAAATGACAGTTTCTGACGGCCATCCTGCATTGATACATGCTACCAGACATATTAAGTTTTGAAAATGACAATCAGGGAGATTTTTGTGCGTGAATATTATAACAAGATTTTTGTTCAGAGAACAATGTTTTATTAAGTAGTAAATGAGTTATACTGTGTTGCCCACATATTTGAATATCTCTTAATCCAATAACACAGTTAATTGAATATAATTTTCAAAACAGGAACCCATTTACATTATATCATTCCTTCAATACAAATTTATCCTGTTGGATGCAATTGTGTTGGAGAGTGAACTCCTATCAAATGTGTGAAAAATCATGTGATATAATAATATGTCCCCAAAAAAACCAATTACCAAATTCTCATTATTTGGCCTCAGTACATCTAATATAAGCATTTAGTCTATTATATCTTGTTTAACAGAGCTCTGGAACAAAGGGAAGAGAGAAAAAAAGAGACTGAATTTCTGAAGCTTACTAAATATACGGGTCACTGAGCAGATCTCACGGATTACCGTTTGCAAACATGAAGTAAATTGGACACAATAAAGAAATGGTTGATTTAGTTTTTTTCACTTGATAAATTCTGATGATGCGGGAGATTTATGGGTGCTACCGTGAGTGTGGGAGATCATGATCCAATCCGTGAGACTTAACATGTCTGCATGCTACTGGTGCTATGGAGATCTGCCATTCTCAACCACTCAAAAATTTGTAATTTTTAATCACAGCCTGGTGAGTCAGAATGGATATTCTATTTTAAAAAGCCATTTTTGTGCTGGTTGCAGCCAGTAAGGGCGAATTGTTCAAACACCACAGTAGGCCTTTACAACTCTTTTGAGTAATATTAAATTGGGCTATTTTAAGAGCCATATGACAGATTATAACAGCAACTGCAAACGTGTTTATTTTATCATGACCGTCAGAACGCGGAAGTTCTATTTGGAAATAAAACATAAGAAATTCCCCAAACTGCTATGTCTCCCAATGAATTTTGGGAGGGTGACTTGAGTTTCTCCCCCAACGAAAGCCAAGCCAACTTTAGGAATGACCAGACAACTTCTTCGCCCTAGTCGCCCACACGGCTGACCCCTGCTCCATGGTCGCTGTACTGTAACTTTAGCTGCAGTGTCACTAACAAATTGATAATGGAGATAGATTTATGACAATTGTGATGCTTTCAATTCTGAAAAAAGAAATACAGTAGAATCCTCTTAATTGAATATCCATTTTTCCAGCGAAAATTATTCAATTTACGGGAGTATGCAATTAACAGGGATTTGGTCAGTTTCCTGTGTTCTGGAGGTAAACTGAGCATTTATTCTATTATATCTTGTTTGACAGAGCTCATAGAGCTCTGTCAAACAAGATATAATAGAATAAATGCCTGTATTGGATGTAGTGAGGCCAAAAAGGTTGATAAATAAGGGGAATTTGGTGCATGTCACAGTAATTTTTTCGACATATTACAAAAATTTCTATACAATTAACAAGAGTTTACTCTACAACCCATATGCAGTTAACAGATCAAATTTGTACTGAAGGTATGGTAAATGGTTTTGTGTTTGAAAATTATATTCGATTAACAGGGATATACAATTAAGAGATATCCAATTAAGTGGGCTCCACTGTAATACAGTTTGCTTGGGCTGCACCAGCCATTTATCAGATTGCAACTGGCAACTCTACTTGGCTCGTAGTGCATAAAATTTTGTTTCTTTTACAGACATTTTGACCCGTACTTAGATGTTTTAACTTCAACCCATTTTTATTTTCAATGCTTCTTGTTTCAAATCTTTTTTTGTTTAAGCTATTTTGGAGAGATGTAATAATGGCCGTTATATTACTTCTCGAAAGTTCTTGAAGTACAAGTGTCGGCACATTTCATTGAATTTTCGTAGTTTACTAATCTCCAGCATCATTTGGCAGTTAGTCGTGTCATGGTCCTTTCCCATAAATTCAACAAACAATCTCTGATTTACTTACAAAACAAATTTAAAATTGACGATGTTTCAATGTGTAGACTTCTGTGTGGAGATAAAATGGAAAAAACATAATATCTCCGACAGGGCTTAGCTTGAGTATTTAAAAATAAGAGCCAGACTTGGAGCCTACTTTTGAACTCTAGAAGCCAGATTTACAGTTATTTCTTAACCATTGTGGTGCGAAATTATTATTGATTGTCCAAATTTGTTCATGTGTTTTGCCTTGTTATAATTTATGGGAGAGTGCCTACAGGTACTCTCCCATAAATTGTAACAAGGTGAATCCACACAGATAATATAATTTAACCTCAAAGATATATGAAGTACATTTACAGAACATGAAGCCTCCAAGTTGCAGCACATGTACTCCAGCATAAAGCCAAAATATGGGCTTCAAGCCAGAGCTGAAATGGTTAAATGGTTTTCTTGATTGATTAATCACATGGATTAACCGTGGTTAATGGATTAATTACTTGCCCTACAGTTAAAACTAGAAGTCCTGTCATGAATAGTGTGCTTATCTAGGCTTAATTGTGCATTGGAATTGCGCGCAATTGCCACATTGTATGGCATCCAAAGAACGGCAGGTTCTCCTGGTTGCTCATAGCAAACACATGAAATGTTTCTGCCAATGGACCTCCGGGTTACCTGGAGGTCCGTTGGCTGAAACATTGCATGTGCACAGGCCATATGTACAGAATTTGATAGCCACACTCGGGCCATAATGCGCACATTAACATGCATATCAACGTGCTATTTGTGCGCATTTCCTGATGTGTTTTTTTCTGCGTTTTGGTCAATTTTAAGACAGAAAAAAACAAAACAAATTTTTCCCCTCAAAATTTGGGGTCCAAGTGGGACTTAGAAAATTTTGGACCAAAATACAAAATTTTTTTTTTGTGTTTTTTCTGCATTTCAAGACAAAAAAAAAAAAAACAAAAAAAATTTTTCCCCTGAAAATTTGGGGTCCTGGTGGCACTTAGAAAATTTTGGACCAAAATCTGAATTTTTTTTAGGAAGCTGAAGAACGTCCGTACCATTGATGATTTACAGCTCTAACCCTTTACCCAACAGTCAGAACCTGCCAGCACTATATATGAAAATCTCCATTCAAATTTTAAGTTTTTAATTTTTGTCTCAAAAGTATAGCTTATGACCCCTCATTTGGAACGAGCTCAGTGGACTCGTTCCAATGAGGGGCCATAAGCTACGTTTCATTTTTATAACAAAAATTGAAATTGTTTTCAGTAATACAAGATTTTATTTTGCAAATATCGTCTGATACCCCCATTGGGAAAAGGGTTAACAATGACCATTTCCAGCTACTCATGCAGTATAATAATCATGCAAGTGAACAAGTATGTCAGCACGTAACTTGCATGCTTTACTGTGTCTCACTGGTGTGAGTCAGTGTGACAATGTTCACCTGTTTTGGAGCAAGGTTGTTCCTTTGTTAATGCATATAATACAGTAGTTCAAAAGTAATGGCTAATTGATCAATTACTTTTTTTGATCGATGAAGGCGTTGATCATATTTAAGATTAAGCCTACTTAATTGGTCGGTCCCTGATCTCCAGTTGATCTGAAGAATTTAAACAGAACATTTGTGCAAATGTTTCATTTCTATAACTAATTTCCAGAAATTTCGAACATAAAATCCACTCCGTTCCTACACATGTTACAACTTAGTACTACAAGTGAACTAATTATTTGTGTCTTGTGACAGTTTTATTACTTTCGCGGTTCACATTGTTCCAATGGGGGTATTTGAGTGTACAAGATTTAAGATCCTATTTACTCTGCAATCTGTAATTGCTTCACAAATTGTGAATTATTTAAGAATTGAATGCAATTTTTATAATCTTTATTGGAGTATGAATGTGTGGGAATGGGTACAAATTGTATGAATCCCTTTGGGATTCATACATAATTTGTACCCATTCCCACACATTCATACTCCAATAAAGATTATAAAAATTGCATTCAATTCTTATAATTACATTCCGTAACTGTTTAAACTACTTTTTACCAAACAACAAAGCAGAAAGACGAAATAAAACATGTATGAACGAACGAGGTGAAAAGCCACCCTCACACAAAAGACAAAGCGCACAACTCTGAGTTGAGCGCCGGTTTTCGGCATTGACCCAAATTTGTCAAATTGTGTTCTTTCGCAACGAAATTTGGAATGTTCATAACAATTTATTTAACATATCAGTAAACTATAATCACTGATCACTGCGAGAGGCGCTAAAAGTTACAAACCCGCCCAAACACCGCCTGAATTACATTCTGTCAAATGTGCTCTACCGTAAATGCAGCTCAAAGTTCAACCAAATGTATTCATTCAAGGTCAAGGTCACATTTCAAGGTCACTAAAAATTGGTCATTATTTGTGTCTCGGCCATAACTCAGAAACGAATCATAGTACAATTATTAAACTCTGTACAAATGTTAAGGACAGCCAGAAGGTGTGTCGCATATAATAGTTTCCACCGCATCTGCAATGTGAAGGTCACAATTGACCTTCATATGTTCAGGGTCACAAATTGTGTCTCAAGCATAACTCCAAAACTTTTAGGGCTACAGTCATCAAACTTCACACAATTATAAAGGACCATGGGAGGATGTGTCACACACCATAGGTTCGTACCTTCAAGGTCAAGGTCACATTTCAAGGTCACACTAAAAATTGGTCAATATTCGTGTCTCAGCCATAACTCAGAAATGAATCATAGTACAGTTGTTAAACTTTTTACAAATGTTAAGGACAGTAAGAAGGTGTGTCGTGTATAATAGTTTCCGCCACATCTGCAAGGTGAAGGTCACAGGGAGGGGGGGGGGGGGGGCATGTGTTACCTTAGTAACATTCTTCTTGTTTCTTATATTTTTAGTGGAACCGTATAATAAGTGTGTGTCATTAATAATATTCTCTCTTTTTTTTCAGTTGGCATCTTCTGTTTTATCAATCAATATTTTTCTATGGACTGATTACCTTATGGGATGTAAGTAGTTATTGTGTATGTTTGTAGTGTAACATCCAAAATGTTGACCAAATTTTTCTTGAAACTTTCATATTTATGAAAACTGATCAACTAGTGTCTGCGTACCAAATGATATCCATTCACTTGCTCCACTTAAAACACTATGGTCTTGCAAATCTCTATTTTCATCTCAGATCAAACCTTAAATCAATCAAGCAAAAGACACAAGATCCCAGGGTGATCCCAGTTGCCCATGTGTAGGGCTAGCTGGCTCTCCGTACTAAGGCATCCAACACATTGATGCTGCCCTTGCCTTCATCCACTACTAATTTTGCTTGAGACCCCCCCCCCCCCCCCTCCCTCCCTCTCCCCTAGGAGCCTCGGAAATTGAAGCAGTGCTTGTTCACTGTTCAAAGAAGCTATGCTTTACTGGTAAATTAGGACACGGTCACCAATGCTAGGGTGCAACATGGGTATAAACAATTGACTGAACTTAACTTTATCTCCTTGTTGTGATGACTATCCATTGTGCAGGTACATGTGTCCTTAAACACCAATAAAGAAATAAATAAATAACTTTGCTTGTGTCAGGTTAGTAAGTTGGATAGTCTGACAGCTACTTGATGATCCTTTTTGGGTACTCTGGCTTCCTTCACGTACTACATGATGGTACTCTCGTTGTCGTTGCTGAAAGTGTTCTTAACTGGTAGAGTACTAAATTATTTTTGGTTGCTAAAATTTGTTGATGTATGCTTTCCTTGTTACAATTTCAATTTATGGGAGAGTGCCCTAGGCATTCTGCCATAAATTGCGACAAGGCAAATCCTTGGAAACTAAATAATTTCACTGCAGTGATAATATGAAGCATATCCACTCTATATGAAGCCTTTAACCCTTTACCCAACGCAGACGATATCAAAATTTATTATTTTAAATATCATTTTTTAAAATTTTTCAAAATATTTCAACAAAACCATATCATGTGACCCCTCATTGGAATGATCTCGACGAGCTCATTCCAACGAGGGGTCACATGATATGGTTTTGTTGAAATTTTTTGAAAAATATTTTTTTCAACTGCTGAATTTGCATATTACGCGTGCGGATGCAGGCGATTCGTTGGGTAAAGGGTTAAGTTGTGGTACCTCCACTTCAGAATATGGGCTTTCAGCACTCTACCAGTTAAACCCCAGTAAACAGACAAACCTTTGTGAACAAGAAGCCTGGTGAGTCTGATCTTGTTCCTCAAGAAAGAGAAATCTTGAGTTTTATTATACACCAAACGATAGATTATCGAAAAAATTGCGGAAAGGTAGAAATCGTATCTCCCACTGTGAAGATATAGATATTTTCACTTTCACGGGATCAACCAAAATGGCGGCTTTCAAAGCATCACTTCAAGATGAATATGGGTCAAATTATCACTTGAAATGATCAATTTGTTCTGGAGACATATAATGAAAAGACAATCTAGTGTTTTTGAGTGGATAACTATTATTTCCAGCAATAATTCAATGCATATTCACCTTGAATTGATGCATGAAACCTGCTAGTTCAAACATGGCCTGAATGTCCATAATATAAGTTTTTGGTTTGGTATGTCCCTTCAAAGGACGTACCAAACCCAAAACTTATATTACAGACTTCCAGGCCATGTGCAGACTAGAAACCCACCAACTGAATCAGATCGCAAGATGCTATCTCTTCCAAGTATCGATCAAATCACTTCTGCATATCAATGATTCAATGAGCTGTTTACTTTCATGCATCAATTCATGGTTGCGGAATTATCAGATTCTTATAAAAAGCATATAATAAAAAGAAAATCTAGTGTTTTTTAGTGGATGCCGAAAATTATCTCATTTGCGATCGAGAAAAATGGTTATTTTTGCTCCCGCAAGCACTTGCTAAAAATAAACATTTGTCTTGCTCACTCATGAGATAATGTTCGGTATCCACTCAAAAACACTAGATATCCTTATTTATTATATACAGTTAAAACTAGAAGTCCTGTCATGAACTGTGCGCTTATCTAGACTTAATTGCACGTAGGGATTGCACGCAGTTGCCATATCGAATAGCACCCAAAGCATGGCAGGTTCTCCTTGGTACCCATAGCAAACACAAGCAATGTTCCAGCCAATGGACCTCTGGGTTACCTGGGAAATTTTGCTTGTGCACAGGCTGTATGTGCAGAATTTGATAGCCTTGCCATCGTCATAACACGTAGATTAACGCGCAAATCGATCCCGAATCGGCTGGTTACATGTAGGCAGACTGAACCCTCATGGTTTCACAACGATATAAGAAAACAAATCCGTGAATGTTAACGAGTCCAACTGTTGGAACATCCAAAAAAAGTTAATACGCCACAAGCATGGAAAAAATAACGTAAAAAGAGAAACATTTGCAATTAGGAAAGTGAAAGACAAATATTTTGTTAACCCTTTACTCAACGAATCGCCCGCATCCGCCCACATCCGCCCGCGTAATATGCAAATTCAGCAGCTGAAAAAATATTATTTTTCGAAAAATTTCAGCAAAACCATATCATGTGACCCTCTTTGGAACGAGCACGTCGAGCTCGTTCCAAAGAGGGGTCACATGATATGGTTTTGTTGAAATTTTGTGACAAAATTTAATAAAATGGTATTTCAAATAATAAATTTTGAAATCGTCTGCATTGGGTAAAGGGTTAAATTAGAAAAAAGTCTCAATGATGAACCAACCTCGTCTGCAATTGGGGGAGGACGTTCTATAAACTTATGAACAAACAAAAATTAGACATCCATGTCTTACAATACACAATCGTGACCTGTCAACTGACACTGAAAAAGCTGACTTCCAACGATTATTTTTGTGCTATCTCCCAAGTGGATGACTTATACGCTTCTCTACCCACCCGTAATCACAGTACTTGTCCGAAGTTAGAAAATATTAGCATACTGACAAGTGATGTCAGCGATGCCTTAAGCTCCATAAAAAGCTCCAAAGTGTGTGGTCCGGACAATGTAAGTCCGAGACTTAAAGAATGTAGATCAAGCCTGACAAAACTGCTTGCTGACATCTTTAACTATCTCCTCTCTCAGTGGTATTTCTCGGCTAAGTGGAAGAAAGGTAATGTAACCCCAATACTTAAAAAGGATAACCCCAACATGGTTACTAACTATAGGCCCATATCGTTGATTAGTTCAAACAAGTACTTGCTTTCCTTCAATCAAATTCCCTGATTACCCAATCAAATTCCCTGATCACCAGGGCATGCATTTTGACCAGGCCGATTGGCCCTGGCAATTTTCGTAAAACAAAATAACATTTGGCAATGGGACTAATCGACCGGACGATTCCAGATTTATTTGTGTACATCTGCCAGAGATGTACTGAAAGACGATCGCAGATGAGCATAGAAAACATGAAGGGGTGGTTTGGCGAAAATAAATGCACAAACAGGTTGATACTGACCTTATAAACCTTATATGGTGTAACGACTTACTAGCTCACCTGGCCTAAAATGCCATGTGAGCTTTTCACATCAGGTTGGCATCCGTCATCGTCTGTCCGTAAACTTTTCACATTTTCATCTTCTCTGTAACTGCTGAGCCGATGTGAACCACACTTGGCAGGAATGGTCTATGGGAGGTCCTCTACAAACAATCCTCATTTTGTTACCGTTGGATGAAAAACATGTCTTCCAGAAGCATTCTTTGATTCTGGTTGGTGGATTTTCAAAAATCTTCTCTGAAACCGCCAGACCAAATGTTTTGAAACTTCACATAAATGATGACTGGGACCCCCCTTACAAACATGGCTGCAATTGCGGCTTAGTTACTATTGAAACCCTATGAGAAATCACATTTTCATCTTTTTCTCGGGAACTACTGAACTGACTTGAACCAAACCTGGCAGGGATAATCTATGGAAGGTCTTCTGCAAATGCTCAACATTTTGTTACCATGCATCGAAAAACATGGCTGCCAGAAGCATTTTTAGCTCAACTTTGGCAAAGCCAAATTTGAGCTTTTGTCATGGCCCATCTCCCCGTCTGTCCGTACGTCAACAATTGGATACGGCTCGGGCTAGAGGCCGTATTTATGAACCGATCTTTACGAAACTTCTTGGGTACCTTTGTTATGACTGTGGGACGAGAACGAGTATTATTGGGTGCGTTCTGAAATTCAAGATGGCTGCCAGCCGCCATTTTGTACCGACGATGCAGAAATCTGTTTTTTGGACAGAACTTCCATATGAAAGCTCTGATTTGAATAATTTTTTGTATGAATGTTTAGTACCATGAGATACATTACATATCATACAGGTTTTTTTCTCGTGCTTAAATTATGCAAATTAGACTAACTTTGATTTATTTAGTGTTACTTTCAGCACTGTCAGTGCAATTGCCAATACGGCTCGGGCTAGAGGCCGCATTTATGAACTGATCTTTACGAAACTTCTTGGGTACCTTTGTTATCACCGAGGGGCGAGAACGATTGTTTTTGGGTCCGGTTCGAAATTCAAGATGGCCACTGGCAGCCATTTTGTTCAAAATTAGGTGCAATCAGATTTTTGCGCAGAACTTCCACATGAAAGCTCTGATTTGAATAATTTTTTGTATGAATGTTTAGTACCATGGGATACATCACATATAATACGGGTTTTTTTCTCATGCAGAAATTATGCAAATTAGATGAACTTTTTATTTTTTCTTTGCAACTTACACACAGTAAGTACACATGTCAATACGGCTCGGGCTAGAGGCTGTATTTATCAACCGATCTTCACGAAACTTCTTGGGTACCTCTGTTATCACCTTGGGACGAGAACGAGTGTTTCTGAGTGCGGTCCAAAATTCAATATGGCTGCCAGTGGCCATTTTGAACCGAAATTAGGTCCAATCAATTTTTTGTCACAACTTCTATACAGCTCATATTTGTGAACTGATCTTCACAAAACTTCTTGGGTACCTTTGTTTTCACCTTGGGACAGGAATGAGTGTGTTTTGGGGTGCCTTGGTTATCACTGTGCTATGAGAACAAATATTTTGGGGTTCAGTCAGACACACTCCGGGACTCGAAGATTTCCTTTCTAGTTTAGCATCTGACTGTCACCCACCTTTACAATACTTTACTTATACATTTGTTACAGGCTACGGTCAGTATTTATGTACAGACCGTTACAATACTTTATTATATGTACCTTTGTTATCAGGTCATTACCTAAATGTTTGTCATTGCTGTGTCACATACTATACATGTACATGTCTTGACAAGTTGAGCTACAGTGTCATTGACACTTTCGTTTGATTCTGATTGGTGGATTTTGAAAAAATCTTCACTGAAACCACAGGGTCAAATGTTTTGAAACTTTGCATGGTTGATGACTGGGACACCCTCGACCAGTGATCCTCACTTAATGTTGATCGTGTTGCAAACATGGTCACAATTGTGGCTTATAGCTACTATAGAAACCCTATGGGAAATCACATTTTCAACTTCTTCTCTGGAACTACTGAGAACCAAACTTTGCATGAATGGTCTATAGGAGGCCCTCTACAAACGATCCTCTTTTTGTTCCCGTTGGTTGGAAAATATGGCTACCAGAGATATTCTCTGATTCTGATTGATAGATTTTGCAAAAATCTTCCCCTCTGAAACTAAAAAGTCAGGTGTTTTTAAACTTCACATGATTGAGGACTAGGACACCTACCAATGATCCTCATGTAATATTGATATAATGTTGCAGACATGGCCACAATTGCAGCTCATAGTTACCATGGAAAGCCTGTGGGAAATCACATTTTTAGCTCAACTTTGGCGAAGCCAAATTTGAGCTTATGCCATGGCCAGTTGTCCATCTGTCCATCTGTCCGTCAACAATTCAATACGGCTCGGGCTAGAGGCCGTATTTATGAACCGATCTTTACGAAACTTCTTGGGTACCTTTGTTATGACCGTGGGACGAGAACGAGTGTTTTTGAGTCCAATCCGAAATTCAAGTTGGCTGCTGGCAGCCATTTTGTACAAAATTAGGTGCAATCAGATGTTTGCGCAGAACTTCAATATGAAAGTGCTGATTTGAATAATTTTTTGCATGAATGTTTAGTACCATGGGATACATCACATATAATACAGGTTTTTTTCTTGTGCGTAAATTATGCAAATTAGACTAACTTTGATGTATTTAGTGTTACTTTCAGCACTGTAAGTCAAATGCCAATACGGCTTGGGCTAGAGGCCGTATTTGTGAACCGATCTTTACAAAACTTCTTGGGTACCTTTGGTATCACCGTGGGACAAGAACGAGTGTTTTGGGGTCCAGTCCGAAATTCAAGATGGCCAATGGCAGCCATTTTGTACAAAATTAGGTGAAATCAGATTTTTGCACAGAACTTCCATAGGAAAGCGCTGATTTGAATAATTTTTTGTGTGAATGTTTAGTACCATGGGATACATCACATATAATACAGGTTTTTTTCTCATGCAGAAATTATGCAAATTAGATGAACTTTGATTTTTTCAGTGCTAGAAGTCCTGTCACGAACTGTGCGCTTATCTAGGCTTAATTGCGCATTGGAATTGCACGCAATTGCCATATCGAATGGCATCCAAAGCACGGCAGGTTCTCCTAGTTACTCATAGCAAACACATGCAATGTTTCTGCCAATGGACCTCCGGGTTACCCGGAGGTCCATTGGCTGAAACATTGCTTGTGCACAGGCCACATGCACAGAATTTGATGGCTTTACTTGGGAGATAACGCGTACATTAACGCGCATATCAATGTGCTATTTGTGCGCATTTCATGACAGGACTTCTAGTTTTAACTGTACTAACAAGTTTTGATGTAAGCTGGGAGTGCAGTGGCTCAGTGGTTAGAACATTGGACGTGAAACTGAAAGGTCGATGGTTCAATCCAGAGCTGTTCCATCTGCGCTGTGTTCTTAGGTAAGACACTTAATCCCGGTTGCCAGTGTGAGAGCACAGGGTGGCTGTGTATTAACCCCCTGCACACTGATGTCAAAATGGTAAAGTTTTCAGCAGCAAATATTTCCCATAATGCTGTTTGATATTTAACCAAATATACCTTGTTTGACAGAGCTCAGTGTGATATAATTGGTTGACCTTTTCTGACTTGGGTTATCATGACATTTTAACGTCACGAAGAATCAGGTTTTGGTGACGTCAAACACAATCGTTAGCCCTTTGAACCCTGGTTCTATCTTCCATATCAGTTCAATGACAGCAGCAGGAAGAGCCCATATTCATTATTTTGGAGTAGACCGATTAATATTTGAAACTAGCAGTCTGGTGCATGTTAAAAATATTGATTGGTCTACCACACACATGCACTTAGCATCCACCCTATTTAATGAAATGATGAAGTATCATGTTCCTGGACGAAAAATGGCCACTCAGGTTCAAAATCGGAGTACATAATATTATGTACCGTATTCATAACGCAGGCAATTTTCGTATGTAATATTACATACCGTAGTCGCAAAGGATTAAATTCATAATTAAACGAGAAAAACAGAGTTATTGGAGAAAACTCCTTGCACCCTGGTAGTGCAAGGAGTTCAGTCATTCCACAAGTCGTTGGTGCATTGGCCTTCAACTACAGTTAAAACTAGAAGTCCTGTCATGAAATGCGCACAAATAGCACGTTGATATGCGCGTTAATGTGCGAGTTATGGCCCAAGTAAAGCTATCATATTCTGTACATATGGCCTGTGCACAAGCAGTGTTTCAGCCAATGGACCTCCGGGTAACCTGGAGGTCCATTGGCAGAAACATTGCATGTGTTTGCTATGAGTAACTAGGAGAACCTGCCGTCCTTTGGATGCCATTCGATATGGCAATTGCGCGCAATTCCAACGTGCAATTAACTAGATAAGCACACTATTCGTGACAGGACTTCTAGTTTTAACTGTAATGCTAACTTAGCTTAGGGTTAGTGAGTGGAAAGTCTTGACAGTTTCTTGCTACTGGCCAGTGGTTCTCTCCAGGTACTCAGACTTCCTCAACCCATAAAACTGTTCAACACGATGTTACCCTGGCTGTTCAAAATGTCGTTAACTACCATCACGGCTTTCAAAGAAATGAGGATACCAGAGCAAAAGCCTATATTTTCCTTGCTCATGTTGCATATTCAGTTAAAATGCAAATAATGTTTTGTTCATATAGTTTTGTTCTATTCAGGGGTAGATTTAATTTTTAAAAATTGAATAGCAGTTTACTAACTTGGATAAATTTTGATTAGCATTTCCTATTATTTATATGTTTTTGTCATGTGAAATTGATTAGCTATAGCTGAAAATTCATTCAAAAATCTCTATGTGAATCCAGTTAACCCTTTACCCAACGCAGACGATATCGAAATTTATTATTTTAAATATCATTTTTTAAATTTTTAAAAAAAATTTCAACAAAACCATATGGTTTTGTTGAAATTTTTCGAAAAATAATATTTTTTCAGCTGCTGAATTTGCATATTACGCGGGCGGATGCAGGCGATTCGTTGGGTAAAGGGTTAAATCAAGCCCTGGTTCTATTACAAATTATTGGAGAGTGCCTGTCACTCGATGAAGGTATACCATGATGATGTCGTTGGAATAACAAATTCAGACCACCAAAAATAACCTAGCCCTCAACCAGTTAAACACCGATAAACAAACAAATCAACTATTGCACGCTCAAAGTTTTTATTTCCAGATGTGAGAACAAAACATATAATCATGTGACATAATTTAACAATTTACTAATAAATATTGATTGTTGTAAATATGTTGAATAAAAGTTTAATTGACAATTTTCAGCATAGGTGAATTTTCTTCAGTTCATATATTGATTATTTCTTTGCATCATGTAAAAGCAATAAATGAGATTTTAACTCCCTGTACACCCATTGTGTAGAAATATGTGACCATAAACACTAATAAATAAAATATTTATAAAGTGTATTATAAAGTAAATTCCAGTTAACTGGTTGAGTTCTAGAAGCCACTATCATGGCTCTGTTGAACATTGCTGAAAGCCACTTCAGTGGTTTTTACTTAAAATGGATTTATTTATTTCTTTATTGGTGTTCAAGGTCACATATTTATGCACAATGGCTAATCATGACCACGACAGTTTTACGGGTGGAGGAAGCTGGAGTACCCAGAGAGAACCACCGAGCAACGGCGAGCAACTGTCAGCTCCCCAACATACCAACTCCACACAAGCAGGGTTAGCATTGGTTGAAGACAAGTGCACCATCGACGTGCAGAACGCCTCAGTACACAATGCCAGCGTGCCCCCACATGGGGGTGAGTGTCTTGCCCATGGAAATAGGTGGTTGCCACAGGTGGGATTCGAACCGAGGACCTCTCGGTTTGCAGTCTGCACCTCTACAATATGGCTGCCGTGGATTGGTTACTTTCCACGGCTGGTCAATATATCCACCAAGACAAGTGCCCCATCGATGTCCAGTATGGCTTAGTACACAACACCACCATGCCCCAATGTGAGCAATTGGGATTAAGTGTCTTGCCCAAGGGCACAATGCGGTTGGCACAGGTGGGATTCAAACCGAGGACCATCTCGGCTTGCAGCCTGCACCTCTACCTACTGAGCCACTGCGCTCCATTTAAAATGGATTAAACTGATGTTTTCTCAAAGGTAGGAAAAAATATTTATACAAAATTTCTTTCCCCATCAGCTTTAACCCTTTACCCAACGAATCAGCCGCATCCGCCCGCGTAACTTGCAAATTCAGCAGTTGAAAAAATATTATTTTTCAAAAGATTTCAACAAAACCATATCATGTGACCCCTCGTTGGAACGAGCTCGTCCAGCTCGTTCCAACGAGGGGTCACATGATATGGTTTTGTTGAAATTTTTTGAAAAATTTGAAAAAATGATATTTAAAATAATAAATTTTGATATCGTCTGCAATGGGTAAAGTGTTAAGTTTGTTTTCAAATCAAGTCCCTGGAGTCATAGTTGGGCTTCCTGTAGGAGCCTGAAATTTAAATTGGTGTTATACTCATTAAAAATCTTCGGATCCATCAGTCTGAATCTTTTGATAATGGATATGTAGCCTCCTTAGTAGGGCTGGGCGGTTTAGAAATTTGCATTTCGGTTCGGTTTCGGTTTCGGTTTTGTACAAAAACTCGGTTTTCGGTTCGGTTTTCGGTTTTTCATAATATATTGTAGAAATCCACATTTTAGAGGGTAATGTACACATAAAATCTGTCTGTATTTGTCATCCAAGTCATGAGGCTGATATAGCGAGTTGAGTCCTTCGGGTTAATCAGTGTTCACCACTCTTCTCAGCAAATGGACATATTGTGTTGGGCTACTGTAGTGGGCAACAGTGGTGGAGCCATGAGGTATCTAGGGAGACCACCCCCCCCCCCCCCCCCCCACCCTCCACTCAAAATCCCACTTGCTTTTCCCATCCCCAAATTTGAAAAGATTCTTTTTGATTTCCTGCCCTCAGTACAAGTACAGTACCCTCAGTCTTGAGATCTCCCCCCCCCCCCCCCCCCCAAAAAAAAAAAGAAAAAATCTCCACCAGCATGGTCCACAGGATTTCAAACCATGGCTCCACCACTGGTGGGAGCTGCCTTGTTCTGTCAGTGAGATTTGGGACCTTGTCAAGACAAGATGCAGAAATTCACAAGAAAAGCTACATTTTAGCAAAAATCGACATTTCCTTATTTTTTATGGAGTCGCAATGCTCTCACCCTGGTTTTGGTGGATAATGTGCAATTGTTGTGCTTATTTCGGTAATTATCACATCGCTTGAAAATAGACGTGCCCCGTGTTTCTTGATGGTTCCTGCTTCAAATGACAGTGGAATAAGAGGAACACAAATCATAGTTTTTCTGATTTTGATAACTATTATTGAAGTAAGTCGTGATATACGAATCACTTTTATTGGTAACTCACTCCAATGCTTTCACAATATCTCTCCTAATTTCGACTGTAGAGGTTCGTTTTTTACTTTGATTCTGCCCAAACATAGAAATTGGGCGAAATGGGCGGTGCCAAGGCGAAGATATTACCAACTTTACTTTGCCCTCTTGGCTTATCCCTGCGTTGATTTCATCTTATTCAAGACAGGCGATTGATGTTTTTGAAGGGAGGGGAGACTGCTGCATAATGGGGTTTGAAAGAAAGTTTGCAATATTGCATCTTGGGATTTGTTGTGTTTACAAAATACACATGGTCATGACACATGTTGATTATAACATCTTCGTATTGGGAATGCAGCGTGTGTACCTGACAGACCTGCAGTACTGCGCGATTCCTTAAAGTAAGTTCAAATAGTATACAAACAATTCCCAATAAGTTTTAAAAAAAACTTTCAATAGTTACCTGCCATCCATTTAATAGGATGTGTTCTATTTTAATTTAACCATTTTATTGTTGACAAAAAACATAACTGCCACTGCGCAGCGTTATCTATGAGCATGTGACTTCAGAGAGCGTGCCAGTAGTCGGTTAATTAACATAATTTACTCATCATTTTTCCCATGTGAACTTTGAGGTTTTAAAACTCAATAAATTTTATGTTTACCTCCAATCTAATTTACAACGTGCTGTACGCAGATGATTTTGGGTCAAAGGTAATTTATAATACTTTTACACCATATATTGTCAGGTAACTTGCAATACCTCTTTGGTCGAATGTGCCCGGTTCAGTAAATTTACTTAACAATTCTTGAATTGCATGTGTGGATTTTTACGTGCGACTTTTTAATTTTTCATATTCCATCTGCTGGTGGTTCTGTAGATATTGTTTAAGATACAAGAAATTTGCTACCACTATTTGGTGGGGGGGGGGGGGGGGGGGGGGAGGGGGGGGGGGGGGGGGGGGCTTTGTTGTCAGTCCTCTCGAAGTAAGCATAAATGGCACAGCATTTACCTTAGCCTGACATTTAAGCCTTTGGCGTGCGGAAAGCAAGTGATTGAGTGGTCATAAACTTATCCAATTCTTGGAAATTTGTTGAAACCGAAAGTCTCGGTTTTTTGTTAAGGCGGCGGTTCGGTTTCGGTTTAAAAAAAAAAAACTAACCAAACCGAAAAACCGATAAACCGCCCAGCCCTACTCCTTAGTGGGGTGAGATTCAAGTTAGGTCTGAATCGGTTGGCTCATTTACACAATCGACTAACCGAGAGCTATAACCGGATAACATCCGGTTAACCGTAGCCATTATTTCACCGAATCTGGGATCAAAATTATAGGAATTGGAAAGCAGTATTTTCAGAAACTATTTTGTAATGTGTATACAAACGAACATTGTCGAATACTCGACAACGTTCGTTTGTATAAAACTACGGAATAGTTTCTGCGGTTACTCAGTACTCACGGAAATTGGGGGCGCGGTGGCTCAGTTGGTAGAGGTGCAGGCTGCAAGCCGAGAGGTCCTCGGTTTGAATCCCACCTGCGGCAACCACGTTGTGTCCTTGGGCAAGACTCTTCACCCCCATTGCCCTTGTGGGGGGCACGGTGACGTTGTGTACTAAGGCGTACTGCACGTGAATGGTACACCTGTCTGCAACCAATGCTAACCCTGCTTGTGTGGAGTTGGTATGTTGGGGAGCTGACAGTTGCTCGCCGTTGCTCGGTGGTTCTCTCTGGGTACTCCGGCTTCCTCCAATCGTAAAACTGTCATGGTGATGGTTAGCCATTGTGCAGAAATGTGTGACCTTAAAAACACCAATAAATAAATAACTCAAGGAAATTCCCAATCATTAACAAAGTCTTGAATGCCAAAGTCGATTATTTCTCAATATATACAGCGCTGCTTCGAGGTGTAATTTATCCCAAATGAGAAACGGCAGATTTACTACGTTTTAACTGTGGAATGACAATCACAATCGATATTTTGGATAACCGGTTGACATTTTTTTTAATTGGTTAGGTAGGTAACTGGTTATCCGGTTAACCATTTCAGTACTAATTCAAGTTTGTTCAAACAAAGTCCTTGGGTTCTTATTTGGGTTCCCTGTGGGAACCCGAATTTTAACTCCATCCAGCATGACAAATGTTTTTTAAAATCTTCTTCATCGCATCTATGTGTCAGAATCTTTTGATGATTGGTATAGAGCATCATTTGGAGGGTCAGATTCAAGTTTGTTCAAATCAAGTCCTTGGGGTCATATTTGGGAGCCCAATGGGAGCTCAAACTTTAACATAGTGCAATATGAGGAATATTATTTAAGAATCTTCTTCAGAGATCTACCAGTCAGAATCTTTTGATATTTGAAATGCAGCATCCTTAGGTTCAGATTCATGTTTGTTCAGATCAATGGCAGTCCCTGGGTTCATATATTGGGCTCACTGTGGGAACCCATATTTTAATTTGGTGCAATCTGAGAAAATTTATTTAAAAATCTTTTTCTTCTGGCCTACTAGTCAGATTCGCTTGATATTTGGTACACTGCATCTTTAGCCCTAATATTAACTTTGTGTAATATGAGAAAAACGTTTTTAAAATCATTTTCTTCAGATCCACCACTCAGAATCTTTTTATGATTGGTATAGAGCATCCTGAGGGATGGAGGGGGGATTAAAATTTGTCCAAACCAAATCCCTGGGCTCATATTTTTGCTCCCTCTGGGAACTCGAAACTTTAACTTAGTGCAATGTGAGGAATGTTCTTTAAAAATTCTTCTTCAGATCTACCAGTCAGAATCTTTTGATATTTGATACGCAGCATCCATAAGAGGTTCAAATTCTCTATAGGAACCTGAATTTTAACTGGTGCAATATGAGGAATTTATTTAAAAATCTGTCCCCGCGGGAAACCCGGGAAGTGAAGCAGTGCCCATTAACTGCGGTAAACAGGCTCTGTTTTACTGGTAAAATAGGACCCAGTCACCAATGCTTGGGAGGTGCAAACCCTCTCTAAAATGGGCAACATGGCTTATTAACACTCACCCCTGGTCTTGAGTTGATACTCATGTTGTGGTCATGATTAGTAGTCATTGTGCAAAAATATGTGACCTTAAACACCAAAAATAAATAAATGAATTTAAAAATCTTGTGTTTCTTCTGATTTCCCTGTCAGAATCTCTTGATACTTGGTATACTGCTTCTTTAGGGGAGGAGGGGTGATCAGCTTGAAGTTTGTTGAAATTAAGTCCCTGGGGTGATATTTAGGTCCCTGTGAGAGCCAGAATTTCAACTTTGTGTAAAATAGTTTTTAAAATCTTCTTTAGATCCAGATGATTGGTATGGAGCATCCTCAGTGGGGAGGGGGGGAGATTCAAGTTTGTTCAAATCAAGTCCCTGACGTCATTTGGACTTCCTGTGGAAAGTCGGAACGTAAAGTACAGAGCAAGTTCGAATCGGGTGTGGTCCAACAATTTTTGCCAGATTGATTCCCCTTTTTCAACTTCGAAAATTCATTTTTTTGGTTTCCCCGATGATAACTTTAGTTGTTGACCGATTCAAATAAAATTTGGTATTTAGGTGTATCACCATGAAGTATAGATCAGTTTCAAATTGGGGTTTGGTCTTACATTTTTTGCTAGAGTTATGTCCCTTTTTGACTTCAAAAATTTCAATTTTTTCAAATACCTTGAATTGCACACTTTTTGCAGGAACATGTGGGCAGGTGACCTTTTATTCTTTTTGCTTCATAATCTGTTTTGAAGGGGTTTGAGTGATGTTATGCAAAAACCCTCCCAGAACAATTCACCCAATATATACCTTCCCTGCCCACAACCCCACCCCCACTTCCCTAGCTAAATTAGATTAACTATATTAACATGTAGATGCTGAATATAACCTTACATCCTTCTTTAAACAATTTTATCAGATGAGAAATTAAGGCCCCTTGTTTATATTTTATGTTCAAATCTTTCAGAAAACCATTTCATATGAAAAATAGTTTGACTTTAAATTGTCAGAATTTACTACCATTTGTGTCTTTTTGTTTCAGAAACCTTGGTTTTGGGATACCAAAGAATGCTGGAAAGACTGGCCTAATTTTGTAAGTTATAAATAACACAGCATTCAAATTCCAAACACTCTCAGATTATGGGATTGATGTTGTCTCAGCATTTTTACATGTCCCATTGAAAGATTTTGTCAGAAAGTTAGGAATTGTATTATATTTTCCAAGCCAGGAAATCTGGCGTGTGCGATTTAATTTCCCATGTGTCTCCCACCAGGCCTTAAAATTTGTCCAGATGCCTGGGAGTCAGTTTTAAAAATTCTCTTGAACTTCAACTGTGAGAATTAATTTTAATTTAGAATTTGAGATACAGTGGAACACACTTAATTGGGTATCTCTTAACTGAATAACCCTGTTAATTGAATGTAATTTCCCAACACAAAAACATTTACCATAACTCCACTACGAATTTGACCTGTTAATTGAATATCTAGGTTATAGAGTAAACTCCTGTTAATTGAATAAAAAATCTTGTAAGCTGTTGAGAAATTACCAGTTTTCCTTTGTTTATAGACCTATTTGGCCTCAGTACCTTCAATACAGGCAATTAATCTATTATATCTTGTTTGACAAAGCTCATGGAGCTCTGTCAAACAAGATATGATAGAATAAATGCTAAGTTTATCTCTAGAATGTAGGAAAGGAACACAATCCCTGTTAATTGAATATTTCTGTTAATTGAATATTTCTGTTAATTGAATAATTTTCATTGGCAAAGTAGCTATTCAATTAACAGGATTCCACTGTACTGTTATACATTTGCCATTGTGAGTTTACATAGTTCATAATCCCTAGTAAAAACAGTCCTTATATTTACATATTTACTGGAGTTTAACCCTCAAAAGTCCTGTCACAATTACTAACACTATTTTTATTTTGTTTTGCTGACAACTGTTAACAGTTGGGCTGTCTATTTTCAGAAAAACACAAATGGAATTGAAACGCGTAAAAAAAAACTTTAGTGATGACAAGAAAAGCTTTGTACAAGGCACAAGTGTGCATATGAAGGATCTTGAAAAACTACCTTCCAAGCAACCTTCTTACATCTGGTCCTGTTCACACTTTCAGACCTAGGAAATTATTAGCTTAGTAGACTTTGATGAAAGGCAACCACAGAATTGTGCTGGGAGGATTGGCACGAGAAGAGGGGAGGGGTCATGAAGGAGAGGGTAGCAGTGGGGGGTTTTCAATCAATAATTACTTTGTGATTTTTTTAACCTGGCATAGATGCATCATAGACAACTGGACCTGGATTAATCAGGCATTAATGGAGGACCACGAGCTGAAAATATGAAGGGGTGGCAGGGGGTGGTACATAAATATTCTGAATTTTCTCCACATGCCTATGAAGTCTCCCTACTTGACTCTGCAGTCTCCCTATTTTTTCTGAAGGGAGACATAAAGTCTCCCTAAAATTCCCCCTAGGCTGGTCCCTGGTTCTGGTACTGATGGGACAAAGGCTTCAGTACTGGTACCAGTTGGAGCCTGTGATAACCATCGGTACTTGTACCGGCTCAGGTACCAGTTGACATGCCTGCATGTATATGTAGAACACATGATCCAATATAAAGCTTTCAGAAGTCTTTTTGATGGAAGTCACAGTACTTTGGCAGTGGTCTCTGGTGAAGACTTGCATACAGGCAGCCAAGATTTCACTCGAAACCACCACTTAGTCAAAGTGTTACTTTAACAGGAGGTTGCACAAAATAATGGGTCCAACTGAGTTTTGATGGAAAGGAAATACCTGCATATTGCTTCTTGGAAGAAGAAATATGCAGTTATTTCCCTCCCAACAACAGGTTGCATTTTAAACTGATAAACGAAATTAACACTTCGGTTTCTTTGAATTTCTGTCTGTTTGATTAAGGGTTTACACATACCAAGGTTTATTTTGAGTTGATAAGAGCTTGATATCCAAGAAATGAGTAATTAATTGTATTTTTGAACTTGTTCATGTGTCCAGCATAGCTAAATACAATGACATTATTCACTGTCCTACCGAGTTCTACTTCTACCTGTGTTGTGTGTCTAAACCTAGTTGTGAATTGTTTAGTTGGATATCCACTGCAGCATGGAAGTTTCAGTGCAACACAAAATGGATTTACTGCACCATTCAAAGCAAGAAAATAAATGAACAATATAAACAACATGTATATTTTTTTTATTTTACCAGGAGTTTAGTATAGCAGGAATGGAAAAGTTACCCACCCCCCCCCCCCCCCCCCACCCCCAATGCCCACATGGAGGCACAGTGGCATTTTGTACTAAGGCGTACTGCATGTCGATGGTGCACCAATCTTCAACCAGTGCTAATCCTGCTTGTGTGGAGTTAGTATGTTGGGGAACTGACAGTTGCTCGCCGTTGCTCGGTTGTTCTCTCCGGGTACTCCAACTTCCTCCACCCGTAAAACTGTTGTGGTCATAATTAGCCATTGTGCAGAAATATGTGACCTAAAACACCAATAAATAAATAAATATTTATTTGTTTCTTTGGGTTTAACGGCACTTTCGACAGCCGAGTCATCTTGTGTCTGACAGTTTTACAGGTGGAGGAAGCTAGAGTACCCAGAGAGAACCACCGAGCAGCAGTGAGCAACTGTCAGACTCCCCAACGTACTAACTCCACTCAAGCAGTGTTAATTTTGTTTGAAGACAAGTGCTTCATTAATGTGCAGTATGCCTTAGTACACATTGCCACAGTGCCCCTCTGTGGGCAGTCAAGATTAAGTTCCTTGCACAAGGACACTATGCAGTTTCCCCAGGTGGAGATCGAACCATGGACATTTTGGTTAGAATTTTAGTGCTGTAACCACTGAGCCACCACACTCCTGTCTCATCAGAATGAAATGTGAAGGAATCTGAAACAAATATCCAGATACAAAGACCTCCAGTCTGAGTTTGAGAAAATATTGCCTTTGAATTGCACCACAGTGCCTATTTTATTACACGCCTGTTCTATAAAATCCCCATCTACAGCAACACTAATTATGCAGAAAATGAAAATCTGTTCCGCACACATATGCAGAACGGAAATCGGTGACAGACTATTTTTAAATAGAAGAGGAATTTCATTGGAATTTTCTACAAATCATGCACCTCAATTACGATTTGAATCACCAGCGATAGCTAAAAATAGTAAAACATGTTCTTTTTGTTGATAGTTTGTCCACTGAGTTCCAATGTGCTCTATGTGCCTACTGGCACATAGGGGGGCCTACTGGCACATAGGGGGGCGCGGTGGTTCAGTTGGTAGAGGTGCAGGCTGCAAGCCGAGAGGTCCTTGGTTCAAATCCCACCTGCGGCAACCGCGTTGTGTTCTTGGGCAAGACACTTCAACCCCATTGCCCACGTTGGGGCATGGTGACGTTGTGTACTAAGGCATACTGCACGTCGATGGTGCACCTGTCTTCAACCAATGCTAGCCCTGCATGTGTGGAGTTGGTATGTTGGGGAGCTTACAGTTGCTCGCCGTTGCTCGGTGGTTCTCTCCGGGTACTCCGGCTTTCTTCACCCCACCCGTATAACTGTCACGGTCATGGTTAGCCATTGTGCAGAAATATGTGACCTTAAACACCAATAAATAAACAAATAATACTGGCACATAGAATACATTGGAACTCAGGGGTCGAGTTATCAAATGAATTGCTGAGTGTCCTTCTAATACTTGCTTTTATAGACATGAAGGCATGTAATAAACACAGAATGACACATGCGTGTGAATGGGTTAACTGGTAGAGTGCTGAATTATTTTTGATCATCCAAATTTGTCCACGTCTCTTTGCCTTGTTACAATTTATGGGAGAGTGCCTAGTGGCACTCTCCCATAAATTGTAACAAGGCAAATCCTCACAGACTAAATAATTTCAATTTAAAAATTATATGATGCACATTCATAGAATATGAAGCCATTAAGTTGCAGCACCTGCACTTCAGAATAAAGCCCAAATATGGGCTTCCAGCACTCTACCAGTTAATCGATATGGCACATGTGCCATATGATTAACCCATTGACATGCGTGTGTTGTTCTGTGTGTGTAATCCGAGTTTTGGGGGTGATGAGGAAGGACTTGATTGGTGATTTAGATAAGATTCTTGGAAGTATTAACATCGCTGGGCTTCAAAGAATAGTAGATACAGGCACAAGCCAGAAAATAAGCAGACTGTCATCTGCAAAATGAGGTCCCCAGAGGGTGAATTTAGTGATGCTACCCACTAAATTTACCCTCTGTAAACCTCAATCTGAATCAGGGTCTCAAAACAAAACAAAGAGGTACCAGAGGATAAATTGGCCCACTGTATGGGATAGCATCATCAAATTCACCCTCTGGGGACCTCATTCTGCAAATGTCAGGCTGCTTATTTGCAGGCCTGTACAGGCACTACCGACATTCTGAGATGGGTTCTTTCTCATAACTGAACTATTCTCATCTCACTCTGTTTTTACCATAGACTTCTTCCTAGATTCGGTTTTGCAGGGACAATACCTGGAAATAAAAAATACAGTGAAGCCCACTTAACTGGAGATCTATTAATTGTATATCCCTGTCAATTGAATCTAATTTCCCAACACAAAACCATTTACCATACCTCCAGTACAAATTTGACCTGTTAATTGAATATAGGTTATAGAGTAAACTCCTGTTAGTTGAATAAAAAATCTTGTAACATGTTGAGAAATTACCCTGACTCTCCCCAGTTTTCCTTTGGTCATAGACCTATTTGGCTACAGTACATCCAATCTGGGTATTTAATCTATTATATCTTGTTTGACAGAGCTCATGGAGCTCTGTCAAACAAAATATAATAGAATAAATGCTATGTTTATCTCGAGAATACAGGACAGAGACACTATCCCTGTTAATTGAATACTCCTGTTAATTGAATAATTTTCATTGGCGAGGGGCTATTCAATTAACATGGTTCCACTGTATTATTGGTCCCAAATAATAATCATGGGATGTAGTGGGCAACAAAGGTATAAGTGATTGGCTTGTGGATCTTTTATACATATATGTTGGTAGAGATGGGGAATATACCAAAAACTGAACCAATTTCGTTGGATACTGGACTACACCAAACATTGAATATCGAAACCTGTATTTTCAAATTTTTCCGTCACACTATTTATAAGGCCTTGTGGGGGTGTGGTGGCTCAGTAGGTAGAGGTGCAGGCTGCAAGCCGAGAGGTCCTTGGTTCGAATCCCACCTGCGGCAACCGCATTGTGTCCATGGGCAAGACACTTCACCCCCATTGCCCATGTGGGGGCACGATGACCCCGTTTACTAAGGCATACTGCACATCAATGGTACGCATGTCTTCAACCAGTCTAACCCTGCCTGTGCTGCAGTGCGGAGTTACGATGTTGGGGAGCTGGCAGCTGCTCGTCGTTGCTCGGTGGTTCTCTCCGGGTACTCCGGCTTCCTCCACCCGTAAAACTGTCACGGTCATGATTAGCCATTGTGCATAAATATGTGACCTTAAACACCAATAAATAAATAAATAAATAAATAAATAAATAAATAAATAAATAAATAAATAAATAAATAAATAAATAAGGCCTTGTTGAGGCCTGATTAGCAGTTGAAGTGTCCATTTTTAGCTCAGCTGATTGAAAGTCAGGACTCTTAAGTGATAATTTTCTGTCTGTCATTCATCTGTCTGGCATGAACTTTACATTGACTTCTCATAAACCACTGGGCCAAATTGAACCAAATTTAATATGCATGTTCCTTATATGTCAATTCAGGTTTGTTCAAATAAAGTTGCAATGCCCCATGGGGAGGGGGTGGGGGAAAATGCTTCAAAATTAAAAACAAAAATCCTCTTCTCATGATACAGTGGGTACAATGACTTGATATTTGGTATGGAGCTTTCGTTAGAGGTGTAGAATCAAGTTTGTTCATACAAAGTTCATATAGCAATATTTGCCTTTGTAATGGGAGGGGGCAAGATTTTTGGCCCCGCCCAGAATTTCTATTTTCTGAACTGATGGTCCAATTTGAACCAATTTGGTGGTATTATTGAGTCAAAAGTACTTGATTCCTGCAAAAAAAAATTCCCATGTTCCTATGGTAACCCAGGCACTAAAATAGAATTATTTTCAAATGCCCATATTTCCCAAACCACATGGAACAGAGAACTGTTATTTGGAATAAAGAATCCTTAGGACCAGTAGAATGGAATGGTAGAAAAAAATGCCATCAGGAGTGTCAGGATCTTCTGTTTGTGGGGTGGGGTGGGGCTGGCATTGAAAAAATGCAGAGTAAGCATATTTGCAAAAATAAAAAAAAATTCTCCCAAACCACTGATCATATATTTATTAGCTCAACTTTTGCGAAGCCAAATTTGAGCTTATGCCATGGCCTGTCGTCCGTCGTCCGTCTGTCCGTCTGTCCATCAACAATTGGATACGGCTCGGGCTAGAGGCCGTATTTATGAACCGATCTTTACGAAACTTCTTGGGTGCCTTTGTTATGACCGTGGGACGAGAACGAGTGTTTTTGGGTGCAGTCCGAAATTTAAGATGGCTGCCAGCCGCCATTTTGTACCGACGATGCAGAAATCTGTTTTTTGTACAGAACTTCCATATGAAAGCTCTGATTTGAATAGTTTTTTGTATGAATGTTTAGTACCATGGGATACATCACATATAATACAGGTTTTTTTCTCGTGCGTAAATTATGCAAATTAGACTAACTTTGATGTTTTTTGGTGTTACTTTCAGCACTGAAAGTGCAAATGCCAATACGGCTCTGGCTAGAGGCCGTATTTATGAACCGATCTTTACGAAACTCCTTGGGTACCTTTGTTATCACCGTGGGACGAGAACGAGTGTTTTTGGGTCCGGTCCGAAATTCAAGATGGCCGATGTCAGCCATTTTGTACAAAATTTGGTGCAATCAGATTTTTGCACAGAACTTCCATATAAAAGCGCTAATTTGAATAATTTTTTGTGTGATTGTTTAGTACCATGGGATACATCATATATAATACGGGTTTTTTTCTCGTGCAGAAATTATGCAAATTAGATGAACTTTGATTTTTTCAGTGCTACTTACACACAGTAAGTACACATGTCAATACGGCTCGGGCTAGAGTCTGTATTTATGAACCTGATCTTCACGAAACGTCTTGGGTACCTTTGTTATCACCTTGGGACGAGAACGAGTGTTTCTGGGTGCGGTCCAAAATTCAAGATGGCTGCCAGTGGCCATTTTGTACCGAAATTATGTCTGATCAGTTTTTTGTACACAACTTCTATACGGCTCAGGCTAGAGGCTGTATTTATGAATCGATCTTTACAAAACTTCTTGGGTACCTTTCTTATCACTGTGGGATGAGAACGAGTGTTTTTGGGTGTGGTCCGAAATTCAAGATGGCCACCAGCAGCCATTTTGTACCAAAATTAGTGCAATCAGTCTTTTGTACAGAACTTCTGTATGAAAGTTCTGATTTGAATAAATTTTTGTATGAATGTTTAGTAACATGGAATACATCACATATAGTACGGGCTTTTTTCTCGTGCAGAAATTATGCAAATTAGACTAACTTTGATGTTTTTTGGTGTTACTTTCAGCACTGTAAGTGCAAATGCCAATACGGCTCGGGCTAGAGGCCGTATTTATGAACCGATCTTTACGAAACTCCTTGGGTACCTTTGTTATCACCGTGGGACGAGAACGAGTGTTTTTGGGTCCAGTCCAAAATTCAAGATGGCCGATGGCAGCCATTTTGTACAAAATTTGGTGCAATCAGATTTTTGCACAGAACTTCCAAATGAAAGCGCTGATTTGAATAATTTTTTGTGTGAATGTTTAGTACCATGGGATACATCACATATAATACAGGTTTTTTTCTCGTGCAGAAATTATGCAAATTAGATGAACTTTGATTTTTCCAGTGCTACTTACACACAGTAAGTACACATGTCAATACGGCTCGGGCTAGAGTCTGTATTTATGAACCGATCTTCACAAAAACTTCTTGGGTACCTTTGTTATCACCTTGGGACGAGAACGAGTATTTCTGGGTGCGGCCCAAAATTCAAGATGGCTGCCAGTGGCCATTTTGTACCGAAATTAGGTCCAATCAGTTTTTTGTCACAACTTCTACACAGCTCATATTTGTGAACTGATCTTCACGAAACTTCTTGGGTACCTTTGTTTTCACCTTGGGACAGGAATGAGTGTGTTTTGGGGTGCCTTTGTTATCACTGTGCTATGAGAACAAATATTTTGGGGTTCAGTCAGACCCACTCTGGGACTCAAAGATTTCTTTTCTAGTTTAGCATCTGACTGTCACCCACCTTTACAATACTTTACCTATAGATTTGTTACAGGCAACAGTCAGTATTTATGTACAGACTGTTACAATACTTTATATGTACCTTTGTTATCAGGTCATTACCTAGATGTTTGTCATTGCTGTGTCACATACTATACATGTACATGTCTTTGTCTTGACAAGTTGAGCTACAGTGTCATTGACACTTTCATTTATTTACTTAGTGGTGTTTAAGGTCACATATTTTTGCACAATGGCTAATCTTGACCACAACATCAGCAACTCAAGACCAGGAGTGAGTGTTAATAAGCCACGTTGCCCATTTTAGAGAGGGTTTGCACCTCCCAAGCATTGGTGATTGGGTCCTATTTTACAAGTAAAACAGAGTCTGTTTACCACAGTGAGGGGCGCGGTGGCTCAGTTGGTAGAGGTGCAGGCTGCAAGCCGAGAGGTCCTCGGTTCGAATCCCACCTGCGGCAACCGCGTTGTGTCCTTGGGCAAGACACTTCACCCCGATTGCCTACATGGGGGCACGATGACGCTGTGTACTGAGGCGTACTGCACGTCGATGGTGCGCATGTCTTCAACCAATCTAACCCTGCCTGTGCTGTGGTGCAGAGTTCAGAGTTACGATGTTGGAGAGCTGACAGCTGCTCGTCGTTGCTCGGTGGTTCTCTCCGGGTACTCCGGCTTCCTCCACCCGTAAAACTGTCACGGTCACGATTAGCCATTGTGCATAAGTATGTGACCTTAAACACCAATAAATAAATAAATAAATAAATTACCACAGTGAACAGGCATTGCTTCACTTCCTGGGGTTACCGCTGGGGGAAACCGCTGATCAGAATCTTTTGATATTTGGTATACAATATCCATAGGGTGGGGGGGGGGGGGGGTCTGATACAAGGTTGTTAAAATGGAGTGCCTTGGTTTATTTGGACTCCATATATAACTTAGGGCAATATGGAGTATAATCTTTAAAAATCTTCTTCTTCAGTCAGAATCTTTTAATGTTTTATATACATCATTGTTACAAGGGTCAGATTCAAGTTCAAATGAAGTCCTTCAGTTAATATTTGGTCTTCGTATGGGGGCTCGAATTTTAACTTAGTGCAATATGGGAAATAATCTTTATCTTCAGATCCACCAGTCAGAATCTTCTAATATTTGGTAAACATTCTTAGGGCAGTCAGATCTAAGTTTGTTCAAATCAAGTCTCTGGGTTAATATTTGGTCTCCCTATTGGAGCTGAAATTTTAACTTAGTCCAGGGGCTCCCTATTGAAGCTAAAATTTTAACTTAGTCCAATATGAGGAATAATCTTTAAAAATCTGCTTCGTGATATGCAATCAGAAACTTGTGATGTTTGATATACAGCATCCTCAGATGATTCAGATTCAATTTGTTCAAATGAAGTCCCTGGTTTGAGATTTGTGTTCCCTATGGGTTTGGGGGGGGGGGGATTTTAACTTAGTGCAAAATTGGTAATATTCTCAAAATCTTCTTCAAAACCACCAGTAAGAATCATTTGATATTTGGTATATGACATCCTTCATGTTTCTTCAAGTTAAGTCCCTAGGTTAATATTTGGACTCCCTAGTTTTGCATTACTGAAAATCTGGGCATTATTTTGTGGTAGCTTCCCAATAAAGTAGAAACCTCTTAACTGAATATCCATTTTGCCAGTGAAAATTATTCAATTAACAGGAGTATACAATTAACAGGGATTTGGTCAGTTTCCTGTGTTCTGGAGGTAAACTGAGCATTTATTCTATTATATCTCGTTTGACAGAGCTCCTAGAGCTCTGTCAAACAAGATATAATAGAATAAATGCCTGTGTTGGATGTAGTGAGGCCAAAAAGTTTGATAAATAAGGGGAATTTGGTGCGTGTCACAGTAATTTTTTCGACATATTACAAAAATGTATATACAATTAACAGGAGTTTACTCAATAACCTATATGCAATTAACAGATCAGATTTGTACTGAAGATATGGTAAATGGTTTTGTGTTTGAAAATTATATTCAATTAACAGGGATATACAATTAAGAGATATCCAATTAAGTGGGCTCCACTGTACTAGAAAACATCATCTGGCACGGACAGCAGAGTTATAAATAATTAAATAACTTCATTCTTCTGTAGAGTTAACTAGCCACAGATGCTAATTAAATCCTTCTTTAAACAACTTTGGTGAGGTGAGCACCTCAGGCCCCATGGGACCTCTTGTCCTGTAAAAAGTGACTGTTTTTCTTTTCAGTCTTTTTATCCCTTAAGGGCCTGGGAAATTGGCCTGAATTCCAACTGGTCTGCAATCTGTACATGTCCTGTTGCTTAGCAGTGATTTCTAGTTAAGTCCTGGCTGCCAGTTAAGGCAGCCAAGGCTTGACTAGAAATCACTGGCCATGTGATTTGTCTTTGTCGGCAGGACCTCCTAATAATGGCATGTTAAGGGCCCATGCTCTGGGAGAGGCCTTTGAGGGTTAACCCTTTACCCAGTGCTGACGATATCAAATTTATTATTTTAATTACTATTTTTTTAAATTAAAAAAAAAAAAAAATTTCAACAAAACCCTATCATATGACCCCTCATTGGAACAAGCTCGATGAGCTTGTTCCAATGAGGGGGTCACATGATATGGTTTTGTTGAAATATTTTGTAAAAATTATTTCTTTCAAATGCTGTATTTGCAAATTACGTGGGATGGATGCAGGCGATTCATTAGGTAAAGGGTTAAGGTGTCTATGGAACAAGTCACAAAATTACTGTAGATATGTGTTGGCAAAAGAATGCCACCGTTGAGCTCAATTGCAGTGGCATTTGTGATGCTGTGGTGGAATGATACAACAACAATTTACTCTGTATTTTCCTGGTGTGAATTCCCCTTTGGCACTATCAGCAAATCGCAGTCAAGTCATATACCGAACACCGAACTGATACCATAGTATACACCCTATAAATATCGAAACTGGTACCGAACAAAATTCCAGTACCCTCAACACGTGGTAAAAGAGTGTGTGGTAGGACAGGGATTAATGCATCAGTGACTGCAGGGAAGAAAATGTAGAAAAGTGAATGATCACTCTCCTCATTTTGATTTTACGAGAGTGAAAAATTTAGGAGAGTAATTTTAACCCCTTACTTATGATGACAGCCCAAACTGACCAGCATTATACACGAAAATGACCATATAAATTTTATTTTTTCATTTTTACTCTAAAAACATAGCTTATGAAAACATAGCTTATGACACTTCATTGGAACGAGCTCATTGTGCTCGTTCCAATGAGGTGTCATAAGATATGTTTAAAGCAAAAAATGAAAGATTTTAGTATTGCGAGATAATGTTTTTCAAGTAAAGTATTGTTTCCTAGTTGGGCCAGGTAACGAACGGGTGCTTGAAATGCTGTATATAACTTGATGTTGAGACATAATTTATACACACATCATGAAGACGAGTGATTAATTGCTCCCATAGTGAAAAGTTTAAGAGAGTGATGGCGAGTGAGAGTGATCACTCTCCTTTCCTGTCTGTCCCTGATGCATTATTCATCAGAATGAGTGAGTAGTTTTCAACAGTTGATGGAAGCTGCAAAAAAAAAAGACAATCCTCTTTTTTTCATATGTTAGTGACAGCTGGAGTGCATAGTGCATGATGGCTCAGTGGTTAGAACATTGAATTTGAGCCCGAAAAGTCCACGATTCGATTTTGAGCAGCAGTACCTGCATTGTATCCTTGGGCAAGGCACTTAATCCTGATTGGTCATGTGGGTGGTGGGGGGGGGGGGGGGCACTGTAGCATTGTGTACTAGGGCATTCTGCACATCGATGGTGCACTTGCCTTCAACCAATGCTGACCCTGCTTGTGTTGAGTTAGAACGTTGAGGAGTCTGACAGTTGCTCTTTAGGTGGTTCTCTGGGTACTCTGGATTCCTCTGTCCATAAAAGTATTTGTTGCAAGATGACATGCCTGTTAAAAGCGTCTTTAAACCCAAATAAATAAATAAATAAATAGTGACAGTTGAGTATTTTTTTTTTCTTTCAGAATGTGACAAATGACTGCTATTGGTATTACATGTTAGAGTTAGGTTTTTACTGGTCTCTAGTATTTACACTATTAACAGATGCAAAAAGAAAGGTAAGTACAGTGGAACCCTGTTAATTGAATAACCACTTTGCCAATGAAAATTATTCAATTAACTGGAGTATTCAATTACCAGGGATTGTATCACTTTCCTGTATTCTAGAGATAAACTTGGCATTTATTCTATTATATCTTGTTTGACAGAGCTCCATGAGCTCTGTCAAACAAGATTATAATACATTAAATGCCTGTATTAGATGTACTGAGTCCTAATAGGTCTATAAACAAAGGAAAACTGGGGGAGAGTCAGGGTAATTTCTTGACAGGTCGCTCTTTTTTTTATTCAATTAACAGGAGTTTACTCTATTACCTTTGTTCAATTAAGAGGTCAAATTTGTACTGGAGGTATGGTAAATGGTATTGTGTTGGGAATTTATATTCAATTAACAGGGCTGTTCAGTTAAGAGATATCCAATTAAGTGGGCTCCCCTGTAATCAGGCCATTAGGTTACCCCAAATTCACAACATTAAACGCTGTGCACAAAACACTAAAATGTGCTCAAATTACAAAAAGAGGTTTTCAAATTTTCGCCAATCTGAGCTACGATAAAGCTATTTATCGTGAAAAATTATGTCAAAATGTAACAAATTTGCGCAAATATGTCTCATCATCATATTTTTATCGTATTTATAAGTTGTTGCTATCGTGAAAATAGATTTGTAAGTTAATCTTATCGTTAAAATGTCGATCTATGAACGATAACTCATCGGACAACCTCTTCTGTGTCTTTGTGGTAATTTCTATGAATGCAAAAATAGATACAGAAATTCCAATTATAATTTAAAAGATTTCGTGTCGGCACGTGTTTGAATTGAACTTTTGATATGAGTCTGTTAGGATGACGGAAAACAACTGGTAAATGGCATAATAAACAAAGTTTGACGTGAGGCGAAGCGAAAAAAGAGGGATGGTGATTTACCCGAAGTTCATGACTAAAAAAAAACATTTAAAAAAAAAATAAACGCATTCTTTCAACCCATAAGCAAAGTGGATGACCCCCACTCTGTCGTTAGTGTCGTCATTGACGATCCCGTTAAAAAATAGTCACCTGCTGTATCAGCAGTACCATATGCGATGCCTTTCAACCTCACCACACATACCCTGCACCAGTTCTTGTACTAGTAGTGATATATCTCTCCAGAAAAAAACATTAATTTGAAGCAAAGGGACATAACAATACTGTCTTACTGACTGCCTTTCCAGATTTCATTTACCGCAAAGATGGATTTTTATGTCAAATATGTTCCAACTATTCTGTTTCTGCTGACAAAAAGAACCCCCAGAACCAAGCATACATCAGCAAGGGTTCAATGGATGAAATTATTCAGCATGAAACTATGTCCAGACAGGTATACTTAAAAATAATTGTCAGGTGAGTTTTGTCAAAATACATTACCTAGAAGCAAGAAAATTGCATTTCAGAGTGTCAAATTTCAAAATTTTCTCCTACCGGGCCAACCATGGTGGACCATTGACCTTCGATGCCGGCTGCGTTGTGCCCAAATTAGACTAATCTAAAATAGGGCTGTCACGATTTTCAAATTTAGGAATCGATTAATCGTCACAAATAATCGATAATAATCGATTAATCGTACCTAGATGACCCCCCACCCCTCTCCCTCTCTTTGAAGTTGATAAAAATGAAGTTCAAGTCAGCTGACTTACCTCAAGTAAACAACGAAGACGATCAACTTTTAGGTAAATTCAAAGCTTTGATGTTCTGAACTTTTGAACCGTCAGTGTAATTATCAAGACCGGTCGGCAGTTGCGATCTTCGCAACTGCCGACCGGTCTTGATTATTACACTGACAGTTCAAAGATTCAGAACATCAAAGCTTTGATGAATGTACCTGGAAGACAAATGCTTCCAACGGCTTCTTGGGATTTAACATCGATGTTCTTAACTCTTTACCTTTAGAAACAATAGTTTTTTTCATCAAATTTTCTTTTAATTATTAAACATCTAAAACGGGATACAATTTACCTATTATTCAACAACGAAAAATACGAATCGATTTTGCCGTGACCGATCAACAATCGATTAATCGATTGATCGTGACAGCCCTAATCTAAAACCCTGCCTGTAATGCCAGTATTGGTACACCTGGGCCCACCTAATTAAATATCTCTTTTCTAATAGGGTGTTGGAAGCCCTTATTTGGGCTTTATTCAGAAGTGTACATACTGCAAATTAAAGGGATAATAAGCTGTTAATTTAACTGGTAGAGTGCTAAATTATTTTTGGCTATCAAATCTTATACACATGTCTTCGCTCTGTTATAATTTATGGGAGAGTGCCTATGGGCACTCTCCAATAAATTATAACAAGGCAAACCTTTAGAGACGTATTAATATCGCTTCAAAGATAATACAAAGCACATCCACTGAATATGAGCCTTGAAGCTATGGTACCTGCACTCCAGAATAAAGCCCAAATATGGGTTTCCAGCACTTTACCAGTTAAATAATATTTACTCCAATTTTGCTTGTATGTGAAAGAGCATGTAAATACAATCCTGGAAATAAGCAGTCTCTGCTTATTGTTCAATTGGCACTTTGTGTTACTTTTGTAAGATTCAAAAAGATTAAAATTTTGTACCAAATTTTATTTTTAGCTCACTGAAGGGAGCTGAACGTATCACTTGCCGTCCGTCGTCGTTCTCCCTGCGCCGTGAACATTTTTCAAACGACTTCTCCTTTGAAACCGTTAGGTCGATTTGCTCGAAACTTGGTATGGATGTTCATTACCATATGTCAATTCAAGTTTGTTCAAATGAAATGGACATGCCTACATGGGGCTCCATAGGTGGCATAACTCCGATAGCACCCTATGTATATTAGAGAAATTACCAAAAAATCTTCTTCTCCCGCACAAGTGGGCAGAATCATTTGATATTTGGTATACAGCATCATGGGGTGGATCTGATTCAAGTTTGTTCAAATCGGCCCCCTGGTTTCATATTTGGGCTCACTATAGAAGCCCGAATTCGAACTTAGTGCATTTCAGGCAAATTTCTTAAAAAATCTTCTCCAGATCCAGCAGGCAGAATCTTTTGATATTGGGTATGCAGCATGCTTAGGGGAGTGAGATTCAAGTTTGTTCAAGCCAAGTCCCTGGGTTCATATTTGGGCTCACTGTGGTAGCCCGAATTATAACTTAGTTCAAAATGAGGAATTTTCTTTAAAAATCTTCTTCTTCAGATCCAGCTGTCGGAATGTTTTGATATTTGGTATGCAGCATCCTTAGGGGGGTGAGATTCAAGTTTGTTCAAGCCATGTCCCTAGGTCCGTATTTGGGCTCACTGTGGGAGCCCGAATGATAACTTAGTTCAAAATGAGGAATTTTCTTTAAAAATCTTCTTCTTCAGATCCAGCAGATGATAGCTTTTGATATTTGGTATGCAGCATCCTTAGGGGGTTAAGATTCAAGTTTGTTCAAGCCATGTCCCCAGTTCCATAAAATTTGTCTCTCATGACTTCATTCCTTTGTAGTATTTGATGAACCATGTCTAACTGAATGTGACCCCAAATACTTCTTTGAACCACTTTGGCCGGTGAGCGATTAAGGCTCCTCGGGGGCCTCTTGTTTATTATACTTACCAAAATAACACAAAAATAGTGCCCTCCTGGCCACATAAACTGTCATTTATATGTGCTTGCCTCACTGCACCCATGTACACAGATGGGATTGTCTTTTGAAAATGCAGAAATTGACTTTGCACATGTCCGGCGGGAATTGGACAATAGGTGACTGTTCTTTGTAGGATACTAGTCACCAGGTTTTGTGTACCTAGGCAAATCGGTACTTGGTTAACTCATTTAGGTTCAAATTTTGACACTTAGCAATTTTAACCCTCCAAAAGGGTTTTTATTAGGATTCTCCACAAGTCAGAAAATAAGCAGACTGTCATCTGCAAAATGAGGTCCCCAGAGGGTGAATTTAGTGATGCTACCCTGCACAGCAGGGTAGCATCACTAAATTTACCCTCTGTGAACCTCAATCTGAATCAGGGTCTCAAACAGAACAGAAAATGGTACCCAGAGGATAAATTGGCCAACTGTATGGAATAACATCATCAAATTCACCTTCTGGGGACCTCATTCTGCAAATTTCAGATGGCTTATTTTCAGGCCTGATTCTCCAAAATTTGTCCTCTTTTTCACCCGAGAGATAATAAGAAAGGCCAAAAGGCATTTTGTGTTACGTTGGTAATAAACAATAAAATTCGGTATAAAATTTTAACTTCCATTATTAATCTTGTAACAAACGGTCACGATCAGCCATTGTGCATAAGTATGTGACCTTAAACACCAATAAATATATAAAATAAATCTTGTAACAAGATTTGGATGAAAAAGTGCTGGCATAGTCTTCGATAAACTAAAGCTAGTAAATTCTCGCCTTCAAGTTAATTAATTTAATTATTACAAGTCTGTTCATACGAATGATATATGAAACATAAGAGTACTTATGCATAGCAATTATTATGGTTTTGTTAAATACAGTAGAACCTGCCTGAGCGACCACCTGACGTAAGCGACCACCTGCTATTTACGACCGCATTTGCAATGCACGGATTGGTTTCATGTTATATTGTCACTGTCATCAGCGACCACCTGCCGGACGCGACCACCGACCGCTTTTTTGTGTCCAGTTTGTCGATTTTTACCTGTATTTTGCGACCATTTTCAGCTTGAAGATCGTCACCAATCGTTGTGTTATCAAATACGTTTCAAATCTGTCCCATCTGACTGTTTTGTATTTATGCTATGATATTTATACATATACTGGTATAAAGAATAAAAATTAAAGAATTATTTAATTATGTTGTGTTTGTTTATTTTTTGTCATTTCCCAGTTCCCGGTTTCATCCTAATTCCCTTTGCACGTGGCAAAATTTACTGTCAAATTTATTTATTTATAAATGCCCTCAATAAAACATGCTTTCCTTACCTATAAGCTAAACGTTTAATCCACATTTCGATGTGCTCGGGGCAGAGCACAGTGAATAAATCACAATTTCACTGGACGAATTGGGTCGATGTGTTTAGAAAAAAAACAACGGTAAACATTGATTCGCCGGTAGGTGTCGCTCGTACTTATAGAATAACAGCTGTTTTTGACAAGTAATCTGTGTGCAGGGTAAAATTCACCCAACAATGACAGTGCTGTCACAACAGGGCACTAACAAGCTGACCGCAGTTGAAAAAACTGAGTCATCTTGATTTTGTTTTTTCAACACTAAAGGGCAAAGTTCTGCTAATTTTCATTACAACGCTGTAAAAACACAGATTGTGTCATTAACCCAAACAAGCTCACAAAAATTTTAATTACTGAAAGAACTATAACAGATGTTTGGTACAGAATAGCTTGTCGGACTTCTTTGATTGTACGCATACCAACAGACAAGAAAAGACAATGATGGCTTTGAACATAAGCTACCTGTATCTACCAGTACAGATAAATAGCAGGATTTTTGCAAATGATGATCATAAACAAATTAACTTCAAAATGGCTGAACCTGCATCGAAAAAGAGGAAAGTGTTGACTTTAGAAGAAAGAATTAAAGTAATAGATATGTCTGAGCGAGGTGAGAGTGCAAGAAAAATTGCTGGTTTAATGGCTGTTGGTAAAACACAGGTGCAGTCAATAATTAAAGATAAAGAAAATGTGAAGAGCGATTGGAAAAATGGTCAGCAAATAGAACGAAAATATCTACACGCAAGGAAATCTCAGTATAGCGATCTAAATGAGGCTGTTATTGTAGTTATGACGATTGTGTACAAACTTCGCCCGAGGTGGAGAGGTCCCATTCTAAAGGGTCAGACAACACTGAATTCTGAGACTGCAGAAAGTGACGAAAGTGACCAAGAAACAAATAGTGACAGTGTTGAACCAAATATCACATTCTCGCAGGCTATTGAACATTTGAATCAGCTGAAAAAATTTGCATTGCACTGTCACAATGCAAGTTTGATGACAGACATTACCACCACGTATAAATCTATAAATTCGGAATGTTTTTTGTCTCAAAAATATATTTTATGACTCCTTTATGAGGTGTGATAAACTAGATTTTTCAGATCAGAAACATCTCAGACATGTTGTTTCTTGTTGTCCTCCCCCCCCCCCCCCCCCCCCCCCCCCCCCCCCCCCACCACCACCATGTATAAATCTGTAAATTCGGAATGTTTTTTGTCTCAAAAATATATTTTATGACTCCTCTATGAGGCGTGATAAACTAGATTTTTCAGATCAGAAACAATCTTTTTTTCCCAAAGTCTTGGTCATTTCATACCAGAACGAAACAACCAGGGTACGAAACATCTCGGATACCAAACCACGCATCCCTTTTCAGAGACCATGTACTAATTCCCATGTACTAATTCCCTTATCAAAATTCTTCATGCCAACTCCCACCGAACGTCTTCCCAAAATGGTCGTTGTCCATTCTTCTGATGTGTGGTTATGTGCTTTTATAAATATGTTGCATTTTATGTAGAAGATCAGCTTTCATTTTTATACATGTATTCTCGTACTGCGATAAATAAATTAAAATGAAAAAAATTATTGTTTCTTTATTTTAACACAAACCCAAAAGATGTTGAAAAAAACGACTCCCCCCTCCCCCCCACACATGCGCACACATTCTGTCAATTGTGACGCCAGAGGCCCTTTTTCAAGCTGTGCCTTTGTACCAAAGCCATCAGCTTTCACTGTCTCGGAATATTCCGTTGCCTTCTCTCCGCTAAGCGAGAGATTGAAATGGAATCTCCCGACCTCGTGATCGCCTGTTAGCACGTGCAATTCATGCACAGCCTACTTTTCTCTGATGTTTACTTCCTCATTACGGACTTACCTTGGATTCCGGGTTCGATTATGCTTCCCATAATATGGTATGACATGAAATAATTATCATTTAATATAAACAATTTAATAAAGAACTAAATACCCACCTCAACGTTTTAAAAAACAACAACAAATTTTGTTGACATATATGTTTTAATAGTTTAATATAAATGATTCAATGAAGAACTAAATACCCACCTCAACGTTTTAGAAAACAACAACAAACTTTGTTGACATATATGTTTTAATAGTACATTTACATGTGGTACAAGTACATCTGTGATCAAAACAAAACGATACAAACGAAAATAGGTTAAATGGGCCCCTTTCAGCAAACCTCTCGTCAACGACCACCTGTCACTAACGGCCACTTTTGGTAAGTCCCAAGGGTGGTCGCCCATGGCAGGTTCTACTGTAGACAACTTAATTTTTTTTAAATTCATAGCTTATTGTCCCTCTAAAGGCTTCACATTGTTCAGATGTGCTTTGTGAAATGAAATAATTTAGTCTGTAGAGATTTGCCTTGTTGCAATTTATGGGTGGGTGCCTGTGGGCACTCTCCCATAAATTATAACAAGGTAAAGACCTGTGAACAAAATTCTACAACCAAAAATAATTTAGCACTGACCAGTCGATTGAATTACCATGTTAATTATACTGGATACTGGATTGCATCTGTCCGTGCATCAGTACGTCCATCCGATGTCTGTCCAGGTCATAACTTGATGATTAGAGCTTGGATTTTGATTAAATTTTATACAGGTGTTCAGTATCATGAGCGCTTTCAGAAACAAGCCATTTTGCTGTCCGCATATTTTTTCCACGAGTTATGGCCCTTAAAGTGTAAGAAATAGCCAATTTTTTAGTGTTCTTGTATCTCAGGTATGGGTTGCTGGATCTAAATGAAATCTGTCATGAAGATTGCTTATGGGTAAAGCTTTCAAACAAGTCTTTAATGATGTTTCTAACATTTCGCTTTCTAGAGTTATCTCTTTTTTTTTCGACTTAGAAAATTCTTTAATTTGCCCGACCCATGTCTGTTCAGGTCGTAACTTGAACATTAGTGCTTGGATATTGATGAAATTTCCTAAAAGGCGTTCATTATGATGAGCTCTTTCAGAAACCTATGCCATTTTGTTGTCCATATATTTTTATGCATAATTTTTGTCTGTTTTCGGCTTGTTTGAGAATGATTTGTTTGTGGGTGCATTTTTTCGACATCATCTCACACCAGATGGTTCGATTATAAATCACCAAACTTAACACATAAGTATATGTGGACATAATAATTGTGACTGAGCTCGTTCCAACGAGGGGTCACATGATATGTTTTCTTTCAAAATTTTTTGAAAAATAATATTTTTTCAACTGCTGAATTTGCATATTACGCGGGCGGATGCGGGCGATTCGTTGGGTAAAGGGTTAAGATGTAGCATAAGTACAAAATCATGAAATGGCAATAATTCATGTCTCTGCTACAAATAGTGATTTTGGATGCCATACTTTTTTGCAGCATGCTAGCTCATGATAAGGTTAGGCTATAATTGCAACTAATTTGTATTTGAATTGCTGAAACACAGCCTCATTATTGTTCCTAAGGATTCATGTCTATTCATTGGGATATTGTCCATAGAAGCATGAATTTGGCTAGTATACAACAGTTCATATATGTGAACGATAAATGGGTTACGCAAAATTTTGAAAACAGTAGGCCTGTTTTTTGTGACTCAGTAGACTTGGCATCTAATCCCTTTGCACCCCTAAATATAAGCAAAGGGAAGTTAGCTGAACCAAGTGGCGATACTTACAGACCAGTCTTTTTTGCAGTGAGTGGTGTCGTACAAACTATTAGGTGATTTTTCCAAGTTAAAGAGCCTAAAGTGTTATTTACTGTATGTTCCAAACACCCAGAAAAGCTGGACCGAAACCAAAGTTTTTTCCTGAAACCGAACCAAAACCGACACCAAAAACTCAAACCCTCCCAACTCAAATGGAGACCATTAAATTTCAACATAATATAGCCCTGGCCATTTACCTTTATTAACCCTTTACCCAACGAATCGCCTGCAAATTTCAACAAAACCATATCATGTGACCACTCGTTGGAACAAGCTCGTCGAGCTCGTTCCAACGAGGGGCCACATGATATGGTTTTGTTGAAATTTTTGGAAAATCTTTTAAAAATGATATTTAAAATAATAAATTTTGATATCGTCTGCATTGGGTAAAGAGTTAAAGCCAACTGTTATAAAAATGGGTATTGGATGGATTTGACTTTATGTCCATGTTGCAATCACGATTAGCCATTGTGCAGAAATATGTGACCTTCAACACCAATAAATAAATAAATAAATAAATTTTAATGAAACTGAACCGAAATCGTCACCAAATCGGAAAAATCAAACTGCCCAGCCTTAACAGGGCTTATATTTCATCTAAATTTGGGAGAATCAATTTGATTTCTTGCGAAAATAGTTGCAAGAATCCATACCTGCTATGAGTGTCCCAGGATCCCATGAAGCCACCATGGTTGACCCCCTGTTGTATAATGATAGTAGTACAATTTAACCCTTTACCCAACACAGCTTTTTGATTTTTAAAAAACATTAACTAAATTCAATAATTTTAAGAAAAAGAAACAATATTTACCAATAAAACCTTGTAAATATGGCTGTCATTGGAACCAGCTCATTGAACGCATTCTATTGACACCTGTATTTGTACAATTTTATTGACAAAGTGTCAGAATATTTCAGGTCATGTTAGACTTGTGTTGGTTAATTTGCGGCCACTTTGTTAGGTAAACGGCTAAATTGACTTGAATTCTTTTCACACGAATCCTAGCAGAGGTGCAGTGAGAATCTACATGGATAATTACTGGTTTTGTTTTGCGAATCTTCGCATGAATCGATTCTCATCGAAATATAAGCCCTGTCTAATCAAGACATTACTCTCGAGTGCCTAATAATAGTACAGGGCAAAATAATAGTAAAGGGTGGAAAATTTCCTGCAAATTAATAATAGTACAGGGTGGAATAATAGTATAGGGTGGAAAATTCCAGGATGTGAGCCAACCTATGCTCTGAACCATTTTTAGATGTCTGATGCTCTTGAAGTGGTGAAGGGCTAAATTACTTTCGGTTATCATAATTGTCACATGGATTTGACTTATTGCAATTTATGGGAGAGTGCTATAGGCACTCTCCCATAAATTGCACCAAGGCAAAACCTTATAGACTAATTAATTTTGTTTCAGTTATGGAACGAAGCACATCCACTGGGTACTTGGTCTTAAAGTTATGGTAACAGTACTTCAGAATAAAGACCAAATATATGCTTCCAGCTTTCTACCCATTAACATTTCCTTTGCATCCATGTGTTTGCTCATACATATACCTTACTAGTTTGTTTTGATGAACTTCTTGAGATAAGCAGCCGCTCTGCACATTTGATCGCTGAAAATTAATAATCATACAGGGTCAAATAAGGATGATACAGGTGGGAATTTTGTTAAAAAAAGAATAATTATACATGTATGATAATTAGGCACTCAAGAGTAAATTTCAACATAATATATCCCTGGTCATTAGAGCTGTAGGTTAACCGAAACCGAACCGAGGTTTTTAGTTTTTTTTAAAAACCGAAACCGAAACTTTTGACATCCCGTAATCTAAGGTTTTTCGTTTTTTTTATTAAATACTCTCTTGCTGCAGAAATTCACAGAATGTAGCCATCCCAGAGTAGTGAGAGTACCCAGACACTGCCAATGGCAGTGTCTGGGTACTCTCACTACTCTGGGAAGGCTACATTCTGTGAATTTCTGACATTTCAGTTTCGTTGTGTTTGCAGCTTTCCTCAAGTTGCGTGTAGGTGTCAGACCTCAAAAAATGGCCAAGCATAATAAAAGTTCTGTATATTTAGGTAATTATTATATTGGACTTCCTGATTCTTCATATATTATAGCTTATTTCGGGCAGTCATTGAGTTTCACTGCCATTCAGTTATGACTCTGGACATAAGAATGAGTTTTATTGAAATTTATTTGGCCTCATGAACAAACCGAAAACCGAACCGAACTGAGGTTTTACTCCACTTGAAAAACCAAAACCGAAACCGAACAAGAAATTTAAAACCTACAGCTCTACTGGTCATTGACCAAATTGTTATAGGTATATTTATCAGTTATGTTTATCATGTTTTTCCAGGATTTTCCAGAGATGATTATTCATCATATTGCTACCATTGTTTTGATATCATTTTCATGGGTAACCATGTTCTACAGAATAGGAACATTGGTAGTTCTAGTACATGATGTAGCAGATAGCTGGATGGCAGTAAGTCTTAGGCCTATAAAAAAAATTTTGGTTCCTCAGGCAATTTTTCCTCAGTTTTATGATGAGGGAGGGAGTCTTTTTTTATTTGTTTATTCACAAAACAGTTCTGAAAATAGTTGAAATCATAAATTTAACTACTTACACTATTATGTGGTAAACCAATGTTTTCAGCTGTGATAATTTAACCAACTATATCCTGTTTGACAGAGCTCTGTGAGCTCTATCAAACTGTTCAAACAAGGTACAGTTCGTTAACTATTTGTCCTACAAGTGCAAAATAGTGTCATAGAAAGATTTCCAGGTGAAATAAAGGTGATGAGGCAAATTTTCTATGATGAGGGATGTGCCTGAGAAGCAAGAATTTTTTTTTACTATCCTTATATTTATCACAGTTGCAATTGTGCGCAGTAGCTTATTGGCTAGAGCATCGGAAATGTTGACTGTTTGATTCCCATGTGCACCATCTGCGCTGTGTTCCGGGGTAAGACCCTTAATCCCATTTGCCCACGTGGGGACACTGGCACTGGGTACTAATACGAACTGCATGTCGATGGTGCTCTTTTCTTCAACCACTGTTAACTCTGTGTGGGGTTAGTAAATTGAAGTTTGACAGTTGCTTGGCACTGCTCGGTGGGTTTGCTTTTCCGATCAAATGAAATATTCCAGACGATTTAATCTAAACATGGCTGGTGGACTATGTAAGGGCTAGATGAGTTCCAGGCCATGAATGGCCCGTGAAAATGTGACAGGTCATTAATGACCTGTGTAAATAAGATTAAGTGTGTATGTTCACATCAGCCACCCAGCTGCTGGACAAGTAGATTTCTTGAAGATGACAGAACAGTAAATGAAAAAGTTTGCTTGTGATGCTCTATCAGATAAGATATAATAGATTAAATACTTATAGATGTACTTTAGTCAAATAGGTTTATAAATGGGGGTGGTGGGAGTGGTGGAGGGGACAGAGGGTGTACTTCGGTTGTCAAATTAATTCTTCATGAATAAATGATAAGATTTTTTTTCTGTCTGTCCATCTGCAGACAGAGTTCTGCTTTCTGATTAAAGTTCTGCTTGGCTGATTGAAACCAAGCTTGACATGTGGATTGGGGATGATGGGCGAAAGAACCTTATTTATTTTGGAGTCATTGTGCCAAAGATCAATGTTGCAGTGATCTTGAACTTGTAAATTTGCCAGGGGTTGGTCTCTGCTCTCTAATTAAAATTCTGCTTGGCTGGTCAAAACCAAACATGGCAAGTGGTTCACTGATCTGGAAATGATGAGAGGAAGCACCCTATTTATTTTGAGTGTACTGAAGGTCAAAATCACAGGTGACTTTTAACTTTTTATAAATCTTACTAGTTTTCTCTCTCTAATTTAAAAGTACTGCTGGGCCGATCGAAACCAAACTTGACATATATGTTGGGTATGATGAGAGGAAGAACCCTTTTCATTTTGGTAGTATTTTGCCAAAGGTCAAAATCACAGTGGCCTTTGATTTGCAGATGTTTCTGGTCTCTGATCTCGAATTACAGTTCTGCTAGACTTTTCGAAACCAAACATGACATGTGGGTTGGTATGATGAGAGGAAGAACCCTGTTTATTTTAGGATAATTGTGCAAAAGGCCAAGGTCGCAGTGACCTTTAACTTACAAATTGTCCTGGTTTCCATTCTCATTGATGTATCAGGGCATTTTGGTTGCCAGCTCCAGTTCAATAACAGCAGTTTACTCAATGACCAGTATTCCTTTAACTTGTTAAGGGCTAGATTATTTTTGGTGGTCTGAAAGTGTTATTCAAAATTTGTTTTATTACAAATTATTGGAGAGTGCCCAGAGGTGCTCTTCAATAAGTTGTAATAAAACAAATTTATGTGAACAAAATGTTATTTGTGTGTGACTGATATGAAACATGAACAAGGAAAATGTTGATTTTTGCTCTGGTACCCCCATTCTTTTGAAAGCCCTGATTGTTGCTTCTAGCACCCAACCAGTTAATAGGTCAAATCTGTATTGGAAAATGGTTTGGTGTTTCAAAGTTATATGCAGTATACATGCTTATTTGATTAAGAAATTAACCCTCTGCATATTGTTGTTGAAATATCTAAATTTCAAATGTAAGATTTTTCCCCAATGCAACCAGGAATTTAACCAATTCAGTCTTGTTTGGCAGAGCTTATTGAGCTCTGTCAAACAAGACTGAATTGGTTAAATTCCTATTTATTTAATCTTATTTGTTTTACAAGGGTTGGTGAACAAGTTATTTTACTTAATTAACCCTTATACTTAGCCTAATGGCACTGGTGTGTGGGATGACCTTCACAGTGGCAACTTTGTGGCCTTGCTCTTCTCGAATACTACGAAGGGATCATTAGCCTGCACGGAGTATGTCTCTCTCCAGCCATTTACATCCCGCCCCCTCGATAGGACGGTATGCTGAGACAGCACCAACCCCACAATTGATGCTGACAGAGAGTGTTCGGTCACCTCAAATTATGCCCTACCGGGGATCAGTCCCGGGACCTCTGACTTGAGAGACCATCGCACTTATCCACTGGGCCACCTCTTTCTAGTTAAATTCCAGAAGATAATTGCATCTTGAAATTTTGTTATTTTGACATCAGTGTGCAGGAGGTTAAATGTAGGGCTGTCACGATCAATCGATTAATTGATTGTTGATCGGTCACAGCAAAATCGATTAGTATTTTTCATTGGCGAATAATCGGTAAATTGTATCCCGTTTTAGATGTTTAATAATTAAAAGAAAATTTGATGAAAAAACTATTGTTTCTAAAGATATTGAGTTAAGAACATCGATGTTAACCCCCAAGAAACCGTTGGAAGCATTTGTCTTCCAGGTACATTCATCAAAGCTTTGATGTTCTGAATCTTTGAACCGTCAGTGTAATAATCAAGACCGGTCGGCAGTTGCGAAGATCGCAACTGCCGATCGGTCTTGATTATTACACTTACGGTTCAAAAGTTCACAACATCAAAGTTTTGAATGTACCTAAAAGTTGATCGTCTTCGTTGTTTACTTGAGGTAGGTCAGCTGACTTGAACTTCATTTTTATTGGCTTCAAAGAGAGGGAGAGGGGTGGGGGTCATCTAGGTACGATTAATCGATTATTATCGATTATTATTGATTATTTGCGACGATTAATCGATTCCTAAATTTAAAAATCGTGACAGCCCTAGTTAAATGGAGTTCATTGCATTAATCTTTACATTATTTATTTTCTCAATTTCAGACAGCCAAGATGGCGAAGTATGCCAACTACAGTAAAACCTGTGAAATTTGTTTCTCAGTATTTGCTGTGATATGGATAGTAACCAGAATATTTGTATTTCCATATTGGTAAGTAAATACATTTTTTTACATTTTATTTTCAATCATTTTTCTTCCCCCAAATTAAATCATGTTCCCAGTCCCTCTCACCGACAATGGTATTCCACTCCCAGCAACGTATTCCACTCGCAGCGATTACAGACTATTTAGGGGTTGGGGGTGGGGTGGGGTGGGGAGCATGTTTTGAAAGTAACCACAGTATCAAGTATATAAATAAGGAGAAAATAAAATAAATACAAAAACTTCTCTGCTTGGATTCGGGTACGATTTTAATGCCTCATTAAATAGTCCTCGGCATAACAATCCCACTCGAGGATAAAAATTGTACTCAAATCCGAGCAGTGATCTATTGTCTACATGCATACATACATTCAACTATAGATTTTATAAAACAATGCGGGAAAATGATGATCGTACCCCCCGCAGTGAATATGTAGAAGTTTTCACTTTTACTCGATCGAGGGCTATAGAGTATTGTAATTTTAACCCTTTGAACACTTGTGGTATCTTCCATGTCAGTTCAATGTTAGGAATTGGGAGCGTCCATATTCATTGTTTGGGGGTAGAGCAATTAATAATTTCAACGTGCAGCCTCAACAGTACCCAACACTTTGTTTTCCACATTATTGTGCAACAACTTAATTTTGAAAGCACCGAGCCTTGCCATTTGATCAGTCCCTGTTCTCTGTAGTATTAACCAGCACCCGTTGTTCAGTACTAAAGAGTATCGTTCAGATAGTGTATCTTTTAATAATTGCAGTTTGGGAAGTCACTACAGAGTAAATAGAATCTTCGGTCTAGTACACTTGAACAACCCTCTTTGGAATAATTGGAACCGCAAAAGTGAGCAATACCGACAGCGGTAACTTCACGTGTAGTACTAAGTTGTAACTTGTGTTGGGGGGGTTTATATTCGAAATTTCTGAATATTAGTTACAGAAAAGAAGCATTTGCACAAATATTCTTCTGTTTAAATTCTTCAAATCTGCCAGAAATATTCTGGTGTTTTTATTTTATCTTGATGCAGAAAGGTACACATTCAAACATCGTCAGTTTTAAATTTATTTTGTAAGTATATTAGAGATTGTTGAATTCACGGGAGACAACTATTAATCGACTAACCGTAGACTAATGCTGGTGATTAGTCAACTATGAAAATTGATAGTCAACGCCTGCCCTAATAGATACATCACCTTAGCAGTGATTTCTAGTCTTGGCTGCCTGTTGATTAGAAATCAATGCTAAGCAACTGGTTTTGTGCGGGTTGGAGTCGAGTGGGAATTCGGGATAATTTTCCAGGCCCTTGATGGTTAATGAAACCAAAAAGAAAACCAGTCACTTCTTTGTGAAAACAAATCCTTAAACTGCTGTCAAGTCTCAACAAGGCATTATAAGGCCTAAAAAATAAAAAAATCTGTTTCTCAGGCCCTCACGCGTGGTCCTATTGGCTGCCGCATACTGTCTTTTTATAACCAATTTAAACTTAAAAAAAATTAAAATTAAATGGTTTATGTCTGATATTTTACCTAAGTTAAAAAAAATGATGAATTTGTCCCTTGAGTGCAAGAAGGCTTTGCAATGCTTTAGCATTGCAAAGCCTTCTTGCTCTCAAGGGATGAAATACACCACCACCCATGCTATTCTGTAGATTATGAGGCCTAAACCTTGAACAAAGAACATGAACTTTTGATGGCAAAGAAGTAATTACTGAAATAAAAAATAAAATAAAAAACCGCTTGCCCGCATGCAATTTCACAAATAATGGCCTGAGAAACAGAAGATCTACTTTGTGTGGCCTAAGTATAAAATGTAGGAAAATATGAAAATTCAGACATTTTTGGTATTCAATGGTGCATTTGGTTTTTTTTTTTAGCTCACCTGACTTCCAGTCAGGAGAGCTATAGTAATCACTCACCGTCCGTCGTCTGTCGTCCGCCGTTCGTCGTCCGTGAACATGGTGTTTGCATTTTCTCCCCCCAAACCGCTGAACCAATTTAATTGATATTTGAGATAATAGTTTACTAGACATTGCAATTTGATTTTGTTCAAATCAAGTTGCCTCGCCCCTCGGTAGGGCCACGCCCAAAAAGTGTGCTTAAATCTTAAAAAATCTTCTTCTCATGAACCAGCAGTAGCAGAGACTTGATGTTTGGTGTGAGTTTCCTTTTTGAGGTGTAGACTCAGATTTGTTCAAGAGAAGTTCGAGGAGCTGTATTTGCCTTCGTTATGGGAGGGGCAAGAATTTTTGCCCTGCCCAAAATTTCTATTTTTCAAACCGAGAGGCAGATTGGAACCAAATTTGATATGAAGGCTTATTGGGTCATAAGTACTTAATTTATGCCCAAATGTTTTTTCCTGTCATCCCATGGGAACTGCAGGAGCTAAAAATAGTAAAAAATTAAAACGCTCATATCTCCAAAACTACATGGCACTGAGAATTCTTATTTGGTGTGAAGCTTCCTCAGGACCAACAGAATGAAATGGTCAAAAAAAAAATTGCTATCGGTTTTATCATGGGGTACTTTTTGGGGATTTTGAAAAAGTGCAGAGTCAGCAGTTTTTTTAACACTGTGGGTAATGGGAAAAACATTTAAGAGTACTTTTCTCCCAAACCACTGTTCCAAAAGCTTTCAACATTCACATATAACATCTTTGGAATATTGTTTCATATGTTTATTGAAATCAAATCCCTGGGTCCATATTTGGGCTCTCTGTGGGAGCCCAAATGTTTAAATTAGTGCAGTATGAGGAATATTCTTTAAAAATCTTCTTTTACAGATCTACCAATCAGAATCTTTTGATATTTGGTATGCAGCATGCTTAGGGGGCGAATTTAAGTTTGTTGAAGCCATGTCCCTAGGTCCATATTTGGGCTCACTGTGGGAGCTCGAATTGTAACTTAGTTCAAAATGAGGAATTTTCTTAAAAAATCTTTTTGTTCAGATCCAGCAGTTGGAATGTTTTGATATTTCGTGTGCAGCATCCTTACAGGGGTGAGATTCAAGTTTGTTAAAGCCAAGTCCCTGGGTTGATATTTGGGCTTCCTGTGGGAGCCCGAATTATAAATTAGTTCAATATGAGGAATTTTTCTTTAAAAATCGTCTTCTTCAGATTCAGCAGTTGGAATGTTTTGATATTCGGCATGCAGCATCCTTAGGGGGGTGAGATTCAAGTTTGTTCAAGCCAAGTCCCTGGGTTCATATTTGGGTTCACTGTGGGAGCCCGAATGATAACTTAGTTCAATATGAGGAATATTCTTAAGAATTCTTCTTCTTCACATCCACCAGTTAGAATCTTTTGATATGTGGTATACAGCATCCCACTGGAGGTGAGATTCAAGTTTGTTCAAACCAAGTCCCTAGGTTCATACTTGAGCAATATGAGGGATATTCTTTAAAAGTCTTTTTTTTTTAGATCCACTAGTCAGAATCTTTGGATATTTGATATAAGTCTTTCTTAGGAGGAGCAGATGCAACTTGTTGAAATCAATTCCCTGGGTTGATATTTAGGCTAACACAGACATGTTAACCTCCAGAATAATGTTTCAGGGAACCTGAGGGTGATTTTCAGGGAAATGGGATGGATTTCAGGAAAAAGTTCGCGCAGGGACAAAATAAAAGAAAAAACTTGTGAATTTTCAGCTCATGGACCAATGTTAACACCAGGTTATATACAGAACTAGTTGTCAACTATGCTGATGCAGTTATGCTATGTTAAAAAATCATAAAATAACTGTCGATTTAACCCCCCCCCCCTCCCCCAGGGATCCTCTTCTTCATGAGCCCCACCACCCACTATCAACCATCCACACTGTCCCACAGAGCACCACCACCTGTGGTTTGCTCTTATCAAAGTCTACTTAGCTAATAATTTCGTAAGTCTGGAAATGTTAACAGGAAAGGATGTCCTAATGTTAAGTTACTTCAAGAACATCAGTACTAAGAAAGTATCTTTATCAAACTTCATGCATGTGGGACGTTTGTGCCCTACACAAAACTTTTCTTTTCATCATTGAAGCATTTTTTTTCAATTCCATTCAAAATTTTCTGGGTACAGATGGCCAACAGTTAACAGTTCTGTAGTCAGCACAACAGAATAAATGTAGTGTTAGAAAATAAGTCTATTGTGTTTAAATATGCAGTCATAATTTTTTGGCATCCTAAGCGACTTTAACCTACTTTTAAACTGTGTTAAATAGTTGTTGTTTACGTTTTGATTTTGGAAAAGGGATGAGAATTAAAGCTATTCTATGAAGGAATAAATAAATATATATTATTTAATTCCTTTTCATATATTTTATTTTCTAAAAACTGCATTTAAATGAAGGTGGAGTTTTCAATTTTTTGAAAGTAAGTCACCTATTTTCACTTTGACACTCGCACATTGATCACAGAATCTCCAAAGAAAAAACCCAGAAATAAATATGAACATAGTTGAAATATATATCATAAAATACCCTTTTCTTAAATAAATTTAACTTAAATCCATATTTTACTGCTTCGTGAGTTTTTACCAGAGTTTGAAATGCATGTGATTTGACTCCGAATGTTTTTCATAAGTTACAACGGGAACGAAATATTTGACTGTTGTTTTCTGGGATTTTTGGTCCAAAACTGATTCCCGTCTGGGAGGCCGGAAACTACACTGAAATTCCGGGATTTTCCCGGGCATTCCGGGAGAGTTAACATGTCTGGGCTAACATGTCAGGTGAGTGCCCTCGGGGCCCCTTGGGGCCTCTTGTTTGGTTTCCCCACGATATCTGTATTTGGTTAGGTTTTTCAGTCTTTTGCCCATTTCTATCGAGAACGTTGCGAATCACTTCTCTGTATCAATGTCCAAGGACAGTGTGGAGAAAATACTTTGGCCAAATAACTCCTGTTGTTTATAAATCATGAATACATCAACTGTTATTATTATAGTTGTATTAAATTTGCTCTATCTTAACCCTTTACCTAACATGAAAAGCAGACAATACTTGCTAACAAAATTCTTGAATAACTAATTTTTTTAATTTTTTGTCTCAAAAACATAGGTTATGACCCCTCATTGGAACGAGCTCGAGCATAACCTATGTTTTTGAGACAAAAAATGAAAAAAAATAATAAAAATTAATTGACATTTTTAGCTTATCTTGACATAGTCAAGATAAGCTATTGCCATCACGCGTGCGGAAGTCTGTTAGTCTGTGAGTCTGTGACGTCTGTTCACATTTTCCTTTAGCACGGGCTACACCCCGCAGTTCTTGTCTGATCATCACAAAATTTCATATGCAGGTTTGGGGTCATGTCTAGATGAGAACATCCCCTTTTGGTCGCGATCGGGCAACCGGTATGGCTGCCCGAGCCCAAAACCCGAAAACCATTAGCACAGTCTACAGGTCGTATTTATGAAGGAATTTCATTGTAACTTGGTAGGATGCCTCTGTATAGTGCCTAGATGAGAATGTCCCCTTTTGGGCATGATCTATCAACCATGATGGCTGCCCAAACCCGAAACCCAAAAACTTTTAGCACAGTCTGCAGGTCATGTTTAATGTGGAGGGATTTCATTGTAACCTGGTAGGATGTCTAGATGCGAATTTCCCCATTTGGGCATGATCTGCCAACCGTGATGACTGCCCGAGCCCCAAACCCGAAAACCTTTAGCACAGTCTACAGGTCATATTTATTGAGGAATTTCATTGTAACTTGGTGGGTTGACTTTATTCAATGTCTAGATGAGAAAGTCCCCCTTTGGACATGATTGGGCAACTGTGACGGCTACAGGAGCCCGAAGCCCGAAAACCTTTAGCACAGTCTAGAGGTCATATTTATGATACGATTTCATTGTAACTTGGCAGGATGACTCCAAATAATGTCTAGATGAGAACGTCCCATTTTGATCGCGATCATGCAGCCTTGATGGGTGCCCAAGCCCAAAAACCTTTAGCATAGGCAAAAGGTCATATTTATGGAAGGATTTCATTGTAACCTGTTAGGTTGACTCCATATAATGCCTAGATGATGACATCCCCTTTCGGTCGTGATTGGTCATTTGTGATGGCTACAAGTGCCCGAAGCCCGAAAAACTTGAGCACAGTCTACAGGTCATATTTATGAAGGGATTTCATTGTAACTTCTTAGGATCACTCCAGATGATGCTCAGATGAGATTGTCCCCTATGGTTGCGATCATTCACCCATGATGGCTGCCCAAGCCCAAAGCCCGAAAACCTTTAGCACAGTCTACAGGTCATATTTATGAAGGGATTTCATTGTAACTTGGTAGGTCAACTTCATATAATTTCTAGATGAGAATGTGCGATCATTCACCCATGATAGCTGCCCGAGAACGAAGCCCGAAAACCTTTAGCACAGTCTACAGGTCATATTTATGAAGGGATTTCATTGTAACTTGGTAGGTTAACTTCATATAATGTCTAGATGAGAACGTCCCCTTTTGGGCATGATTGGGCAACTGTGACGGCTAAAGGTCCTCGAAGCCCGAAAACCTTTAGCACAGTCTACAGGTCATATTTAAGAGGGGATTTCATTGTAACTTGGTAGGATTTATCCAAATAATGTCTAGATGAGAACGTCCCCTTTTGATCGCGATCATTCAGCCTTGATGGGTGCCCGAGCCCAAAAACCTTTAGCATAGGTAAAAGGTCATATTTATGGAAGGATTTCATTGTAACCTATTAGGTTGACTCCATATAATGCGTAGATGATGACATCCCCTTTTGGTCGTAATTGGTCAGCTGTGTTGGCTACAAGTGCCCGAAACCCCAAAACCTTGAGCACAGTCTACAGGTCATATTTATGAAGGGATTTCATTGTAACTTCATAGGATCATTCCAGATGATGCCCAGATGAGATTGTCCCCTTTGGTTGCGATTATTCAACCATGATGGCTGCCCGAGCCCGAAGCCCGAAAACCTTAAGCACTGTCTACAAGTCATATTTGTGAAGGGATTTCATTGTAACTTGGTAGGTTGACTTCATATAATGTCTATATGAGAACGTCCCCTTTTGGACATGTTTGGGCAACTTTGACGGCTAAAGGTGCCCGAAGCCCGAAAACCTTTAGCACTGTCTACAGGTCATATTTATGAAGGGATTTCATTGTAACTTGGTAGGTTGACTCCAAATAATGTCAAGAGGAGAACGTCCCATATTGGCCATGATCATTCAGCCTTGATGGGTGCCCAAGCCCAAAAACCTTTAGCATAGGCAAAAGGTTATATTTATAGAAGGATTTCATTGTAACATTGTTAGGTTGACTCCATATAATGCCTAGATGATGACATCCCCTTTTGGTCGTGATTGGTCAACTGTGATGGCTACTGGTGCCCGAAGTCCGAAAACCTTTAGCACAGTCTGAGGTCATATTTATGAATGGATTTCATTGTAACTTGGTAGGTTGACTTCATATAATGTCTAGATGAGAACGTCCCATTTTGGACACGAGTGGGCAACTGTGACGGCTTCAGGGGCCCAAAGCCCGAAAACCTTTAGAACAGTCTACAGGTCATAATTATGAAGGGATTTTATTGTAGCTTGGTAGGATGACTCCAAATAGTGTCCAGATGAGAACGTCCCCTTTTGGTCACGATCATTCAGCCTTGATGGCTGCCCGAGCCCAAAAACCTTTAGCATGTCTGTAGGTCGTATTTATGGAAGGATTTCATTGTAACTTGTTAGGTTGACTCCATATAATGCCTAGATGATGACATCCCCTTTTGGTCGTGGTTGGTCAACTGTGATGTCTACAGGTGCCTGGAGCCCGAAAACATTTAGCAAAGTCTACAGATCGTATTTATGGAGGGATTTCATTGTAACTTGGTAGGTTGACTTCATATAATGTCTAGATGAGAATGTCCCCTTTGGACGCAATTGGGAAACTGACGGCTACAGGGGCCCGAAGCCCGAAAACCTTTAGCACAGTCTACAGGCCATATTTATGAAGGGATTTTAATGTAACTTGATAGGATGACTCATTTTGGAATAATTTCATTGTAATTTGGTAACTTTTTTAGCTCATCTTGACAAAGTCAAGCTGAGCTAATCTCATCGCTTCCCGTCCGTCGTCCGTCGTCCGTCAACACCATGTTTTGGTCTTCTCCTCCAAAGCCACTGGGCCAATTCAAGTGAAAGTTTGTGTGAGTGATGGTCCCAAAGGGGCATTTCATTTTTGTTCAACTCAGCATGCCCAGCCCCATAGGGAGGGAGTGGGGGAAAATGCACCCAAATATTTTAAAAATCTTCTTCTCAAGAACCAGTGTGTACAATGACTTGATATTTGCTATGGAGCTTCCATATGAGGTGTAGAATCAAGTTTGTTCAAACGAAGTTCGTGAAGTAATATTTGGCTTTGTAATAGGAGGGGTAAGATTTTTGGCCCCGCCCAAAATTTCTATTTTCTGAACCGAATGGTCCGGTATGAACCAAATTTGGTTTGTGGTATTATTGGGTCATAAGTACATGACCCATGCAAAAAAAAAAATTCCCGCATCCCCATGGGAACCCTGGGAACTAAAAATAGAAATATTTTCAAACGCCCATATTTCCCAAACCCCACGGAACAGAGAGCTTTTATTTGGTATGAAGTATCCTTATGACCAGTAGAATTGAATGGTAAAAAAAAATTGCCATCGGTTATGTTAGGGTGTTCTGTAATGGGCATCGAAAAAATGCTGAGTCAGCATATTTGCAAAAATTAAAAAAAATCTTTTCTCCAGAACCAATCATCAGAATCTTTTGATATTTGGTATACAGCATTCATAGGGGGGTCAGATAAAAGTTTGTTGAAATAGAGCTCATTGGTTCATATTTGGGCTCTCTACAGGAGCCCGAAGTTTTAACATAGGGTAATATGGGGAATATTCTTTAAAAATCTTCTTCTTCAGAACCACCAGTCAGAATCTTTTAATATTTGGTATACATCATTGTTATGAGGGTCAGATTCTAGATTGTTCAAACCAAGTCCCTAGGTTAATATTTGGGCTTCCTACGGAAGCCCAAATTTTATCTTTGTTCAATATGGTGGGTAATTTAAAAAAATCTTCTTCTTCAGATCCATCAGTCAGAATGCTTTGATATTTGGTATGCAACATCTCTATGGGGGTCAGATTCAAGTTTGTTCAAATCAGATCCCTAGGTATATATTTGGGCTCACTATGGTAGCCCAAATTTTTACTTAGTGCAATATGAGAAAATTTCTTTAAAAATCTTCTTCTTCAGATCCACCAGTCGGAATACTTTTATATTTGGTATACAACATCTCTAGGGGGGTCAGATTCCAGGTTGTTCAATTCGAGTGCCTAGGTTAATATTTGGGCTCCATATGGGAACATGGAATTTAACTTAGTACAATATGAGGGAATTTCTTCAAAAATCTTCTTCTTCAGATTCACTTGTCAGAATGCTTTCACATTTGGTATACAACATCTCTAGGGGGGGGGGGGGGGGGGGGGGTCAGATTCAAGTTTGTTCAAATCGGATCCATAGGTCAATATTTGGGCTCGCTATGGTAGCCCAAATTTGAACTTAGTGCAATTCGGAGAAATTTCTTACAATTTTTCTTCTTCAGATCCAACAGTCAGAATGCTTTCATATTCGGTACACAACATCTCTAGGGAAGTCAGATTTAACTGTGTTCAAATCAAGAGCCTGGGTTAATATTTGGGCTCTCTATGGGAGCCGGAATTGGCCATTTTGCTGAAGAATTAAAAATTTTGTATTCAGTACCTTCTAGAGGTACTAAGATTAATCCACATAGGTTGTATCAAGGGGCTTCATAGGGGAGCTCTACATTTTACTTATGATCAACTGAAGAAAAGGCATGATGCCCAGATTATTTTTGTCACTCCTGAGGGACTCAAGGATTGACAGTGTAGCCTATGGAGATGGCTTGCTTAATGTAGACTCATTCTTGGACTCTGTTTAAATTGTGTTCTGTACAAGATGAGTGCTTCAGGCCCCGTGGGGCCTCTTGTTTGATATATGTTAACTGTGAGGGCCACATATATTAACTGTGAGGTCATATTAACCCACCCCTCAGATCTTTAGTACAGTGTACACCTCATATTATTTTTATCATAAACATAGCATACAGGGAACAGAAATGAACATATTCCCAATTATCACAATTCTTGTCTTATTTCATAATCCTTTCATAAACATTGAACATTATCCTTTTCATCAAACACAACACACAAGTTAAGCTACAGTGTCATTGACACTTTCATTGTGAATAACGCTGCCCGGTTTTGATCAGTACGTTCGGTAAAGAGTTAAAATTTGAGGTATACCAATGGAAGTATATGGAAAGTATATTTTTTCATGGTGGTCTATTTATGCGGAAAAGTGCAACAATCAGGCATGGGCCTTCGTGCTTTAAAAATTATTTCATTCATGACTGTGACAAATGTTTATATAAGAAGAAACAAAAAATTATAATTTTATAAAATAAACATTGTCACTCACTGAAAACCTGAAAAGCACTAGATATCCTCTTAATGTCTTGCACGTTGCTAGAGTCTAATTTTCCACTGAATAGTAGGGCTGGGCGGTTTATCAGTTTTTTTGTTTGGTTCGGGTTTGTTTTCAAAACCGAAACCGAATCGCCGCCTTAACAAAAAACCAAGACTTTCGGTTTCAACAAATTTCCATGAATTGGTTGAGTTTATGACCACTCAATCACTTGCTTTCCACACTCCAAAGGCTTAAATGTCGCGCAAAGGTAAATGCTTTGCCATTTATTTATGCTTACTTCGAGAGTACTGACAACAACCCGCCCAGCCCTACTGAATAGAAGTAAGTTATCAGCTCACCTTATCACTTTATGTCCATTTGTCATCAACTGGGGCCATCCGTCATCTTTCATAAAGGTGTTTGAGTCTTTGTTCAATAAAATTTCATATGTGAGTGATGACTGAGAGGGGAAATTTAGTTTTGTTAATTTTTTAGGCCCCTGATTGGCATGCATATTAAATGAGTCTGTCCATCTGTCCGTCCGTCCATCCATCCACCCATGTGTCCATCCATTCATCTGTCCATCCATCCATCCGTTCATCCATCTGTCCATCCGTCCGTCCATCCACCAGACTTTATTTGTCCATCCGGAACCATAACTCTAATGCTTTGGTGGATTTCCATGAAACTTCACACAAGTGTAAAGACCTTTGGAAGGTCTGTTGCACCATCGTCAAGTGACAAAGGTCAAGGTCACAGAAATATGAAAGCTTTATTCTTTCACAGACAGAAGTTTGTTCAAATCAAGTCCCTTGGTTCATATACATGCTCTCTATTTGCTTCCAAAACAATGCTTTTAATGCTCCAGTTGTAGATATTCCAGTCAATAGGTAATTAATTCACCTTTAAACCCTCATGATATTAACACAATTAGTAGATGTAGACGACATAATAAGCATAATAATAAACAATCTGGAATACATCAGTTGGTCGGAACAATGAACCATTAGTGAATCTAAACATTGGTGATGGACTATTTAAGGGTAAGACTGGTTCCAATTCATAACAACATCAAATTCCTTGCAGGGTTAGACTGGTGGCTTTTAGAGCTTGGAAAAAGTCCTTGAATTTTATCTCTGGAAATGTATAGGAGTCCATCAATATCAGTGTTTGCCGAAATCTGTGTTGACAAAAACAAAACAAAAATAAAGTGCATAAGGCCTCACAAAGTAGATCTGTTTCTCAGGCCATTTTTTTGTAAAATTGCATGCGGACAGGCGGTTTTTTATTTTATTTTTTATTTTTGTAATTATATCTTTGTCATCGAAAGTTCATATTCTTGGTTTGTTTTATGTTTTGGGCCCCATAATCTACAGAATAGGATGGGTGGTGGTGTATTACGCCCCTTGAGTGCAAGAAGGCTTTGCAATGCTAAAGCATTGCAAAGCCTTGTTACACTCAAGGGACAATTTTATTGACTTGGGTAAAATATCAGATATGAACCGTTTTTTGCTCAACTTTGGCGAAGCCAAATTTGAGCTTATGCCATGGCCAGTCGTCCGTCTTGCCATCTGTCCTTCTTGCCATCTGTCTGTCAATCCGTCTGGCCGTCAACAATTCAATACGGCTTGGGATAGAGGCTGTATTTATGAACCGATCTTTATGAAACTTCTTGGGTACCTTTGCTATGACCGTGGGACAAGAATGAGTGTTTTTGAGTCCGATCCAAAATTCAAGTTGGCCGCTGGCAGCCATTTTGTACAAAATTATGTGCAATCAGATTTTTGCACAGAACTTCCAAATGAAAGCGCTGATTTGAATAATTTTTTGTCTGAATGTTTAGTATCATGGGATACATCACATATAATACAGGTTTTTTTCTTGTGCGTAAATTATGCAGATTAGACTAACTTTGATGTATTTAGTGTCACTTTCAGCACTGTAAGTGCAAATGCCAATATGGCTCGGGCTGGAGTCCGTCTTGCCGTCTGTCCATCTGGCCGTCAACAATTCAATATGGCTCTTGGGATAGAGGCTGTATTTATGAACTGATCTTTGAAAGAAAGAACTTCCATATGAAAGCGCTGATTTGAATAATTTTTTGTGTGAATGTTTAGTACCATGGGGTACATCACATATAATATTTTTTTTTCTTGTGCAGAAATTATGCAAATTAGATGAACATTGATTTTTTCAGTGCTACTTACACACAGTAAGTACACATGTCAATACGGCTCGGGCTAGAGTCTGTATTTATGAACCGATCTTCACGAAACATCTTGGGTACCTTTGTTATCACCTTGGGACGAGAACGAGTATTACTGGGTGCGGTCCAAAATTCAAGATGGCTGCCAGTGGCCATTTTGTACCGAAATTAGGTCTAATCAGTTTTTTGTACACAACTTCTATACAGCTCAGTCTATATTTAGGCCGCATTTACGAACCGATCATTACGAAACTTCTTGAGTACTTTTGTTATCACTGTGGGATGAGAACGAGTGTTTTTGGGTGTGGTCCGAAATTCAAGATGGCCACCAGCAGTGAATGAATGTTTAGTAACGTGGAATGCATCACATATAGTACAGGTTTTTTTCTCATGCAGAAATTATGCAAATTAGATGAACTTTGATTTATTCAGTGCTACTTATACACTGTAAGTGCACATGTCAATACGGCTCGGGCTAGAGGCTGTATTTATCAACCGATCTTCACGAAACTTCTTGGGTACCTTTGTTATCACCTTGGGATGAGAATGAGTGTTTCTGGGTGCGGTCCAAAATTCAAGATGGCTGCCAGTGGCCATTTTGTACCGAAATTAGGTCCAATCAGTTTTTGGGGGTTCAGTCAAACCCACTCTGGGACGCAAAGATTTCTTTTGTAGTTTAGCATCTGACTGTCACCCACCTTTACAATACTTTACCTATACATTTGTACAGACTACGGTCAGTATTTATGTACAGACCGTTACAATACTTTATATGTACCTTTGTTATCAGGTCATTACCTAGATGTTTGTCATTGCTGTGTCACATACTATACATGTACATGTCTTAACAAGTTGAGCTACAGTGTCATTGACACTTTCATTTATTTTTAGCTCAACTTTGGCGAAGCCAAATTTGAGCTTTGGTCATGGCCTGTTGTCCATCTGTCCGCCTGTCCGTACATCAACAATTGGATACGGCTCGGGCTAGAGGCCGTATTTATGAACCCATCTTTACGAATCTTCTTGGGTACCTTTGTTATGACCGTGGGACGAGAACGAGTGTTTTTGGGTGCGGTCCGAAATTCAAGATGCCTGCCAGCCGCCATTTTGTACCGACAATGCAGAAATCTGTTTTTTGTACAGAACTTCCATATGAAAGTTCTGATTTGAATAATTTTTTTTATGAATGTTTAGTACCATGGGATACATCACATATAATACGTTTTTTTTTCTCGTGCGTAAATTGTGCAAATTAGACTAATTTTGATGTTTTTTGGTGTTACTTTCAGCACTGTAAGTGCAAATGCCAATACGGCTCGGGCCAGAGGCCGCATTTATGAACCAATCTTTACGAAACTTCTCGGGTACCTTTGGTATCACCGTGGGACGAGAACGAGTGTTTTTGGGTCCGGTCCGAACTGATTTGAATAATTTTTTGTGTGAATGTTTAGTACCATGGGATAAATCACATATAATACGGGTTTTTCTCTTGTGCAGAATTTAATCAAATTAGATGAACTTTGATTTTTTCAGTGCGACTTACACACAGTAAGTACACATGTCAATACGGCTCGGGCTAGAGTCTGTATTTATGAACTGATCTTCACGAAATGTCTTGGGTACCTTTGTTATCACCTTGGGACGAGAATGAGTGTTTCTGGGTGCGGTCTAAAATTCAAGATGGCTGCCAGAGGCCATTTTGTACCGAAATTAGGTCTAATCAGTTTTTTGTACACAACTTCTATACGGCTCAGACTAGAGGCCATATTTATGAACCAATCTTTACGAAACTTCTTGGGTACCTTTGTTATTACTGTGGGATGAGAGCCAGTGTTTTTGGGTGTGGTCAGAAATTCAAGATGGCCACCAGCAGCCATTTTGTACCAAAATTAGTGCAATCAGTCTTTTGTACAGAACTTCTGTATGAAAGTTCTGATTTGAATAAATTTTTGTATGAATGTTTAGTAACATGGAATACATCACATATTGTAAGGGGTTTTTTTTCATGCAGAAATTATGCAAATTAGATGAACTTTGATTTATTCAGTGCTGCTTACACATTGTAAGCACACATGTCAATACGGCTCAGGGTAGAGGCTGTATTTATCAACCGATCTTCACAAAACTTCTTGGGTACCTTTGTTATCACCTTGGGACGAGAATGAGTGTTTCTGGGTGCGGTCCAAAATTCAAGATGGCTGCCAGTGGCCATTTTGTACCGAAATTAGGTCCAATCAGTTTTTTGTCACAAGTTCTATACAGTACGTATTTATGAACTGATCTTCACAAAACTTCTTGGGTACCTTTGTTTTCACTTTGGGACAGGAACAAGTGTTTTGGGTTGCCTTTGTTATCACTGTGCTATGAGAACAAATATTTTAGGGTTCAGTCAGACCCACTCTGGGACTCAAAGATTTTTTTCTTGTTTAGCATCTGACTGTCACCCACCTTTACAATACTTTACCTATACATTTGTTACAGGCAACAGTCAGTATTTATGTACAGACCGTTACAATACTTTATATGTACCTTTGTTATCAGGTCATTACCTAGATGTTTGTCATTGCTGAGTCACATACTATACATGTACATGTCTTTGTCTTGACAAGTTGAGCTACAGTGTCATTGACACTTTCATTTTAAGTTTGCGTTGGATATAAAGAGAGAGCATACACAGCCAAAAAGGGCCATGCAGGAGGCCCTGAGAAACAGATTTTGAATGTTTTAGAACTAATGAGTAGGTTTTAATGAAATTTTTGACAACTAAATGTTAATTGAAATAAGAACTTAAAAGACAGCTTAATCATACTTCCATCGTATCCATGTCATCTTGAAGTTTACTGCTTGCACAGAATGTCCTTACTGTAAAGTAATTGTTTACAGATTTTTTTTTACCCTTTTTATGGACCAACTAAAACCAGGGGGTGCGATGGCGTTGCAGTAACTGGTTCTCATCAGCTCACAGAAGTTAAGCAACAGCGAGCCCGGTTAATCCTTGGATGGGTGACCATCTGAACGATCGATTCAGACTCCCGCGTTGTGTCCTTGGGCAAGGCACTTACTTCATCCTGATTATCCACATGGGGGCATGATGACGCCATGTACTAAGGCATGCTGCACGTCGATGGTGTGAATGTCTTCAACCAATCTAACCCTGCCTGTGCTGCAGCGTGGAGTTACGATGTTGGGGAGCTGGCAGCTGCTCGTCATTGCTCGGTGGTTCTGTCCGGGTACTCTGGCTTCCTCCACCCATAAAACTGTCACCGACATAATATGACCCTGGCTGTTAAGGTGTCGTTAAACCCTAATAAATAAATCATAGATAACTAAAATCAATTCCATGTAGATATTAAGTGTTTGGTTCTTATCCCAAATTTGAACACAAATATATGGGGAAACCGGATTTTTCTCAGTATGTATCGCAGTTGCACCTAAATTTGTCCCAGAAGGAAATCTTCCACCAGTAAGATAATGGTGAGTTTGATGTTGAATAAGATTATTTGATTACAACGTGTTGAACTATGAGATTAAATAGGATGTGAATAATACTATAACACAGATAAGTAGACTATTAAAAAAATAAAATCTTGTTTCTCAGGTACCTCCCTCAGCATAAAAAATCTGCCTCATCACCTTTTTTTCACCCATAAATCTCTTCTATGACACCATTTCACATTTGTAGGAGAAATATTTAACCAACTAACTATACCTTGTTTGACAAGAGCCCCTCAGCATAAAAAATATACAGTCTTTCGATTTTGAGGTGCGTCATCGCACTTTCACACCATCGCGCTCGCAATTTTGAAAAGCTCTGCGCCGCTAATGCCGCACCTTGGCAAAAAAAACGCTATATGATCGCCTGTTTGAATGTTCAAATTACCTTAACACAAGTGGGGTTAATGCTCATCAATCATCAATAGCACGTGCTCATGGCCTTATGCAGTAATATACATCTGCATGGTACAGTCGCGGTGTAGATTTCACTTTCAAAAGAAGTCCAGACACTATGTCGCAACTTCACACAAGCCGACACATTAACAGACAAAATTGGGTCATTCCATATTCTATGAGAATTTTTAAAGCGAATTCTATAAAATTGGTAGGCGGTTTCCAAAGAAACGTAACATACCCAGTGGATATTTACTTGCCTTGTATCGCCAATTTCAGACACATTCCAACGCGACTTGCAAGCACTATTACTCGTCCCGAAGCCCCCCCCCCCCCCTCCCCCACACACACACTTTGCAATTTATCCACTACAAGCACCCCACTGGCTTCTACACGAGTCAGTATGGTAATTGCACGTGCATGACGTCACATGTCCGCATCATGGTTCTTTTCGAATATTACCGCGAGCGGTTGTAAACAAAGCTCAGTCACTGTTAGGATGCGTGGATTTTGTGTTGTTTTGGGTTTGTATTTTTATGAAACCTCCGACCAGATGTAGTATTGTTTGTCCCGTGGGAATTTAGAGAATTATAGGAGGAAAAAATACATATTTTCCACATCAATTATTCAGCATTTTAGCGACCAGAATGTCCCCAGAGGCCACCAGAGAGCACCTAAAAATCAAAATTTTCATGGGGGAGAAACCCCCCCCTCCCCCAGACCTCCCTCTATACACAAGTGCCTTTGGCACGTGCGGCACACACCTTCGGCGTGTGAGTTTCTCTTTCTTTAAACTACCGGACCCACAAATTTTCCCCTAGTGGAAACCCTGCAACACTTGACTAGAAGCACCTACTTTACTGCAAGTTTTTCGTAGTTTGTCATGTTCAATAAATTCATTCTGATTCCCCGGTTTCCAAGAATTAATAACTCCACTGTCGTAGTGATTGAAGGTATACTGGATGACATGCACCTGTCCATCCATCCATCATGGCTGGGCGGTTTTGAAATTTACATTTCGGTTTTGTACAAAAACTTGGTATTTTTATACTGTACCAATGACCCAGACATAGCTGGTGCTAACTCTTAAAAATCTAGGGCCAAACACAAATTTTGCCCCCCAATCCCCAAAATTTGCATCTAAAACCAAAGAAATCATGTCCTGAATGGCCCTCCATACTTCGCCTCTACTGCGCATGCGCAGTGTCAAGGACGTCCCGAAATTGGCGCCATTAATCATTCTTTGTTTGGCCCTTCATCAGTTAACATCTGACTGATCTTTGTGCTTGTAAATCTCAGTTTAAATGATGCCAGACACATAAATATTAGAGAAATGGTGGTTCTAAGGAGGATATAGGAGGAGGAGAGGAAAAATGAGTGACAGAAAATATTCAGGGCTGTAACTTGAAATTTTTTAATGAAATTGTGTTAAGTTACCTATTTTCGAGGCAACGGCCTGTTGTGGTCATTCTTGCTATAAAGTTACACTGCTTGTTCAGTGTTTTCCTCTCTCCCTTTCCTTTAAGTCCCCCCTTGCTATTCTCCCATGCTTTTGGCATATTTTCTGTAATATTATTACTAAAATTTCTTGGGAGTTTTAGCTGGATAACAGAATGAATTCTGTTCTTTTCCCCATGTTTACGTCTTCACCCTTGGGTGTTTAGGCATAGTGTTCTGCATCTACCATCTGATGTTCTGTAGTTTCTTCCCTGGAAGTCTCTGTTTTGCATCAGATAGTGTTTTATTGGTAACTGATTTCGGGCCAGGGTTATCAGTGCCTGGAGTCATGTTTCTGGTGTTTTTACACTTCTTGTTTACATTGACAACAGCCTCTGTGTGAGGGGGATTTCTTGAAAATAATATCTTGATGTTAGTTTAATCATAACTAGATACATTATTATTATTCGTAAGTGTTGCATTAATTTTTTAAAATATTTTTAAAATTTTTGTCCACACTTAGGCTTGGGATCCATTGGGGCTCAACGTTACTTTTCAGAAACTTGAGCTTTTCTGAAAAAATATTTTTTCAAAAAATTTTTTGATTTCAATTATTTTTTCTATGTTAATGGATCATGTTATTATGTATTTTGATTTGCAGGGGTTGGTGCGAGTACTAGGACTTTGTTTTCTTTTCACAATGAAAGGATATTGTTCAATTGGATTAAGAGGAAATCTTCCTCTGACTTTCATAATCATTGTATAAATGTAGTCAGTGTACTCGCACTAACCCCTGTTCAGTATGTGTTATTTTCGATGCCAACATGGGAAGCGGGTGTCACGGTATGTTAGCGGGGAAATGGCCATGCCGGTCCTTTCCCTGCAGGGTCACTCTAGTTTATCAATCTCTATTTCTGACGATCAAGAACAGGGTGATGTATCCGTGATGTCTTCCAAAAGTGTGCCTCCGTCGTCACAATTAATGAAGAGCTAGCAGAAAAGTGCTCATGGAAATACGTCAATTGCCTAAGAGGTCCCTAGTAGGATCGCCGGCCTTTGACGTCACTAGCTCGCCCGGTGTAGCGTCCATTCATCGAATGGTTCGGCAGCCGGCTTCGTCCGTTGCTGTCTAGAAAGGAGTTTTGGGTGATGCGAGCACTATAAATCAACCAAGTGCACACCCAGTGACGGCGGATTAGAGGAGAGAACGGAGGAAGCCTATTAGTCCGGTTCCTAGCTCGTCCAGGCCCATCCGGGCTGCGAGCGCGAGAGGCCCCTCTCTCGTACAACAACATCTGGCCCCAGATGTTATGGTACAAAATGTTTCGCATTCGGAGCATACGTCCGCCGCTCTGGATGCTCCGTTATATAGACAGTCCAGAGAGACTGTCAATAAGGCTTCCTCATTCTCATGACAGCGCACACGACCGCACCTTGGCTACGTGACCTCGGATATCCAGTCAACTTCGCCCATCAGAGAATCCTCGGCGACCAGGTCACGCCATCCGGTAGCCAGGGACACGAGGCCTGTTGACTCCGGACGTTCGCATAAGAAAAGTATGCAGGAGTCAACGTACACGGAGCTTCCAGCGGCAAAGCATCATAAGACCGCTACTGCACAGGCCTCAGTGACGGACGTGCTATCCCAAATAGCACAACTTATCGCAGCATCCCAGCAACGACAGAATCTCTGTCGCATCATGTAATATCCGACGACGCTGGGTCGGGACGCTCCGCTGAAGCATCAGGTACGGACGTCCGAAAACTTAATAGGGTCCGACAGGATGGCGAAAGGGATTCGGAGGATTTCGAGCTTTCCCTTTTGGAACAACATAAGCTGCTGTATATGTAATCCGGCTGTATCTTCTAGAGGTTGTTTCGTCGGACCAGAATGCTGCGATGCCGGATAAGAAACTGATAGCGTCGGTGGACACAAAAATTTTTGGATCGGTTCAGGGACATCGTCCCTCAGTTCCGACACAGTCCAATAATGTCACAGGAACTTTCGAATTATTGAACGACGCTATTTATATATATATGCTTGCTATTAACAAGCAAGTCTGGTTTCTTGTTCGCAAAGTTACTGAGATGTCTTTCAAAAGTGTGCCTCTGTCGTCATAGTTAAATGATAAGCTAGCGGCAATAAGTGCTCATGGAATACGTCAATCGCCTAAGAGGTCCCTAGTAGGATCGACGGCGTTGACATTCGCTAGCTCACCCGGTGTAGCATCCATTCATCGAATGGTTCGGCAGCCGGGTTCGTCCGTTGTGGTCCAGGAAGGAGATTTGGGTGATGCGAGCACTATAATAGACAATATTACACACCCAGTGACGACGGATTAGAGGAGAGATCGGTGGAAGCCTGTTAGTCCGGTTCCTAGCTCGTCCAGGTCCGTCCGGGCTGCGAGCGAGAGAGGTCCCTTTCTCGTACAACAACATCTGGGACCGGATGTTGTGGTACAAACGTTTCACATTCGGAGCATATGTCCTCTGCTCGGGACGCTCCGTTATATAGACAGTCCGAGAGACTGTCGATAATGCTTCCTCATCCTCACGGCAGCGCACACGACCGCAACTTGGCTACGTGACCTCGAGTATCCTGCCAGCTTCGTCATTCAGTGATTCCACGGCGAACAGGTCACGCCATCCAGTAGCCAAGGGACACGAGGCCTGTACACTCCGGTTGCTCGCATAATAGAAGTATACACGTGGTAACGAACACGGAGCTTCCAGCGGCAAAGCATCATAAGACCGCTTCTCCACAGGCCTCAGTGACGGACGTGCTATCCAAAATAGCACAGCTTATCGCAGCATCCCAGCAAACGACTGAATCTCTGTCGGATGAGGAATAATCCGACGACGCTGGGTCGGTTTGCTCCGCTGATGCATCAGGTACGGACGACCGAACACTTCATAGGGTCTTAACAGGATGGCGAAAGGGATTCGGACAATTTCGAGCTTTCCCTTTTCGAACAACAGAAGCTGCCATACATTTCTTCCGGCATTATCTTCCAGAGGTTGTTCCGTCGGACTAGAATGCTGCGATGCTGGATAAGAGACTAATAGCGTCATTGGACACAGAGTTTTTGAGCGGTTCAGGGACATCGTCCCTGAGTTGCCGACACAGTCCAATAATGTCACTAGAACTTTCGAATTATTGAACGACGCTATATATATATAAGCTTGCTACCAAAACACGCTAGTCTAGTTTCTTGTCCGCAAATGCTCTAATCTGCCTTGCATCAATTCTAGGAATAAATTTGAAATGGCAGGACAGGGCATACTGAGAGTTTCTCTGCGTCTAGACGACGAGGCTGAAGACTGGGTATTGTCTTTTTCGCTGTCTATGTCAATTCCAACCACGACGTTGGAAACGACAATGATGTCTAATAAACTTAACTTAGACGCTTTATCATATGTAGACCACCTTACTGAGGCGTTATCATTACGTCTTCAAGAGAAAGAATTCCAGGATATGATTCTTAATGAGATTTCTTTCAAGGGCAGTAGTTTTCCACGTATAACTCCGCCCTTCAGTGGCAACCTGGAGTTGGTTAGACGTGACGCAGCCCTAGCTACATCCACGCGCGTGGATAGTAAGGTGAAGAACTCTCTCAGAGTCGCTTCGGTCTCGGAGAAGCTTCTCTTCGACGGCAACCTTTCAGCAATCTATGAATTGCTTGATATACACGTTCTCTTGTCAATCAAGTGTAACAAGAGATTCAGATTTGGGCAAACATTCGGTGGTTGACTCCGAGAGTTCCACTGTAGTTGCCGGATCCGAGTTTTTTGATTATGACGGATGCCAGTCAAACAGGTTGGGGCACTATATTGATCCCAACGGATTCGAAGTGCCAGGGTCTTTGGGTTCCGCAGTTTTTAGGCAAGTACTTAACTTCCAAGAAATGATATTATTTTGGCTTGCACTACGTCATTGGATGAACATTATTCAGAAACGCATGTCCAAATCCTGTCCGATAATACGACAGTAGTTGCGTATATCCGGAACCAGGGAAGCACTCATTCGGTTCTGTTATTGAATTTAACGGAAAGAATCCTTCTGTTTGTTATAGAACACCAAGTTCTGTTTCGGTCCATCATATTCTGGGTCGTCTGATTGTATTAGCAGACTCCCTTTCACGTAAGGGTCGATTGTTGCCGTCAGAATGGACTCTCAACAAACAAGTATTCAATCAGATTTGCTACCAATGGGAGCGCCCAGTGATAAATTTATTTGCGACACAACTCACCAATCAATGTGTCACCATGTCTGGATCCCCGAGCATATGTAGTTTACGCTCAATCGATCTAGTAGGACGGAATGATAGGATATGCGTATCCTCCAGCGCTGTTGATTCAGCAAGTATTGCTAAGATAAAACAATCACAATACAATTCTGTTGGTAGCATCTCTGTCTCCACAGAGCCCGTGGATAAATTTACTTAGGTGTCTTCTGTGGGACTTACCGCGAAAACTTCCTCCACGAGAGGATCTTCTTTCGCTAGGGAAATTGTGTCAACTTCATCACAACCCGCAAGGTCTCAACCTTCACGTATTCCGTTGTGCGGTCCTTCTTGCACGGCAAGCATTGTACAGGATGAGCAGTGGACGCGATTTCTAACTGTAGGAGGACCTCCTCTTCGCTAGACTATGCGGCTAAAGTGGAGGGTCTTCCGTCGTTGGTGTAGGGATCTTTATGTTGATATTTTTGATCCCTCCATACCAGACATTGCAAACTTTCTAGTATACTTGTTTGACGAGATCAACTGCAGCCAGTTGCTATTAAAGGTTATAGGTTTATGTTATCTGATACCTATGCACACCATGATAGTTTACAATTGAGTCTAATGTCTCTTTATCAAAGTTAGTTAGAAACTTTTCGATAAATAGACTTAGAATCCTTAGATTAATTCCTTTACGGAATTTAGCTTGGGTTTTTATTAAACTAAAGCAACCATTTGAACCTCTTGAGACAGTAGTTTCAAATTCTGGCCTTTTTAGACAGTAATTCTCTTAGTCTTCTCTTCTGCTGAAGAGTCAGTGAGCTTCATGCACTATCAGTGGACGATTCTCACTTTCGTAGTATCGGAAACTCTATTACCTTTACTACTAATGTTGGATTTTTGGTTAAGAATCAGGCTCCTTATAAATATCCGGAACCTATTGTTTTTAAGGTCCTTCCGTCTTCGAACGGGCATAGGCCTTTACTCTGTCCGGCTAGACCTTTATGTATTTATTAACAGATCTCAGTTTACCTGTAAGGTCGTAAAGCTTCTTCTGGCTCTGATGCCTAATAGAAAGGTCATTACGGTCCATTCTATTGCTAAATGCATTCAATTAACTATCGGTACTGCTTAGGATAATCTATCCTTAACTCAGCAGTCTGTGCTTAAGATTTTGGCTCATGAAGTAAGAGCTCTTCTACATCTTGGGCTTACGTAAATAGTGTTGCTATGATAGATTTAATGAAGGCTGCATATTGGTCTCAGCCATCCACATTCACGAATTTTTATCTCAGAAATATCGAGTCCATTTCTGGAGGCCTGCATTGTTTAGGTCCATTATCGGCTGCTCAGAATGTCGATTACTTAACTATTGCAACTATAGCTATGTAGGCTTTCTGTTCCAGCAGTGACTCCGTCCTGCTGCCCTCTTCGCTCTGGGCTATTTGACCCAGGGCAAGGGGAAGGGGGGGGGGAGGGTGTTCCCTTGGGTCACCTGTTTTATTATGATAACAAGGGGATACCTCCTCCGGAGTCAGTAATTCTGAGCTGTTACTGGGATGGTTTTGAAGTGAAAAGTTTAATTTTTTAAAATTCATTCATGTCATAGTTTTAAAGTATAGCATTTGAATATGTCACGTGTCAAACGGGCGTTATTATACTATCCTCGGACACTTTTAAAAGAGTATAAAGAGTCTCAATTCTCTGGACTAACTTTATTTATTGGCTTACTTTAAAAATAATTAGTATAAGAATTATACTGGATGTTAATAGAGAATATGGATGTTATGATGCTCAATTATAGAAGATATTGTGTCTTTCTAATTTATCATAAATAAGAAAGATACATGTAAAGCCTAATACTCCTTTCCTCCTCGAGGGGATGACTCTATTTTATATAGTTGAGCTTATTGGATTTTCCTCTATGTCCTAGGCCCTCCAGCCTTTTTACTATTCAGCTATGTCTGGGTCATTGGTACAGTATAAAAATGTTAAAAAATTTATAGTAATTTATATATTTTTTATACTTACCAATGACCCAGACGGGGATGGCCCTCCCAAGAGTTGGGAACTCATACCTCCCCTCTGAGGACATAGCGCTTACCAGGCACTGATTGTAAGAATGATTAATGGCGCCAATTTCGGGACGTCCTTGACACTGCGCATGCGCAGTAGAGGCGAAGTATGGAGGGCCATTCAGGATATGATTTCTTTGGTTTTTGATGCAAATTTTGCGGATTGGGGGGCAAAATTTGTGTTTGGCCCTAGATTTTTAAGAGTTAGCACCAGCTATGTCTGGGTCATTGGTAAGTATAAAAAATATATAAATTACTATAAATTTTTCAACTTTCGGTTCAGTTTTCAGTTTTTCAAGATATATTGTAGAAATCCACATTTTAGAGGGTACTGTTCACAAAAGGTGTCTGTATTTGTCATCCAAGTCATGAGGCTCCTAGAGCATGCTGAGTCACTCGGGTTACTCCATGCTCACCACTCTTCTCAGCTGATGGACATATTGTGGTGGCTACTGTAGTGAGCTACAGTGGTGGAGCCATGGGCTATCTAGGGAGCACAAGTGCCCTCCCCCCCCCCCCTCCCCCAATCCCATTTGCTCTTCCCATGTCCCCATTTGAAAAGAGTTTTTTGATTTCCTGCCCTTAGTACAGTACAAATACAGTACCCTCAGTCCAGAGACATCCCTCCCCAAAAAACAAAAAAAAAAACCAAAAAAAAAAAAAAACCTAAAAAACCCTCTTCACCTGCATGGTCCCTCATGATTTCAAACCATGGCTCCACCACTGGTGGGATCTGCCTTGTTCCGTCAGTGAGATTTTGGGCCTTGTCAAGATGCAAAAGTTTACAAGAAAAGCTACATTTTAGCAAAATTCAACATTTCCTTATTTTTAAGGAGTCACTAACCTCTCACCCTGGTTTTGGTGGATAATATGCAATTGTTGTGCTTATTTACGTAATTATCACATCTCTTCAAAATAGACGTGCCTGGTTTCTAATGGTTCCTGTTAAAAATTGATCGTGGAATAAAAGGAACACAAATCATATTTCTTATGATTTTGATAACTATTATTGAAGTAAGTCGCGTTATACGAATCACTTTTATTGGTAACTCACTCACTCCAATGTTTTCACAATATCTCTCCTAGTTTCGACTGTAGAGGTTTGTTTTTTACTTTGATTTTGCCCAAACATAGAAATTGGGTGAAGTGAGCGGTGCTAAGGCGAAGATATTACCAACTTCACTATGCCGTCTTAGCTGATCCCTGTGTTGATTCCATCTCAGCCAAGACAGGTGTTTGATGTTTTTGAGGGGCGATGGCTGCATAATGGGATTTTAAAGTTTGCAATGTTGCATCTTGGGATTTGTTGTGTACACAAAATACACATGAAAAAACACGTGTTGATTATAATAACTGCGCATTGGGAATGCAGCGTTAACTTGACATTTGACAGTTTATACATGACAGTCCTGCTGGACTGCTCAATTCCTTAAAGTAAGTTCAAATAGTATACAAACAATTTGCAAAAAGTTTTAAAAACTTTCAATAGTTACCTGCCATCCATTTAACAGAATATGTTCTATTTTAATTTAACCATTTTATTGTTGACAAAAAAACAACAAAAAAACAGAACTGCGAATACACAGCGTTATCTCTGAGCATGTGACAGTTTCAGAGAACGTGTCAGAAGTCTGCTAATTAACATAATTTATCTGTCATTTTTCCCACGTGAACTTTGAGGTTTCAAAACACAAAAAAATTTATGTTTCCCTCCAATCAAATTTACTATGCGCCGTACGCAGATGTTTTTGGGTGAAAGATAATTTATATTACTTTTACTCATATGATGTCGGGTAACTTTCAATACCTATTTGGTCAAATATGAGTGAGCCTGAGCCTGTGCCTGGTTCATTAAATTTACTTAATGATTCTTGAATTACATGTGTGGATTCTTATGTAAGACTTTTTAATTTTCCATATTCCTTCTGGTGGTAGTTCTGTAGATATGGTTTGTGATATAAGAAATTTTCTACCACTATTTGGGGGGATTTGTTGTCAATCCTCTCGAAGTAAGCATAAACAGCACAGCATGTACCTTTGCCCGACATTTTAACCTTTGACATGCAGAACGCCTGTGATTGAGAGGTCATAAACTTACCAGTTCTGGGAAACTTGTTGAAACTGAAAGTTTCGGTTTTGTGTTAAGGCAATGGTTTCGGTTTTGATAAAAAAACTGAAACGAACTGAAAAAACGATAAACTCCCCAGCCCTACCATCCATCCACCACCCATTCATCCAAAATTCGGTATCCTTAAGATGACCTGCTTCTGCTAAATGTTGAACAGAGTTTCTCACACTATTTTCAGCTGAGTTATGGCCCTTACTTTGTCAAATTTTCTGTACTTCAAGTCAGTGAGTGAACTGATTTCAACAAAATTACAGTATGCGATGTATCCAAGAGATGACCCAATTCCGCCACATGTTGAACAGAGTTGCTGTATTTTCACTGAAGTTGTGGTCCTTACTTTGTCAATTTTTCAGTGATATTTTTTTATTTCATTTATGCTTCATCAGCCCAGCACTACAGTGGTGGGCAGGCTTGGCAATTTCAGGAGAGCGATTTTTTAGCTCTCCTTACTGCCCTCCTGGAAGAATTAAGGAGAGCGAAAAATTGCCCTCCTAAATATTTTGGTCTGGGATGATTGAGATTGCATGTATTATGCTCACATTAAATTTTTGTTGTAAAGCAAAAATGTAATTTAACTTCGAAGTCACATAACATCACGTAATTTCATTTTGAAAGTGGTTTACTTGTAAAAGGTAATGGCTGCAACCATAACCAAACACAGTTGCAATAATTTGAAGCAAAATGGGTCACAGCAATATTTTTTCTGTCAGTTTCAAGTTCAACAACTGACATCACAGTTTGAGGGGTAATTATTCAAGGAATATTGACACTATAATATGCTACCATTACTACTATCCTGTCACTTGAAGCATGTGCACCAGGATGTGACTGTAGATTCAAGCAGACCTGTTGTCCAAGAAAGTCATACACCTACCACTACCACCTTCAACCCCCAAGGGGGTTGAAGGTGGTAGTGGTAGGCGTATGACTTTCTTGGACAACAGGTCTGGGTACACACACAGGTCTTGTCAAGTGTGTGTTCGGTTGTTGAGTGAGACATCTAGATGTCTAAGAGATTTCGCTTTACCTTAGTAAAGTTAAGAAAATCACTGATGTAGTCTGTTGGTTTCAGTTTCAATGAGTTCGTTCAACTGGATACTTAAAATGCTGTGTAAAGCTAATTGCTCTCCTAAGCTGATTGAGGAGAGCGATTTTTTGCCCTCCTGCATTTTTCAGAATGCCAGACCTGGGTGGGTATGAATTGCTTTCAGCAATAGGTCTTATTTTATGAGTTTTGTTATGTATTTTCTTCCAGGGTGATAAACAGTACTTACTTTGAGAGTTTACAGTTGGTACCACATTTTAATTCATGGTATTTATTCAATGGTCTACTGATATTATTACTTATCCTTCATTGTATATGGACATATTTTATACTGCGTATGGCATCTCAGAAAATTGCCTTTGGCGAGGTAAGTAATATTAATTGATTAGTCATTCCCTGAAGCAAGAGCAACCCATGAACCAGGGGCGTAGGAAGCTTATAATACTGGGGGGGTATTGTAAACGGGAGCTTGTAGGGGACAGCATGGCTGCCTTTGGCGGCCCGCTCTGCGTAGCCGAACCCAGGGGAGAGTGCAGGAGGGGGATACCAGGAAAATTTGTGAAATATGAACTACTGAGAGCTCATTTCCTCGCTTCTCAAGTGAAAAAATCAAGGTATCGTTGCTGTTAATTTTTGGTGTTTATCCCTTTACCTAACATGAAAAGCAGACGACACTTGCTTTGAGCTCGTTCTAGTGAGGGGTCATAAACTATGTTTTTGAGACAAAAAATAATGAAAATTAATTGACAAATTTGAGAATAGCGCTGGCTGGTTTTGGCCATTATGTTGGGTAAAGGGTTAAAGGAGGATGTGTGTCAGAGAGGAAGCTGTTAACCTGTTGAGTGTCAAATCAGTCAGTGACATCGGCTATCAACTTTTCTATGCACTGCAAATGGTGCAGATCAGACAGTTTTTATGTGCGCCTGTATGATGTATGTAGAATATGCAGATGTATGTGGTTATTTTCTTGTAGATAATAGATATTATTTACAAAGTTTTGTAAATTTTATTTGGGGGGGGGGGGTGTGAATACCCCCTCTTACACCAACACCCCCCACCCCCACCTCCCTCCCTCCCCCCAGTTCCTACACCACTGCCACGAACACAGGGACAGTGAAGCTCACATAATTGAATTTCTCTTATCTGTTAATTGCATATAATCAGCGAACACCATACCATATTTGCCATACCTTCAATGCAAATTTGTCCTGTTAACTGCATATAGGTTGTATTCAAAATTTTCTCCGACAGCCACTGAATTCTGTATGTTTATAGAGTATCTACTCTAAGTACATCAGTTATTTGCATTTAATTCGTTAAAGGCCCATTTCCAATTTTACCTGATCCTGGCTGTCAAAAGTATTGTTAAACCCCAATAAATAAATAACCGATTCAGTCTCGTTCGACAGAGCTCAAGGCACAATGAGCTCTACCAATCGAGATTGAATTCGTTAAATTCCTGGTTGCTCAATGGGAATAATTTGTGCGTGAACTTCAGTATTTTTATACAACAACCAATGGCCCAGACTAGCTGCTGGTGCGAACTCTAAATTTAATCCAGGGCCAAACACAAATTTTGCCCCCCCCCCCCCCAATCCCCCAAACCGAAAAAATCGTGTCCTATCTGGTCCGCCATACTTTTGCGAACTGCACATGCGCAGCATCCAGGAAGACACCCGAGATTGGCGCCAACCATCATTCTTTGTTTGGCCCTTCTGTCTGTAACAACAAACTGACATCTGTGCTTTTAAATCTCAGTTTTCATGATGCAAGACACAAATCAATGGTAGAATTGGTGGATCCAAGGACACATTTGGATGATGGAACGAAGAAACGGTGGTCGGAAATGTTCAGGGCTGTAACTTTATAATTTTTAGAAAAATTATTTCATGTTTCCCAATTTTGGGACATGGGCCTGACGTCCTCATTCTTGCTAATGATTTTTCCACTAGTTTGTTAAGTGTTCCTTCCCTATCCTTCCTTGAAGCCCCCCTGTTAAACTTCCAAGCTTTTTGGCTTATTTTATTGAAATTTTTTTATAAATTTCTTGGGAGTTTGACGTGTTATACAGAATGTTTATTCTGTATTTCCCCATGGTTACGTCCTCACCCTAGAGGTGTTTAGGCGTTTTGGTCATTCATCATACATCCGATGTATCGTTTTTAGCTTAACTTGACAAACGCGTGTGGAAGTCTGTTAGTCTGTGAGTCTGTTCACATTTTCCTTCAGCATGGGCTACACCCTGCAGTTCTTGTCTGATCGTCCCAAAATGTCATATGCAGGTTTGGGGGTCATGTCTAGATGAGAACGTCCCCTTTTGGTCGCGATCACTCATCGGTATGGCTGCCCGAACCCAAAACCCGAAAACCATTAGCACAGTCTACAGGTCGTATTTATGAAGGGATTTCATTGTAACTTGGTAGGATGCCTGTGTATAATGCCTAGATGAGAACGTCCCCTTTTGGGCATGATCTGTCAACCGTGATGGCTGCCCAAGCCCGAAACCCAAAAACTTTTAGCATAGTCTGCAGGTCATGTTTAGTATGGAGGGATTTCATTGTAACTTGGTAGGATGACGCCTTATGATGTCTAGATGAGAATTTCCCCATTTGGGCGTGATCTGTCAACCGTGACGACTGCCCAAGCCCAAAACCCGAAAACCTTTAGCACAGTCTATAGGTCATTTTTATTGAGGAATTTCATTGTAACTTGGCGGGTTGACTTCATATAATGTCTAGATGAGAAAGTCCCCTTTTGGACGTGATTGGGCAACTGTGATGGATACAGGGGCCCGAAGCCTGAAAACCTTTAGCACAGTCTACAGGTCATATTTATGAAGGGATTTCATTGTAACTTGGTAGGATGACTCCAAATAATGTCTAGATGAGAACGTCCCATTTTGATCGCGATCATTCAGCCTTGATGGGTGCCTGAGCCCAAAAACCTTTAGCATAGGCAAAAGGTCATATTTATGGAAGGATTTCATTGTAACCTGTTAGGTTGACTCCATATAATGCCTACATGATGACATCCCCTTTTGGTCGTGATTGGTCAATTGTGATGGCTACAGGTGCCCAAAGCCAGAAAACCTTGAGCACAGTCTACAGGTCATATTTATGAAGGGATTTCATTGTAACTTTGTAGGATCACTCCAGATGATGCCCAGATGAGATTGTCTCCTTTGGTTGCGATCATTCAACCATGATGGCTGCCGAAGCCTGAAAACCTTTAGCACAGTCTACAGGTCATATTTATGAAGGAATTTCATTGTAACTTGGTAGGTTGACTTCATATAATGTCTAGATGAGAATGTCCCCTTTTGGACACGATTGGGCAACTATGACGGCAATAGGGGCCCGAAGCCCAAAAACCTTTAGCACAATCTACAGGTCATAATTATGAAGGGATTTCATTATAGCTTGGTAGGATGGCTCCAAATAATGTCTATATGAGAACATCCCCTTTTGGTCGCGATCATTCAGCCTTTATAGCTGCCTGAGCCCAAAGACCTTTAGCATAGTCTATAGGTCGTATTTATGGAAGGATTTCATTGTAACTTGTTAGGTTGACTCCATATAATGCCTAAATGATGACATCCCCTTTTGGTCAGGATTGGTCATCTGTGATGGCTACAGGTGCCCGAAGCCCGATAATCTTGAGCACAGTCTACAGGTCATGTTTATGAAGGGCTTTCATTGTAACTTCGTAGGATCACTCCAGATGATGCCCAGATGAGAATGCCCCCTTTTGGTTGCGATCATTCAACCATGATGGCTGCCCGAGCCCAAAGCCCAAAAACCTTTAGCACAGTCTTCAGTTCATATTTATGAAGGGATTTCATTGTAACTTGGTAGGTTGACTTCATATAATGTCTAGATGAGAAAAAGCCCCTTTCGGACACCATTAGGCAACTGTGACAGCTACAGAGGCCTGAAGCCCGAAAACCTTTAGCACAGTCTACAGGTGATATTTATGAAAGGATTTCATTGTACCTTGGGAGGATGATTCCAAACAATGTCTAGATGAGAACGTCACCTTTTGGTCGCGATTATTCGGCCTTGGCTGCCCGAGCTCAAAACCCCAAAACCTTTAGCATAGTCTATATGTCATATTTATGGAAGGATTTCATTGTAACCTGTTAGTTGGACTCCATATAATGCCTAGATGATGACATCCCCTTTTGGTCGTGATTGGTTAACTATGACTGCTTCAGGGGCCCGAAGCCTGAAAACCTCGAGCACAGTCTACAAATCATATTTATGAAGGGATTTCATTGTAACTTCGTAGGATCACTCCAGATGATGCCCAGATGAGAATGTCCCCTTTTGGTTGCGATCATTCAACCATGATGGCTGCCCGAGTCCAAAGTCCAAAAACCTTTAGCACAGTCTACAGGTCATATTTATGAAGGGATTTCATTGTAACTTGGTAGGTTGACTTCATATAATGTCTAGATGAGAACGTCCCCTTTGGACGCAATTGGAAAACTGACGGCTACAGGGGCCCGAAGCCTGAAAACCTTTAGCACAGTCTACAGGCCATATTATGAAGGGATTTCAATGTAACTTGATAGGATGACTCATTTTGGAATAATTTCACTGTAACTTGGTAACTTTCGTTGATATATGTTAACTGTGAGGGCCACATACATTAACTGTGAGGTCATATTAACCCACCCCTCAGCTCGTTAGTACAGTGTACACCTCATATTATTTTTAGCTCAACTTTGGCGAAGCCAAATTTGAGGTATTGCCATGGCCCGTCTGTCCATCTGTCACGCCGCCGAACACACGGCTCGGGCTAGAGGCCGTATTTATGAACCAATCTTTATGAAACTTCTTGGGTACCTTTGTTATCACCGTGAGACGAGAACGAGTGTTTTTGTGTCCGGTCCAAAATTCAAGACGGCCGCTGGCAGCCATTTTGTACAAACTTAGGTGCAATCAGATTTTTGCGTAGAACTTCCATTTAAAAGCTCCGATTTGAATAATTTTTTTGTATGCATGTTTAGTGTACCATGGGATACATCACATATAATATGGGTTTTTTTCTCGTGCATAAATTATGCCAATTAGACTAACTTTGATCTATTTAATGTTACTTTCAGCACTGTAACTGCAAATGCCAATATGGCTCGGGCTAGAGGCCGTATTTATGAACCGATCTTTACGAAACTTCTTGGGTACTTTGGTTATCACCTTGGGATGAGAACGAGTGTTTTGGGGTGTAGTCCAAAATTCAAGATGGCTGCCGGTGGCCATTTTGTTCCAAAATTGGTGTAATCAGTTTTTTGTACAGAACTTTTGTATGAAAGTTCTGATTTGAATAAATTTCTGTATGAATGTTTAGTAACATGGAATACATCACATATACAGGTATTTTTCTTGTGCAAAAATTATGCAAATTAGATGAACTTTGATTTATTCAGTCCTACTTATACAGAATAAGTGCACATGTCAATACGGCTCGGGCTAGAGTCTGTATTTATGAACTGGTCTTCATGAAACTTCTTGGGGTACCTTTGTTATCACCTTGTGACAGGAACGAGTGTTTTTGGGTGCCTTTGTTATCACTGTGCTATGAGAACAAATATTTTTGGGTTCAGTCAGACCCACTCTGGGACTCAAGGATTTCTTTTCTAGTTTAGCATCTAACTGTCGCCCACCTTTACAATACTTTATCTACACATTTGTTACAGGCTACGGTCAGCATTTATGTACAGACCGTTATAATACTTCACATGTACCTTTGTTATCAGGTCATTACCTAGATGTTTGTCATTGTTGTGTCACATACTATACATGTACATGTCTTAAACAAGTTGAGCTACAGTGTCATTGACACTTACATTATCAAAAACATAGCATACAGGGAACAGAAATGAACATATTCCCAATTATCACAATTCTTGTCTTATTTCATAATCCTTTCATAAACATTGAACATTATCCTTTTCATCAAACACAACACACAAGTTAAGCTACAGTGTCACTGACACTTTCATTTCTTCTGCTGAATATCTTGCTTCACATCGGATAGTTCTAAATTTGTTACTGACTTCGGGCCTTTTTTATTCAGTGCCTGGAGTCTTGTTGCCGGTTTTTCTTCTGACGTTGTTTACATTGACAACGTTGTATAAATATATGTTATTTCCTATTTAGTTCATGGTAGGATTGTTGTAAGATACATTAAAATATTTTTATACTGTACCAATGACCCAGACATAGCTGGTGCTAACTCTTAAAATATAGGGCCAAACACAAATTTTGCCCCCCAATCCCCAAAATTTGCATCTAAAACTAAAGAAAACATGTCCTGAAAGGCCCTCCACACTTCGCCCCTACTGCGCATGCGCAGTGTCAAGGACGTTCCGAAATTGGCGCCATTTATCATTCTAAGTTTGGCCCTTCATCAGTTAACATCTGACTGATCTTTGTGCTTTTAAATCTCAGTTTAAATGATGCCAGACACATAAATATTAGTGAAATGGTGATTCTAAGGAGGATAGAAAAGGAGGAGAGGAAAAGAATGTGTGACAGAATATTATCAGGGCTGTAACTTAAAATTTTTTAATGAAATTATGTTAAGTTACCTATTTTCAAGGCAGCAGCCATTTTGTTGTCATTCTGATTATTTAGTTACACTGTTTTTTCAAGTGTTTTCCTCTCTCCCTGTCCTTTAAGTTCCCCCTTGCTATTCTCCCATGCTTTTGGCATAGTTTCTGTAATTATTATTACTAAAATTTCTTGGGAGTTTTAGCTGAATAACAGAATGAATTCTGTTCTTTCCCCATGTTTACGTCTTCACCTACGGGTGGTTAGGCGTTGTGTTCTGCATCTACCATCTGATGTTCTGCAGTTTCTTCCCTGGAAGTCTCTGTTTTGCATCAGATAGTGTATTTTTGGTAACTGATTTCGGGCCTGGGTGCCTGGAGTCTTATTTTAGTGTTTTTACACTCATTGTTTACATTTACAACAGCCCTCTGTGTGAGGGGGGGATTTCTAAATAATAATATCTTTATGTTATTTTAATCATAACTAGATACATTATTATTGTTCGTAAGTGTTGAATAAATTGTTTAAAATATTTTTAAAATTTTTGTCCACACTTAGGCTTGGGATCCATTGGGGCTCAACGTTACTTTTCAGAAACTTGGGCTGTTCTGAAAAAATATTTTTTCAAAATATTTTGATTTCAATTATTTTTTCTATATTAATGGATCATATTATTATGTATTTTGATTGCCAGGGGTTAGTGCGAGTACCAGGACTTGTTTTCTTTTCACATTGAAAGGATATTGATCAATTGTTTTAAGAGGAAGTCTTCCTCTGACCTTATTATCATTCTATATGTGGTCAGTGTACTCGCATTAACTCCTGTTCTGTATCGTATGATTTCGATGACAATATGGGAAGCGTATGTCACGGTATGTTGTTGGGGATTTGGACACTCCGGTCCTTTCCCCGCAGGGTCACTCTACTTTATCAATTTCTATTTCAGACGATCAAGATTAGGGTGATGTATCTGTGATGTCTTCCAACAGTGTGCCTCCGTCGTCACAATTAATGAAGGGCTAGCGGAAAAGTGCTCATGTAATACGCCAATTGCCTAAGAGGACCCTAGTAGGTTCGACGGCCTTTGACGTCCGCTAGCTCGCCCGGTGTAGCGTCCATTCACCGAATGGTTCGGCAGCCGGGTTCGTCCGTTGCGGTCTAGAAGGAATTTTGGGGTGATGCGAGCACTATAAAATTAACTTAATGCACACCCAGTGACGGCGGATCGGAGGGAGAACGGAGGAAGCCTTTTAGTCCGGTTCATAGCTCATTCCGGTCCATCCGGACGGCAAGCGAGAGAGGCCCCTCTCTCGTTCAACAACATCTGGCCCCAGATGTTGTGGTACAAATGTGTCGCTAGCGGAGCATACGTCCGTCGCTCGGGACGCTCCGTTGTATAGGCAGTCCGCTGAGACTGCTAAGGCTTCCTCTTCTCGTCAGCGCACACGACCGCACCTTGGCTGCGTGACCGCCGATATATTACCAGCTTCGCCGATCAAGGATTCTTCGGCGACCAGGTCACACCATCCGACAGCCAGGGATTCGAGACCGATGAACTCCGGACGTTCGCATAGGAAAAGTATGCGGGAGCCATCTGATGCGGAGCTGCCCTCGGCGAAGCAGCGATAGGCTGCGCCTCCGCAGGTCTCGACGCCGGACATTCTTGTGCACATAGCACAGCTTATCGCAGCATCCCAGCAGCCGACAGAAACGGTGTCGGATCGAGAATTATCCGACAGCGCTGGGTCGGTAGCCGGGGACTCGAGGCCTGCAGACTCCGGACGTTCGCATAGGAAGTGTGCGGGAGTCAACGTACACGGAGCTTCCAGCGGCAATGCATCGTAAGTCCGCTACTGCACAGGCCTCGGGAACGGACGTGCTTTCCTTAATAGCACAGTTTATCGCAGCATCCCAGCATCAACTGAATCTGTCGCATATATTTTATCCGACGATGCTGGGTCGGGACGCTCCGCGGAAGCGGGTACGGACGTCCGAAAGTTTCATCCGGTCCGACAGGATACCGAAAGGGATTCGGAGGATTTCAAGCTTTCCCTTTCGGAACAACATATGCTGCGATGCCGGATAAGAAACTGATAGCGTCGGTGGACTTAGAAATTTTTGGTTCGGTTCAGGGACATCGTCCCTCAGTTCCGACATAGTCCAATAATGTCACACAAACTTTCGAATTATTGAACAACGCTATATATATTATTATTTTATGCTTGCTATCCAAGCATTTCTGGTTACTTGTTCGAAGAGTTATGGAGATGTCTTTCAAAAGTGTGCCTCTGTCGTCATAGTTAATGAAGAGTTAGCGGCAATAAGTGCTCATGGAATATGTCTATCGCTTACGGAGTGACATTCGCTAGCTCACCCGGTGTAGCGTACATTCATCGAATGGTTCGGCTGCCGGGTTCGTCCGTTGCGGTCTAGGAAGGAGATTTGGGTGATGCGAGCACTTTAATTACTTTAGTACTCACCCAGTGACGGCAGATTGAGGACAGATCGGAGGAAGCCAACAACATAGGGGACCGCATGTTGTGGTTCAGATATTTTACATTCGGAGCATATGTCCGTTGCTCGGGACGCTCTGTTATATTGACAGTCCGAGAGACTGTCTTTAATGCTTCCTCATCCTCACAGCAGGGCACACGACCGCACATTGGCTACGTGACCTCGAGTATCCGATCAGTTTCGGCATTCAGTGATTCCACGGCGAATAGGTCGCGCCATCCAGTAGCCAAGGGACACGAGGCCTATACACTCCGTTCGCTCGCATATTGGAAGTATGCACGGGGTAACGATCTCGGAGCTTCCTGCGGCAATGCATCGTAAGACCGCTTCTCCTCAGGCCTCAGTGACGGACGTGCTATCCGAGTTAGCACAGTTGTTTCGCAGCATCCCAGCAATTGACAGTTTCTCGGTCGAATCAGGAATTATCCGACGGCGCTGGGTCGGTGCGGTCCGCGGTTGCATCAGCTACGGACGACCAAACGCTTTATAGGGTCCGACAGGATGGCGAAAGGGATTCGAAAGATTTCGAGTTTTCCCTTTAGTAGTATCGGAAGACGCCTTTCATATCTTCTGGCATTTCTTCCAGTGATTATTTTTCGGACTTCATTGCTGCGATCTTGGATAAGAGACTTATAGCGTCATTGGACTCGGATTTTTCGATCGGTACAGGGACATTGTCCCTGACTTACCGACGCAGTCCAATATTGTCATTACAACATGTGTTTTATTTTTCGACGCTATATATTTATATATATATCCAAGCCTGCTACTAAGCATGATAGTTTAGTTTCTTGTCCGCGTGGCTCATTTCTGCCATTTTATCATTTTTACAAATAGTTTATTTTGGCAGAGCAGGGCATACCGAGAGTTCATATGCGTCTAGACGGTGTGATTAAAGACTGCATATATTCTTTTTCGCCGTTTATGTCTTTTCCAATTTCAATGTTGGGAACGACATTATGTATAGTAGACTTAACTTAGACGCTTTATTATACGTATTCCGCCTTACTGAGGTGTTATCATTACGTCTTCAAGAAAAGATTTACGGGATATTATTCTCAATGTAATTTCTTTTGAGGGCAGTAGTTTGTTCACGTATAACTCCGCCCTTCAGTGGCTGATTGGAGTTGGTTAGACGTGACGCAGCCCTAGCTACATCCACGCGTGGATAGTAAGGTTAAGAACTCTCTCAGAGTCGCTTCGTTCTCGGAGGAGCTTCTCTTCGACGGCAACTTTCCGGCAATCCATGAATTGCTCGATTTATACATTCTCTTGTCTATCTAGTGTTACAAGAGATTCAGACTGGGGCAAACATTCGGTGGTTGACTCAGAGAGTGCCGCCGCAGTTGCCGGACCCGAGTGTGGCTGTTATGACGGTTGCCAGTCAAACAGATTGGGATATATACTGATCCCTACGGATTCGAAGTGCCAGGGTCTTTGGGTTCCGCAGTCTTTTAGCTATCAGTTTAACTTCCGCGGAATAATGTTTTTTAGGCTTGCTTTATGTCATTGCATGAACATTATTCAGAAACACATGCCCAAATTCCTGTCCTTTAATTCGACAGTAGTGGCGTATTTCCGGAACCAGGGAGGCACTCTTTCGTTTCCGTTATTCAATTTAATGGAAAGAATCCGTCTGTTGGTTATAGTACACCAAGTTCAGTTTTGGTCCGTCATATTCTGGGTCGTCTGATTGTTTTATCGGACTCCCGTTCTCTTACGGGTCGCTTGTTGCTGTCAGAATGGACTCTCAACAAACAAGTATTCAATCAGATTTGCTATCTATGGGAGCGCCCAATGATGTTTTATTTATGACACAGCTTGCTAATCAATTGCAGACGTATGTGTTGGCTTGTCCAGATCTCTGAGCTAATACTGTTAACGCTCTATTGATCTATAGGACGGAATGATAGGATACGCGTATCCTCCGGCGCTGTTGTTTTAGCAGGTATTGCTAAGATAAACAACCACAATACATTTCTGTTGATAGCATCTCTATCTTCACAGAGATCATGAGTAATTTACTCTCTTGTCTACTGTGGATCTTAACGTGAAATCTTCCTCTATGTGAGGATCTCTTTTCACTGGGTAAATCGTGTCATCTTTATCACAACCAGCAAGGTCGCAACCTTCATGTATTCCGTTGTGTGGTCCGTATTGCATTGTAAGCACTGTACTGGACGAGCTTTGGACGCGATTTCTTACTATAGGAGATCCTCTTCTTCGCTATTCTATGCGACTAAAGTGGAGGCTCTTCCGTCGTGGTGTAGGGATCATTATGTTCATATTGTTGATTCCTCCATACTACTCATTGCTATTTTTTAGTATACTTGTTTCACAAGATCTACTGCAGCCTGTTATTATTTAGGTTATAGGTTTATGTTACCTCATACCTATGCACTCTACGATAGTTTACAATTGAGTCTTTTGTCTCTTTATCTAAGTCAGTTAGTAACTTTTTGATAAATAGACTTAGAATCTTTAGATTAAATTCCTATACGGATTTTAACTTCGGTTCTTATTTAGCTAAGTAATCATTTGAGCCTCTGGAAACAGTAGTTTTCAAATTCTGACCTTTTAGACAGTAATTCTGTTGGTTCTCTTTTACTGTAGAGTCAGTGAGTTTCATGCACTATCGATGGATGATTTTCACTTTCATAGTTTCGGAATCAATACTTCCGTTACTATTTAGGTTGGATTGTTGCATAAGAGTTAGGCTCCTATTATCCGGAACCTATTATTTTAAGGTCCTTCCGTCTTCGTATGGGCATAGGCCTTTACTCTTTCCGGGTACAGTTTATGTATTTATAAACAGATATCTGTTTATTACAAGGGCGTAAGCTTCTTCTGTCTTTGATGTCTAGTAGAAGGACGTTACGCTCCATTTTATTGTTATTGGATTCTATTAACTAGCGTACTGCTTATGGTATATCATTGACTTAGCAGTTGTGCTTAAGATTTCGGCTCATGAAGTAAGAGTTCTTCTACTTCTTGGGCTTACTTTAATAGTGTCGCTATTATAGATTTTTGAAGGCCGCTCATTGCGCTCAGCCATCCACATTCATGAATTTTATCTTAGAAATATCGAGTCAATTTCTTGAGGCCTCTTTTGTTAGGTCTATTATCTACTGCTCAGAATGTCATTCTCTTAACAGTTGCTACTATAGCTAGGTAGGCTGTCTGTTTCGGCAGTGTCTCCGTTCGGCTGCCCTCTTCGCTCTGGGCTATTTGACCCAGGGCAAGAAAAAGGGGGGGGGGGGGAGGGTGTTCCCTTGGGTCACCTGTTTTTACTATGAAAACAAGGGGATACCTCCTCCGGAGTTAGTAATTCTGAGCTGTTATTGGGATGGTTGTTTAGTGAGAAGTTTAAGTTTATAAATTCATTCAAGTCTTAGTTTTTAAAGTATAGCTTTTGAATATTGCATATGTCAACGGACATGATTATGCAATTCTCAGACACTTTTAGGAGTATAAGAGTCTCTATTCTCTAGACTTACTTTATTATTGGCTTACTTTAAAAATTATTAGTATAAGGATTATATTGGATATTAATAGAGTACATGGATGTATGAAGCTCAATTTTTGGAAGGTGTTGTATCTTTCTAATTTATCATAAATAAGAAAGATACATGTAAGGCCTATTACTTCTTTTCCCTACAGGGGATGACTCTATTTTATTTTATTGAGCGTATTCCATTTTGCTCTATGTCCTTGGCCCTCCAGCCTTTTTACTATTCAGCTATGTCTGGGTCATTGGTACAGTATAAAAATGTTAAAAAATTTATAGTAATTTATATATTTTTTATACTTACCAATGACCCAGACGGGGATGGCCCTCCCAGGAGTTGGGAACTCTTGCCTCCCCGCTGAGTACATAGCGCTTACCAGGCACTGGTTATTAGAATGATAAATGGCGCCAATTTCGGAACGTCCTTGACACAGCGCATGCGCAGTAGGGGCGAAGTGTGGAGGGCCTTTCAGGACATGTTTTCTTTAGTTTTAGATGCAAATTTTGGGGATTGGGGGGCAAAATTTGTGTTTGGCCCTATATTTTAAGAGTTAGCACCAGCTATGTCTGGGCCATTGGTAAGTATAAAAAATATATAAATTACTATAAATTTTTTAACTTTCCGGTAGTGTAGCAATTAATTTTGGGGAATTTTGTCCACACATAGGCTCTATCAGGATACATTTGGGCTCATCTTGTTCCCATTGGGGAACTTGGGCTCCTGTCAAAATTTTTCGAATTTTTTTTTTTTTTTTAAAATTAATTTTTCAATTTGTATTTTGAATGTTATTTATCATGTATCTTTTTCATATATTTATTGTGGAGTTGGTGGGAGTACTGCCGACTTTGTTTTGCTTCATTATGAAAGCTTATTGCTCAAAATGCAAGGCGAGGAAGTCTTCCTCGGAGTGTTTGTTGCCTTGCTTGTAGTCGATATACTCCCACTAATTCTTGTTCAACATGCGTCAGATGGGATGACAAACGTTGAAGACGGGTGTCACTGTACGTTGTTAGCGGTGAGAGGCCAATGCCGGTCCTCTCGCCACAAAGTCAATCAAGTTTCTCAGTTTCTTTTTCAGAGGAACAAGAACAAGGTGATGTTTACGTGACTTCTAGAGATAGTGTGCTACCATCGTCGCATTCAGATGAACAAGCAGAGCTAGCGTCAAAGGTGCTCATGAATATTAGACAGGGCAAAAAGCCACTGGCTGGTGGTTTTAGTCCCTTGTCGTCAGCTAGCTCGACTGCTGAAGCGGTTACTCCTTCCGTGGGTACCGTGACGCCGGGTGTGTCTGTTGCGGTCGAGAGGAGTGGATTGGATAGGATGAGTGCCTTAAAATATAAACAGGCTCACCCAGCGACGACGGAACAGAGGAAGAAGTCGGCAAGTACTGTGGGAAGCTTGGCAAGGTTTGAAAGGACCGCGAGCGAGAGAGGCCCCTTTCATTCCCAACAGTATCTGGGGCCAAATGTTGTGATTAGAAACTTGCGTCAGTCGGAGCATATGTCCGGTCCTCCCGTATAGTTCACAGCCAGCCTCGGCTACAGTTATGGCTTCAACAACGGCATCTTCAAAGCACACACGACCGCACCTTTGCCACACGACTTCAGATATCCAGCCTGCATCGCCGAGAAGGGACCACTTATCGTCTGCGAAGTCGGACCATCCAGTAGCTAAAGAGATGAGGCCTCATTTATCGGGACATCCGGAGAAAAGAGCTGTCTGGGACACACCGTCCCAGGAGCAGCCGGCAGCCAAGAAACAGAAGACCGCTGCTCCTCAGGCCTCCGTAACAGAATTGCTGTCACAGATTGCGCTGCTCATTGCAGCATCCCAGCAAGTGCAGGAGCAGCTTACGGCAGTCTCAGAACCTGAGCTGTCGGATGGTGCTGGGTCGGTCCAGTCATCTGCACGTTCAGATGTGATAGACCGAGAGTCTCAACTGATTCAATCGGATGGTGAAAGGGATATGGAAGAAGATTACCCTTCCCTTTCGAACAGAACATGGTTGCGATGGATTTAATCCATCAGTACTACCCTGAATTTGTTCCCGCGAATCAGAATGCTGTGACTACTAGGAAGAAACCGCTGGCGTCGTTGGACGCAGACTTTATCCGGACAAAGGAGGAGGTCCTGCCTTTTCCGGTTCAGTCACGACAGGTGTCGCAGGCCTTCGGCCATTTAGACTACGCCATATTCAAACTCTCCAGTGGAAAGAAGAAAGGCGGTTTCTTGACATCATCTTCCGTAAATTTACTGTTTGTTGGACCATGTTCATTTAAAACGGTCGGGGAAGATGTACAGAGAGTTCCTCTGCGTTTGGATGAGCAGGCTGAGGATCTAGAGCTATCCTTGCCTGTGTCATTCACAATTTGCTCCGGACACAATTGAGACGACAATATCTTCAAACAGAGTGAATTTGGACGCTATGTCTTAAGCAGATTACCTTCAAGAGCTGTGGCGCAACATCTCAACAGGAAGGAATTTGAGGACGTTGGTACCTCTTTAAGAGTACTTTCCAGGGCTATTATGTTTACCACGTATAACTCCGCCTTGACAGTGGCTAATTTGGAGTTAATCAGATGTGACGGTGCTCTTGCGTTGTCATCTGTAATAGATGACAAGGTGAAAAACTCTCTACGGGTCGCTCAGTTATCTCGTCACACAATATTTGACGACTAGCTTTCATTGGTTTATGACCAAGCTACAAAGAAAGTGTCTAATACTCTGCTCCTAAAGTCGGCGACTAATCGACCCGGTGCAGCAGAAAAGAGTAAAGGAGGATGTCCCAGAAGAAATCGTCTAAAGGGGACTCCTCGCGAGGGTGTAGGAAACCCTCCTATAATTACTCTAGGGATCGTCAATACAGCGACCCGGGAAGGGGGCTTAGGTCTGATCGAGACTACCGGTCAGACGCCCCTAAGCCGGCGGGTCGAGACCCTTTGCGAGGGGGACGTGGTTTCTCCTCCCGTAAGCCTCGCAGGTCCTGCAGGTGATAGTCAGGACCTCTGTTGCTTGCCAGTTGGCGGAAGGTTATCAAGATTTGCAACAAACTGGATAACAATTACGGAAAACCAGTGGGTGAGAAGAGTGGTCTCTTTCCAAGCGAAACCACCACTAACAAGGTGTTCGTTGTGGACAAATCTTCCGTCAAATCCTTGCAAAAGAGAGTCTCTCCTATCGGAGGTACAGGCTCTCTTATCAAAGGAAGCAATAGAGGTCGTCGAGAATCAAAATTCTCTAGGATTCTACAGTCACCTGTTCCTTGTACCGAAGCCAGACGGCTCGTTCTGACCGGTAATAGACTTGAGCTGGATAAACAAACTTATCGGTGTCTTCCTGGATACTGCGCATGCGCAGTTCTCAAAAGTATGGCGGACCAGATAGGACGTGATTTTTTTGGTTTTGCATGCAAATTTTGGGGATTGGGGGAGCAAAATTTGTGTTTGGCCCTGGATTAAATTTAGAGTTAGCACCAGCAGCTAGTCTGGGCCATTGGTAAGTATAAAAAATATACAAATTACTTTGAATTTATAATATTTTGACATCAGTGTGTTAAGGATTAAAATAGTTTTAGACGATTGCCACAAAAGTGCTTGAAAGACTAGAATAGTCCTTGGACCTACATTTCGAAAAAATTTGAGTTCAGCCTTAAAGGCCTATTTCTGACTTTTACATCCTCCAAACAAGTACCTTTAACATGCAATGCTGAGGAGATCCTGCTGAAAATTGGTATATTACCTTGGCAGTGGTTTCTAGTCACTGCTTAGCTACTGGCAATGTGCAAGTGGTGGTCTAACAGGTATTCAAGAAATTTGTCCAGACCCTTAATCTATAATATCTTGTTTGACAGAGCTCAATTAGAATAAGGAAAAATGACCAAATTCCTGTTAACCCTTATGTCCTCAGATTAATTTTATGTTAGGCCTAAAAGAAAAAAAAATATGTTCCTCAGGCCCTCCCGCATGGTCCTTTTGGCCACCGCATGCTCTCTTTTTATAACCAATTTAAACTTAAAAAAAATAAAAATTAAATGGTTTATGTCTAATATTTTACCCAAGTTAAAAAATTTGATGAATTTGTCCCTTGAGTGCAAGAAGGCTTTGCAATGCTTTAGCATTGCAAAGCCTTCTTGCACTCAAGGGATGAAATACACCACCACCCGTGCTATTCTGTAGATTATGAGGCCTAAAACTTGAACCAAGAACATGAACTTTTGATGGCAAAGAAGTAATTACTGAAATAAAAAGTAAAATAAAAAAAACGCTTGCCCGCATGCAATTTTACAAATAATGGCCTGAGAAACAGAGGAACTACTTTGTGTGGCCTTAGCAAATACTGTTTAGTACTGAAATGGCTAACCGGATAACTGGTTTGAAACCGGTTACCTACCTAACAATTAAAAAAATGTCAACCGGTTTTCCGAAATATCGATGGTGATCCTCAATCCACGGTTAAAACATAGTAAATCTGATGCCTCTCCTTTGGGATAGATTCCACCTCGAAGCAGTGCTGTATATATTGAAATACATTGAATTTTCACTTTAAGAATGCTACAACCACTCGGCCTGAACACGGAGGACTTCTAAGAAGTGTTTATAATTTATTTTCATGTTTCGCACTTTCTGTTCTATACGCCCCCTGCCCGTTCTCGAAGGTGAAAGTTGACCGACACGTACGTCACAATACAGCGACGTAAACACCATCTTAACTGAGGGGAGACTGTTACATCTTCACCGATTGTTAAACATGGCTCCACGAGTCTACACAATACTGCCAAAGTGCTTAAATGTGCAGTAATGACTCTGCACCACCAGCACCCCCATTAATATTGCAGTCCAGCAGACTACCATGTACATAAGCAATAAATAAGAAACAACATAGTTATTATATTCTCATTTATTAGTGATCACTGGTTTCTATAACTCAATGATGAATGTAACCATCTTTTACTTCTTCGCTTTCAACATTCTTCAGCTGCCTCACTCATACCAGTTGTCAAGATCTAACAGCCACTTCAGCCATACACTCAAGCCTTAACATTTCCCCAGCCTGGTGCTCTATCCTACAAAAGAACAAAATAGAAACACTTTTTTGTTAGATATGTTCACAAGAGACTTTTTAAGATATCAACCCCCCCCCCCCCCCCGGGACCATTTTATCTTATTTAACCCTAACCAATTAGGAACACTTCTCTTTAACTGGACGTCAATAGATATCAAGAGCATTCGCCAAAACACAACCGCGGCATACACTTGCGAAAATGCATCTGCCAAATACAACGGCCGTGTGCACCCGCCAACATGTATCTTGTCTAGTGCATCCGCCAACGCATATCCGTCCAGTGCATCCGCCAAAATGCACCCGCCAGAGCTTCAGATATATAAGGCTGAGCCACGAGTGTTTTCACTGCCTCTGACGAAGTGTACAAACGCACAAAACCGGTTAGCCTATATACTATACAGGATTGTCCGAAAACAAGTTCCCTTGAACTCTTGTAGTTGTATTGAACAGTATTTACCTCTAAACTTGTTCAAGGACTTTGGCAGAAACACCAGCCGCTAGCTCTATTAGTGACATCAGCCTGAGCACAAGTGCCAGCGCTGACACAGTTATTCTTACATCAGACAGCAGACACTGCACCCAAAAAGACAGCGCCATGAGACAGAACAAATCACACTTACTCCCATTCGAGAGGAATTTAAGCCTGCAAACCGTACCATACGGAACCTCTGCATAAAACAGCTCAAACTAGAACTCCAAGGCCTTTTCCTGGAGAAATGCATGGAAAATAGCCTCTTCCCTACTGGCCTACAACAATACCAAAACCCCGTAGCCTACAGGGCGATATAACCAAAAAACGCTTGTATAAAAGGGACACACCCATCTCAATACATTTTAATCAAAATGACTACATATTGTCTGATATGCGCTACCGCATCATACAGGTATTATCGTCCGATCCTGAGGGACCAAATGCGACTGAACAGCGCCAAACTCGTGAAATACATTGGATTTTCACTTTAAGAACTCTACAACCACTCGGCCTGAACAGGAAGGACTTCTAAGAAGTGTTTATAATGTATATATTGAGAAATAATCGACTTTGGCATTCAAGACTTTGTTAATGATTGGCAATTTCCTTGAATACTGAGTAACCACAGAAACTATTCCATAGTATGTATACAAACGAACCTTGTCAAGTACTCGACAACGATCGTTTGTTTACACACTACGGAATAGTTTCTGAGAATACTGCTTTCCAGTTCCTATAGTTTTGATCCCAGCTTCGGTGAAATAATGGCTATGGTTAACTGGATATTATCCGGTTACAGATCTCGGTTAGTCGGTTGTGAAAATGAGCCAACTGTTTCAGCCCAACTACTGTTCATACATGTACATGGCTGCAGATAATTCAGTGTTTCTGGCCTCATTGTTGGCTGCCTGGGCAGAAAGCCTTTAGATTCCCTCAAATTTGCAGCGGTAAATGCTGTGCCCAAACTACAGAAATGTGCCCAAAATAAAAAAAGATTCTCAAAAACATTTTGATCCAATAACAACAAATTTTTCGGGGGAAATATGAAACTTAAAAGTTTCCAGACTAGAGCACTATTCACTGTACCACCGTGTTTTCAGTGTTTCTTTATCAATGTTGGCTGACTGGGCAGCAGGCCTTTACATTTCCCCAAATTCTCGGTGGTAAACATGGTGCCCAAATTAGAGAAGTGTACCCCAAATAAAAAGATTCTCAAAAACATTTTGATCCAATAAGGCCTAAAAAAGTTACAAATCTGTTTCTCAGGCCTTCCCGCATGGTTCTTTTGGCTGTCACATGCTCTCTTTTTGTAACTAATGCAAACTTAAAAAAAATAAAAATTAATTGGTTTGTCTGAGATTTTATCCAAGTTTATAAAATTGATAAATTTGTCCCTTGAATGCACAAGTCTTTGCAATGCTTCAGCATTGCAAAGCCTTCTTGCACTCAAGGGATGAAATACACCACCACCAATGCTATTCTGTAGATTGAAAACATTAAAAGAAACCAAAAACATGAACTTTTGATGGAAAAGAAATAATTACAATAAAAAAAAATAACAAAACACCTGCCCACATGCAGTTTTACCAGAAAATGGTCTGAGAAACAGAAGATCTACTATGTGGGACCTAACAACAATTTATATGAAATTATCACATGAAATAAGAAACTTAAAAAGTTTCAAGGTGACTAGAAACCTGAAAAGTCATTTCTAAAATGCCCAAACGAGAGCGTTGTTTGCTGTGGCGCCGGCCTTGACGTTTTCCAGCTGATTGACATCTTAGACCTTTTGCCATGATGCAATGTTGTATTGAGCCCATCTGGTTAAAGAATATAAAGTGGTCAGACTGTAGTCTGCAGTGTGATTTCATGATGAAGACATCACAACACGGTAGGAAAATAAAATGGAGAAAAAGAAAAATGCAATCGTTTTTTCAATGGCAAATCATTGTTACTCAGCATGTATGTCGCATGGTTGTCACGACCATGTTTTCAGATTTAAAATTTCATTTTTCAATTCATTTACCTCCCTTAATGTGTCTCTCCAGTGTTGACTGCATTCTAGTAATCACTGGAGAAACACATCCGACACATGTCTATCATGCACGGACACAAGTTCACAAAACAAGTTTTAAATCACAGGTATTATTAAATTAACTGACAAAGAATATGTGCTCAGTATATTTCTAGTTAATACAGCTGAGCCTATCGTATTCATACACATTATTAACACTATTTACCAGAATAAACACAACCCTCACAAGAGAATAATATGGGATTCTTTAATCACAATCTTCTTTCCTGAAAACTGTGTTGATTATTTTGCCTAATATCGACACCACTATAGCTGGCATCTATTCCCGAGTCATTTTCTGGGAATTGGGCACCATGTTTACCACTGAGAATTGCGGGAATCTAAAGGCCTGTTACCCAGGCAGCCAACAATGATGCAGAAACTGAATTATCAGCAGCCATGTACATGTATAAATGTGAATTGTCCCCGAAAAAATTTTTCTAAAATATTTTTTGTGCGGGTCTATTAAAATAGCTGGTGTCAATGTGTCTGTATGTTCATCCATCCATCCGTATGTCCATCCTTCAGTCCATGCATCCATCCCACTTTGCTTTCCTGATGATAACTTTAATTATAGTTGACCAAATCAAATGAAATTTGGACAATTTTTGCCAGAGTTATGCCACTTTTTCAACTTTGAAAACTCGATTTTTTTAGTTTTCACCCAATAACTTAAGCTGTAGTTGACCAAATCAAATAAAATTTGTTGTGTAGGTGTATCAACATAAAATACAGGTCAAGTTCAAATCAGGGTTTGGTCCAATATTTTTGCCAGAGTTATCTCCCTTTTTCGTCAAAAAATTCAATTTTTTTTTCGGAGGCTGTGTGGCTGAGCTCCATTTATTGATAATGTAAACTTAATCTGAGGTCAAAAGGGTTAACAGGAATTTTCAAAAAAATTTTGGGGGACTCTTAAAATAGCCAGTGTCCATCGTCGATCCGTCCATGCATCCGCCCCACTTTGTTTTTTCCGATGATAACTTTAGTTATAGTTGACAAAATGAAATGAAATTTGGTATGTTGGTGTATCAACATGTGGTACAGGTCAAGTTCAAAATTGGGGTAGAGTTCGACAATTTATGCAAGATTTATGCCCCTTTTTCAACTTTGAAAACTCTGCTTTTGGCTCACCTGAGCAAAGATCAAGGGGAGCTTCACTGATCACTTCTTGTCCATCGTCTGTTTGTCCGACCGGCTGGCCGCCCAGCATTAACTTTACATTATTGACTTCTCATAAACCACTGGGCCGAATTTAACCAAATTTGATGTGCGTGTTCCTTATCGTATGTTAATTCAAGTTTGTTCAAATAAAGTTGCCACTCCCTCAGGGGGTGCCACAAAGGGCAGAACACGGATAGTACCCATATATTTAAAAAAAAAAAAAATCTTCTCCAGAACCACCAGTTAGAATCTTTTGATATTTGGTACACAACATCTTGGGAGGGGCGGGGGTGCAGTCAGATTCAAGTTTTCAAATCAAGTTCCTGAGTTAATATTTGGGAGCTTGAATTTTAATTTTGTGCAGTATCAGGGAACTTCGTTAAAAATCTTCTTCAAATCCACCAGTCAGAATGCTTTGGTATACATCTCTAGGGGAGTCAGATTCAACTTTCAAATCAGGTCTCTAGGGTAATATTTGGACTCTCTATTGGAGCCCAAATGTTAACTTCGTGCAACATGAGGAATTTTCTTTAAAAAATCTTCTCCAGAATCATCAATTAGAATCTTTGATATTTGGTATACAGCATCTCTAGTGGATTCAAAGTTTGTTCAGGTGATGACAGGAAGACAGTCGTAAGACTATGTCATTCCCCACAGTATACATCTGTCTATGATTTTGAATAAACTGAATGGTATTGAATTGAATTGAAGTGCTGGGGTTAATATTTGGGCTCCGTATGGGAGCCTGAATTTTAACTCAAGTTTGTTCAAATCGAGTCCCTGGATTAATACTTGGGCTCCATATGGTAGCCTGAATTTTAACTTAGTGCAATGTGAGGCAATTTCTTTAGAAATCATCTTCTTCAGACCACCAATCAGAATCTTTTGATATTTGGTATACAGCATCCTCAGGGAAGTCAGATCTATGTTTGTTAAAATCAAGTCTTTGGGTTATTATTTGGGCTCCCTATTGGAGCCCGATTTTTAACTTGGTCCAATATGAGGAATAATCTTTAAAAATCTGCTTCTTGAGATACAATCGGAATTTTTTGATATTTGGTATAGAGCTTCCCCAGAGGGTTCAGATTCAATTTGTTCAAATAAAGTCCCTGGGTTGATATTTGTGTTCACCATGAGGGGAGGGGAGGGAGGTAAATTTTAACATAGTGCAAGATTTGTAATATTCTCAAAATTTTCTCCAGATTCACCAGTCAGAATCTTTTGATATTTCAGTTTACAACATTCTTCAAGTCTGTTCAAGTTAAATAATCCCTAGGTTGCTATTTGGACTCAGTACTAGAAAAAAATCATCTGGCATGGACAACAGAGTGATGAATAATTAAATAACTTCATTCCTCTGTAGTGTTAACTAGCTGTAGATGCTAATTAAATTCTTCTTTAAACAACTACAGTACGTGGAGAGTGGATTGTGACTAAATCACCCGTGGGGTGGAGTTATCACCCAAGCTATAACTTTCAAATTTTGTACATATCGGCAAAAAACACAGGCAATGCTTCAGCCAATGGATCTCCGGGTTTAACCCGGAGGTCCAATGGCTGAAACTTTGCTTGTGCTGCTTATGCTTTGCAACAAATTTGCAATTATTGCTTGGGTGGAATCTCCACTCTGCAGGTGATTTAGTGATAATACACTCTCACGTACTGAATTGTCATGTGATCGCCTCGGGACCCCTTGAGGCCTCTTGTTTCTTTTGTTCTTGTCTTAATTTTTTGGGGGGGGAGGGGGAGAAGGGGGATTCAAATTTAAGCATTTGGCCTGCATTCTGTCAAATGCAAGGCCAGTGGTATATATGATAAATACAGAAATTACTTGAAATTTCCATTTTTTACTAAATTTCAGCTCAAGAAAGATTCAAGAAGTGATTCTGAGAGTGAGGAACATACACCACCGTTTTCAGATTCAGATGAAGACAAAAAATTGGACGTATTGAGGAATTCAAATTGCAAGCCGTCCAATGATTGTGCCTCAACAAGAAATCCCCACCAGAAACCAGGGAGCCAGAACAATCTACATTAATGGGTTTCAACAAACTAACGTATATATGTGTATTTATCTGATTCATTTTTTATATACCTGATGAAGTGTTCATGGTGATCTTTCTCGTCAGTCTGCATTAAAGTGCAAGTTTCATGAAAGAATAGTAACTTTCAGATTTCTAATTCTGTATTTAACAGACCCTGTGACTTCATAACAGGTGTCTCAAAATGCAAAAAAAAAAAAATCAAAAATTTTGTTTGCAAGCGTCGCCAGCCTTTCGTGTTAGGTAAAGGGTTAAATATTTTTGAATGTGGTTACTTGTGTCTTTTCATGAAGGGGCTATCACAAATACAGTGGAACCTTGTTAATTGAATAGCCACTTTGCCAATGAAAATTATTCATTTAACATGAGTATTCAAGAAACAAGAATTGTCACCTGTATTCTCGAGATAAACTTAGCATTCATTCTTTTACATCTCCATGAGCTCTGTCAGACAAGATATAATAGATTAAATGCCTGTATTAGATGTACTGAGGCCAAATAGGTCTATAAACAAAGGAAAACTGGAAGAGTCAGGGTAATTTCTCGACAGGTTACAAGATTTTTGATTCAATTAACAAGAGTTTACTCTTGCCAATATTCATTTAACAGGTCAGATTTGTACAGGGGGTATGGTAAATGCTTTTTTGGTGGTAAATTATATTCAATTAACAGGGTTATTTAGTTAAGAGATATCTAATTAAGTGGGCTCCACTGTAATTGACTTCTACCCATGGAATCATCCCGCAAAATGAAAGAAGAATTGTATGTTGCACATTCGGTTCAATCAGCATGCTTATCTGTCTTACAGTTTTTATTGTTACAAAACTACTTAAAGTGGAGTGTGGGAATCCTGTGTTCTACCAGGGACCGATCAGTACTATTTAAAATACGCTCTAGCCTCGGAGCCTATTTTTTCAATTCATGCGCCAGATTTCAATTTACGGAGTCACACTGTTGTTTGTAACACACACTGCAAGTATGTAATAGCTCTCATCATTTTCATTTAGTACACTATAGCAAACATTAATCTTCACTGTGGTTTCTGATCAAGTCTTGGCTGCCTATTTAGGCAGCCAAGACTTGATCAGAAACCACAGTGAAGATTAATGCTTGGTAATTAAGACTTGAAGTATTAACTTAAGCACTCTACAACAATGATAAATGATAATCATATATATAATACATGTAAGAGTGTCTCTCTCGATTATCCATCGAAAGAATATCAAAATATGTTCTGAGAAGTTACGCGCCAACTGAGAAGCCTACCGGTATTTCTGAGATTTAAGAGCCAGGTCCTGATGTTTCAGAACCAAATACGCACAGGCGCATGCCCAGGTCGGTCCCTGTCTACATTATAAGTTCTTTTATACAGGGGTGTGATTTTTGGTCGAGTTGTGTTAACAACTGAGACCTATGGTTTGGTGATGGTCGGTGAGCGTCTGGGTGGACGGGTGTCTGGGTGGGCAGGCATCCTCACACTGTTAGCACAACAAACGTTCTCAGTTTGACTAATATTTGCCATACAGGTCTTTTGCAATAATATCTCAAGCGAGATCAAAAACTGGCCCAGCCAGATTTTTTGTTACAGAGTTATGGGCTTAATTAGTAAATTTTTACGAATTTTGAGCTTATTAATGCAATTATTTGAACAAACGTTCTCTGATTTGATTAATAGAGTACAATCCTCTTAATTGAATATCCATTTTGCCAGTGAAAATTATTCAATTAACAGGAGTATACAATTAACAGGGATTTGGTCAGTTTCCTGTGTTCTGGAGGTGAACTGAGCATTTATTCTATTATATCTTGTTTGACAGAGCTCTTAGAGCTCTATCAAACAAGATGTAATAGAATAAATGTCTGTATTGGATATATGAGGCCAAAAAGGTTGATAAATAAGGGGAATTTGGTGCGTGTCACAGCAATTTTTTCGACATATTACAAAGATTTATATACAATTAACAGGAGTTTACTCTACAACCCATATGCAATTAACAGATCAAATTTGTACTGAAGGTATGGTAAATGGTTTTGTGTTTGAAAATTATATTCAATTAACAGGGATATACAATTAAGAGATATCCAATTAAGTGGGCTCCACTGTATTTGCAATACAAGTCTTTTGCAATAATATCTCAAGCGAGTTCGAAAACTGGCCCAGCCTGATTTTTCATTACAGAGTTATGGGCCTTAATTTGTCAATTTTTATGAACTTTGAGCTTGTTTGTGCAATAATTTGAACAAACGTGTGGGAGCCCGAAATATAACTTAGTTCAATATGAAGAATATTCTTTAAAAATCCTTTTTTTTTTTTTTTTTAGATCCACTGGTCAGAATCTTTGGATATTCGGTATAAGCTTTTCTTAGGAGGGGCAAATGCAAATTGTTGGAATCAATTCCCTGGGTTGATATTTAGGCTACCATGTCAAGTGAGCGCCCTCATGCCCCCTGGGGCCTCCTGTTTTCTTGCCCAACTGCAATTTTTTTATTTCCTAAAATTCACATGAAAAAGGGTCTTTCAGACTATTTACCTGTAAATTAAAAAATAAAATTTCCACCAAAAGCATTATTTCTACAGGATAAGAGAAGAGCTGAAATGGTTAACTGATTAATCAATTAACCAATGATCAGCATCTTAACTGATCAAAGAAAAATAATTGATTGATTAGCCATTACTTTTGAACTACCATATTATATGTGTCAATAAAGCTACAGACTTGCTCCAACACAGGCAAACATTGTCACTCTGATGCACATGAATTATATGCGACGGAGTAAAGCATGCAAGTTACATCTTGACATACTTGTTCACTTGCATGATTATTATTCTGTATCAGTAGCCGGAAATGGTCATTCTTAACCCTTTACCCAATGCATATATCAGGCGATACTTGCAAAATATATTCTTGTATTACTAAAACATTTCAATTTTGTCTCAAAAACATGGCTTATGACCCCCTCATTGAAATGAGATTAAGCTCATTCAGGTGAGGGGTCATAAGCTAGGTTTTTGAGACAAAAATTGAAAACATAATAAAATTTGAATAGAGATTTTTGTGTGTAGCGCTGGGCGATTTTGTCTGTTACATTAGGTAAAGGGTTAATGCTATAAATCAACAGTATGCCAGTTATTCAACTACCTTTTAGAGCAAGGGATTAATCGGTTAATGTAGGTTAATCCATGTGGTTAATCGATCAAGAAAACCCTTTGACTGATTCCAGGCCTGGCATTCTTTAGGAGTGCAGGAGTGCTGCACGTCTACTGCATGCCTAGAAAAAATTGAGGCGGGCAATTTTTTGCATTTGAACCCCTTGATTTTCTGGGATGCCAGACCTGTTTTGGGGCTGCCTTTAAAATCTATTATCATTTCGTCCCCTGAGTTCCAGTGTGTTCTCTGTGCCTACTGGCACAGAGAACACATTGGAACTCAGGGGATGATTTGTCAATGTTGCATTGACTCACAATAATTCATGACCCATTCTGTGTCGCATTTTGATAGATTTTGAGTGTAGAAGACAGTCACATAACAATTGAATGCAACATTTTGAATAATAAGATGTGTGCGCCAATGTTTCCACTATGTAGCTGAATGCTGTACAATTTTTCAGTCACAATATTAATACCTTGAAGTGAATATAACCAAAATAGCGTACAAGTTTTTTGGCATTGAAAATTTCAGGTGCAATTGCACTCCCAAGCAATCTGAGGAGGGCAACTGTTTTGCACTCTTTGATTTTCTAGATTGCCAGGTCTGCTGATTCAACTCTAGATACTAGTCAGTGTGTGCCTAATGCTTGATTTTAAAACTTTTCTCTCTATGCAAACATAATTTCCACTTAGTTTATAAGAGTGTGTAATCTCACCCCTGTATATAATGTAGTGTAACTTGTAACCTCTGCACTCAGGTACACCAGCTACCTGGACATGTGCAAGCCACAAGGATATGCATGGTAATTTGATAAAATAACAAGTGAGACGCTGTTAAAGGATAAAAATCCTGATCTTCAGAGCCTTAATTAATATTGATAATATTGAGTAGAAAACCTTTCAACATAAATGTGATTGTACAGTACAGCCACCATGGACTGGTCATTTTCCACAGGTGGGCAATATTTCCATGGACACAATAATATTAGATTCCAAATGCTAATTATGGGAATAATCAGCAAAAATTTGGCTGATAATGATTTTTATGACCTGGTAAGCGTTAGGGCTGTAACGGTTGGCTCATTTCCATAACCAACTAACCAAGAGCTATAACCGGATAATATCCGGTTATCGGTGACTATTATTTCACTGCATATGGGATCAAAACTATAGGAATTGGAAAGCAGTATTCTCAAACTATTCCATAGTCTGTATACAAATGACCGTTGTCGAGTACTTTACTGCCCCTGCATGGTTTACAGCCACTCCATGGCAACTGTACTGTAAACTACATAACTCATGGAGAGGGGATCACTTCTTTTTGCCCCAGCACCTTCTTGAAAAATCATTGGAATTTCTCTTTCTTTGCTGTTTTTAGACATATTTGGCCTCAATTCATCCAATCGAATCATTTATTACACCATGATTGCTGTACGAATTCAAAGTTATGCAATTCAATATAGACTGGGAAATGCACTCGAAACACCACACATGACATCTGGAGTACACGCAAGTCATGTAAGAAGGCATCTGAGTAAGGCCACACAAAGTAGATCTTCTGTTTCTCAGGCCATTATTTGTGAAATTGCATGCGGGCGAGTGGTTTTTTATTTTATTTTTTATTTCAGTAATTACTTTGCCATCAAAAGTTCATGTTCTTGGTTCAAGTTTTAGGCCTCATAATCTACAGAATAGCATGGGTGGTGGTGTATTTCATCCCTTGAGTGCAAGAAGGCTTTGCAATGCTAAAGCATTGCAAAGCCTTCTTGCCCTCAAGGGACAAATTCATCAATTTTTTTAACTTGGGTAAAATATCAGACATAAACCATTTAATTATTATTTTTTTTAAGTTTAAATTGGTTATAAAAAGAGAGCATGCGGAAGCCAAAAGGACCATGTGGGAGGGCCTGAGAAACAGATTTTTTATTTTTTTAGGCCTAACGTTATGTAAATGAAATACTTTGCAACAAATCAGTGTCAAGCAAGAAAGTCAAAGATGATATTATTCTTTAAAGATATCAACTTCGTTCACTTAATTCAAGGCTAATTGTGATATAAATACAGAACACAACTTTGATGGAGTACGGGGGACAGGAATCAACAAAGCTTTGTGGAGTTTTTTCTGTATTTCACATGCACATTCGGTGTTCCTGAAATACAGGAAAAACTAGGGCTGTCACGATTTTTTAATTTAGGAATCGATTAATCGTCGCAAATAATCGATAATAATCGATTAATCGTACCCAGATGACCCCCTCTCCCTTTCTCTGAAGTCGATAAAAATAAAGTTCAAGTCAGTTGATCTACCTCCAGTAAACAACGAAGACGATCCTCTTTTAGGTACATTCAAAGCTTTGATGTTCTGAACTTTTGAACTGTCAGTGTAATAATCAAGACCGGTCGGCAGTTGCGAACTTGGCAACTGCCGATTGGTCTTGATTATTACACTGACGGTTCAAAAGTTCAGAACATCAAAGCTTTGATGAATGAACCTGAATGACAAATGCTTCCAACGGCTTCTTGGGGTTTAACATCGATGTTCTTAACTCTTTACCTTTAGAAACAATAGTTTTTTTCATCAAATTTTCTTTTAATTATTAAACGTCTAAAGTGGGATACAATTTGCCGATTATTCGACAACGAAAAATACTAATCGATTTCGCCGTGACCGATCAACAATCGATTAATTGATTAATCATGACAGTTCTAGGAAAAATGCCACCTTGTATCATTGATTCCAGTCCCGCCATACACCACACCCGTTGTGTTCAGTCTTAATATTCTTAACGCCTATAAAAAAATTCTTGTTTCTTTGGCAATTTTTCCTCAAGGCTTTTTTTTTCTTCTCACAAAACGGTTCTGAAAATAGTTGGAATCAGAAATTTAACTACTTACACTATTATGTGGCAAACTAATGTTTTCAGCAGTGAAAATTTCCTATAATGTAGTTGAAAATTTAACCAACTATATGGTTGATTGAATATTTGTCCTACAAGTGCAAAATAGTGTCGTAGAAGAGATTTCCAGGTGAAAAAAAAGGTAATTGAGGCAAATTTCTATGACGACGGAAATGCCAGAGAAACAAGAATTTTTTTTTTTAAATAGCCTAACAGATCTGTTTTATCATGTTTACATGGTGATCCGAATGACACACAAAGACAGAATAGAGAAGGGCTACAGTTGATGCTTTAACCCTTTACCCAACGCAGACGATATCAAAATTTATTATTTTAAATATCATTTTTTTTTAATTTTCAAAAAAATTAAACAACACCATATCATGTGACCCCTCGTTGGAACGACCTCGTTCCAACAAGGGGTCACATGATATGGTTTTGTTGAAATTGTTTGAAAAATAATATTTTTTCAACTGCTGAATTTGCATATTATGCGGACCATGGGCGATTCGTTGGGTAAAGGGTTAATATATATTTAAGGTTGTTAAAAGTTTTTGAGGACTCTATGAATTCTACGTTAAGGCCTAAAAAAAATTAAAAATCTGTTTCTCAGGCCCTCCTGCATGGTCCTTTTGGCTGCCGCATGCCTCATGCTCTCTTTATATAACCAATGTAAACTTTAAAAAAATTAAAATTAAATGGTTTATGTCTGATATTTTACCCAAGTTAAAAAGATTGATAAATTTGTCCCCTGAGTGCAAGAAGGCTTTGCAATGCTTTAGCATAGAATAGAATAGAATAGAATAGAATAGAATCTTTATTTAACAATATACCAATTTACAAGAATAAATTAAAACAATATATATTTTTTTTGTACAGACTGGAATGGTACATTGTAGGGGGACATCATAGCCAGATTGGCTGTCTTCCTGACACCCCCCGAAATACAATTTAAAAAACAACAAACTTGGTCGGAGTAGACACTCTTGTCAATAGCATTACCCTTGCCTTTGGCTAATATGTTAAATGTCTGTGTATCTGGCCTCGTGGCCGTAATTAGAATAGTTACTGATGTCAATATAATTATGCGGCTTTGGATGAGCTAACTTATAATAAGAAGGGTGTTTAGTGGGTTTATCCACAAAATTGAGTTGAGCAGTATGTACTTTTTAGAAGTTAATATCAAGAAGATTGTTTACCGTGTACAGTTTGTAGATATCTAAGGCCGTCTCCCACATCCATGTCCATCGCTGGCCCTCGGAACTTAGAGGATCGCAGTCCAGACACAGACATAGGTGTGGAAGACGACCTCAACCTGCATTGCAAAGCCTTCTTGCACTCAAGGGACAAAATACACCATCACTCATGCTATTCCATAGATTATGAGACCTAAAACTTGAACCAAGAACTTGAACTTTTGATGGCAAAGAAATTATAACAGAAATAAAAAATAAAATCAAAAACCGCTAGCCTGCATGCAATTTTACAAATAAAGGCCTGAGAAACAGATTATCTACTTTGTGTGGCCTAAACAAGATATTAAGGCTTAATAAAATTAAAAATCTGTTTCTCAGGCCCTCCTGCATGGTCCTTTTGGCTGCCGCATGCTCTCTTTTTTATGACCAATGCAAACTTGAAAAAATAAAAATTAAATGGTTTATGTTTGATATTTTACACAAGTTAATAAAATTGATAAATTTGTCCCTTGAGTGCAACAAGGCTTTGCAATGCTTTAGCATTGCAAAGCCTTGTTGCACTCAAGGGACGAAATACATCACCACCCTTGCTATTCTGTAGATTATGTGGCCTGAAACATAAAATAAACCAAGAATATGAACTTCTGATGGCAAAGAAATAATTACAAAAATAAAATTAAAAACCGCCCGCCCGCATGCAATTTTACAAAACTTGGCCTGAGAAACAGAACGTCTACTTTGTGTTGTTGCAAGACTAAGTAAATTTAATAAACTGAATACTCCTGTAAATGGAATGTTTCGTTGGCAGTGTGGCTCTACAATCAACATTGTTTCAGTCTTTTCCATCAGTTACCATCTCGAATGAGTTTTAAATTAATTTCTTACTCGTTCTGGGGGCGTGGTGGCATCGTGGTAACCAGTTCTCGTCAGATCACTGAAGTTAAGCAACATCAAGCACGGTTAGTAGTTGGATGAGCTGACAGCTGCTCTTCATTGCTCGGTTGTTCTCTCTGGGTACTCAGGCTTCCCCCACCTGTAAAACTGTCACTGACATGATGTGCCCCTGGCTGTTAATGTGTCGTTCAACCCTAATAAATAAATAAATAAATAAATAAATAAATAAATAAATAAATAAATAAATAAATAAATAAATGAATAAATAAATTACTCGTACTATTCCTGCATTGTAAATATGATTCGAAAATGTAAATTGTTTTACTGTAACCACTCCACGTTAATTTCTTCATTTAGTATAGCGTGCTGGAATATATACATATATATAAAAAACAATTAACCAGTGTTCAATTAAGTGGAAAATTTTAATTAATAATATAACAAAGTCAGCTGAATAAAGTTGATAAGTTGAGAAAAGTTCTAATTATTTTAATGAAATGTAAACCCTGTGGGAACCCTGGGAAGTGAAGCAGTGCTTGTTTACTGAGGTAAACAAGCTCTGTTTTACAGGTTGCCCAGGCCCTTCAGGGTTAAACAACACAAAATTTCTTTAAAAACATTGAAGCAACTTTTTGACTGATTATTTCTTGATTTAAATTTTCATGATTTTTCTATCAAATCTAGTATTTGTGAAGCAGTCTTGGCTCTATTTGTTGAAAATATTTTTAAAAATACTATGCGGGTTTTGAGTTAATCTCTTAAATCTTGTTTCACTGAACTCCATGAGCTCCCACAAACAAAATATAATAGAATAAATGCTGAGTTTATCACAAGGATGCAAAAAATTACCAAAAATGCTATGAACCCTTAAACCAATGCACTTGATATCAAAATCTTATATCCCCCCCCCCCCCCCCCCCCCCCGATGAGCTTGTTCCAATGAGAGGTCACATGGTATGGTTTTGCTGAAATGTTTTGAATCAAGTATGAGCTATTGGGATGGGTAGCAATTTGTTGTCTTGTTCATCCATCTGTCCATCCATCCCCAAGGCCCCCTGTCTGCCCAGAATTCTTTTATCACACCCTATAGGCAGCATTTCTCACCCGATCAGTTTCAGATTTCATACGTGGCTTTGGGGTAATGTCTAGATGATAGCTATCAAATATTTCTGAATTTCGTAGAAAAACATGCCCGCCAACAGCCATCTTGGATTTGGCATATAAATTGCCAACAATTCCATTAGCACACCCTACATGATAGAGCTGTAGGTTAACCGAAACCGAACTGAGGTTTTTGTTTTTTTTAGAAACCGAAACCGTCGACATCCCGTAATCTAAGGTTTTTTATTTTTATTAAAATACTCTCTTGCTGCAGAAATTCACAGAATGTAGCCATCCCAGAGTAGTGAGAGTACCCAGACACTGCCATTGGCAGTGTCTGGGTACTCTCACTACTCTGGGATGGCTACAGTCTGTGAATTTCCGACATTTCAGCTTAGTTGTGTTCGCAGCTTTCCTCAAGTTGCGCGTAGGTGTCAGACCTCGAAAAATGGCCAAGCACAATAAAAGTTCTGTATATATAGGTAATTATTATATTGGCCTTCCTGGGAGCACGGTGGCTCAGTAGGTAGAGATGCATGCTGCAAGCTGAGAGGTCCTCGATTCGAATCCCACCTGCGTCAACCGCGTTGTGTTCTTGGGCAAGACACTTCATCTCCATTGCCTGCGTGGGGGCTCGGTGGCATTGTGTACTAAGGCGTACTGCACGACGATGGTGCACTTGTCATCAACCAGTGCTAACCCAGCTTGTGTGGAGTTAGTCTGTTGGGGAGCTGACAGTTGCTCATTGCTCGGTGGTTCTCTCCGGGTACTCCGGCTTCCTCCACCAGTAAAACTGTCACGGTCATGATTAGCCATTGCGCATAAATATGTGACCTTAAACACCAATAAATAAATAAATAAATATAAATATTGGCCTTCCTGATTCTTCATGTATTATAGCTTATTTCGGGCATTCATTGAGTTTCATTCAATTTCATTGCCATTCAGTTATGATTCCAGACGTACAGAATGAGTTTTATTGAATTTTATTTGGCCTCATGAACAAACCGAAAACCGAACCCAACCAAGGTTTTACTCAACCTGAAAAACCGAAACCGAACAAGAAACTCAAAAACCTACAGCTCTACTACGTGGTGCATTTCTCACCCTGTCTTTTTAAAATTTCATATGTAGCTTTAGTGTGATGTCTAGAGACTGAGATTTTTTCTCTTTGGTTTTGGTTTTTTGGGGGGTGAAGACCCGGGTTTCAGTTTCGTTTTTTTTTCTACTTTATGTATTCTCAACTAATTTTGGGAATTCGGAAGTAGACGAATATATAAGGAACTATTTATTCGTACGGATGAACAAAAAGAAAAAAAATGGAACTCACGCAAAAGGAACATGCTTGTATCCGACCCCCTGATACAAACATCTGTATCAGGGGGTCAGATACACGACAGTTGCGGAGTTAATACAGACAAAATACATGTTGATTGTAAGATAAAATTTTATATTTAGCTTTGGTGTGATGTCTAGATGGGAGCTATCAAATTTTTCTGAATTTTGTTGAAAAACATGACCTCCAGTGGCCATCTTGGATTTGGCATATGAATTTTCAACAATTCCATTAGCACACTCTACAGGCCACATCCCTCACCTGATCTTTTTCTGATTTCATATGTAGCTTTAGTCTGATGTCGTGTCTGTAGAAACTTGAGTCAATGACTTGGCATTACTGGAACTTTCTATTTATACCCCCCGCAAACAGAGTTTGGGGGGTATATAGGAATCACCCTGTCCATCCATCTGTCCATCTGTCCATCCTTATAAGCGCAACACCTTCTGAACCGTTCAATGAATTTTCATGAAACTTTACACAATGGAAGAACTCCATATGAAGATGCGCATGAAGCAATATAATTCCGTTCCGAAATTTCCAAGGGGAGATAATCTAACTTACACATTTCAATTGCTACATCATATGGTTGTGTCCTTGTAAGCGCAACTGCGTGGGGGGGGTATCACTTTGTGAGCTTGCTCACAGAACCTCTAGTTAGTTCAGTATCTTCTTGATCAAATTGGTTTGTAGTGTATATGACAGTTTCATTCAATTACGTAATTCCTAAATTATTTGAGTGGGTGTGACCGATTCATTAGATAAAGGGTTAATGGAATACTCCTCCTAGTTGAATATCCTTCACTGGCAAAGTGGCACGCCAATTAACAGGATCCAACTGTTATACTTTTGTCAAATGACAAACTAATGTGACATTTTGTAGTTTTATTGTGTGCAATAATATTGTTTATTGGAATTTTTAAAAGGAACTATTTATTAGGGCATAATAAAAACAAACTCGACAATTACTGACATAACCTACTACGCACAATGGATTACACCCAATCACTGCTCTTTTTGTTGCTGACCAAACTTTTCACACATGATGGAGTATACAGTTACAACTAAAAGTCCTGTCCTGAAATGCGCACATATAGCATGTTGATCTGCATGTTAATCTATGTGTTATGACCATAGTAAGGCTATCAGATTGTGTACATGCGGACTGTGCACAAGCAATGTTTTAGCCAATGGACCTCCGGGTAACCCGGATGTCCATTGGCAGAAACATTGCCTGTGTTTGCTATGAGTAACCAGGAGAACCTGCCGTGCTTTGGATGCCATTCGATATGGCAGTTGCGCACAATTCCTACGCGAAATTAACCCTAGATAAGCGCACATTTCGGGACAGGACTTCTAGTTTTAATTGTATGCCCAATTGCTGTTCTTTTGTGAAAGCATTTTTCCTTGAAACAGTGGTGGAATTATTTCATGAATAGTTTATCAGTGACAACTTTAGAGGCATCCAAATGAAAAAGGGTTGTACCTGGAATCAGATCAAAGACCCTGGTTACGAAAATTTTAACCCTTTACCCAACGAAAGGGCCTATACCGGCCAATGCTATTCACAAAAAAATTGTCAATGAAATTTTTAAAAAATAATTTTTCAAATTTTGCTTCACAAGCATAAACTTAGGACTCCTCATTGGAACGAGTTCAGCGAGCTCATTCGAATGAGGTGGCACAAACTATGTTTTTGAGACAAAAATTGAAAAATTTTAGTTCAAGATTTCTTTGTGCAAGCATCGTCTTCTAGTCATGTATGGTAAAGGCTTGACACTTTACGATAAAGAACACATTACTTGTTTGATAAATGTTTTTTACAACCACTTTTTAATAAACCTGCTTAACTGGTAGAGTGCTAAATTATTTTTGGTCGTTAAAATTTCTTTGTACATCTTTGCCTTGTTACAATTTATGTGAGAGTGCCAGTAGGCACTCTCACATAAATTGTAACAAGGCAAATTCTAACAGATAAAATAGGGGGCGCGGTGGCTCAGTAGGTAGAGGTGCAGGCTGCAAGCCGAGAGGTCCTCGGTTCTAATCCCACCTGCATCCTTGGGCAAGACACTTCACCCCCATTGCCCATGTGGGGGGCATGGTGACGTCGTGTACTAAGGCGTACTGCACGTGGATGGTGCACTTGTCTTCAACCAATGCTAACCCTGCTTGTGTGGAGTTAGTATGTTGGGGAGCTGACAGTTGCACGCCATTGCTGAGTGTTTCTCTCCGGATACTCTGGCTTCCTCCACCCGTAAAACTGTCACGGTCATGGTTAGCCATTGTGCAGAAATATGTGACCTTAAACCCCAATAAATAAATAAACAGATAAAATAATATCACTACCAAGCTAACATGAAGCACATCCACAGAATATGAAGCCTTTAAATTGCGGTACCTGCCCTTCAGAATAAAGCCCAAATATGGGCTTTCAGCACTCTACCAGTTAAATAGACTAAGAATGCGATGAAAATTTTTTCCGAAAAGTATGATGTGACGGTATTTGATTTTTCGTGTTTATCTTTGGTTTTTGGCTCTTCTGCTGGGAAGTTCAAAACCAGCAAGAACAGTAAAACCTAAGAATGTATTTACAGGTTTACATTACATGACATTGCATTTTTAGTTTATTCAGGGAATTGATTTGCATGCGTAACACTGTCTGATAAGTGTATCTTGAACACCTGTTCTAATGCCTCAATATACTATGTTGGAATGAGGTTTTTTTCATGAAAAGGATGAATTTTATTATTCTACTGATTTCTTATTCCATATTATCTGAGGTTACGGAACTGGAAAACAGAGTTGTAAATGACTGGCTTAACTGGACTTTATGTTTTTGTGTTTGCCATGATACAACCTGTTGTCAGTTCAAGACTTGTACAGTCCCAATTTTGATATCTTAATTGTAACCCTTTATCTAACAAATTTTGTGATGTGCTGCTATTTATAATAATTAAAAAAATCATTATTTTCTTTTAAAACATAACTTATAAATTCAAGTTAATCAAAGATAAGAAATTTCATTAAATTTGCTGATTTCATCTAATTCTTGCTCAAAATACTGATATTTTTTTTTTACAGTTAAAACTAGAAGTCCTGTCACGAACTGTGCGCTTATCTAGGCTTAATTGTGCGTAGGAATTGCGCGCAATTGCCGTATCGAATGGAACCCAAAGCGTGGCAGGTTCTCCTTGTTACCCTTAGCAAACACAAGCAATGTTCCTGCCAATGGACCTCCAGGTTACCCAGAGGTCTATTGGCTGAAACTTTGCTTGTGCACGGGCCGTATGTGCAGAATTTGATAGCCTTACCATCGTCATAACGTGTAGACTAACGCGTAAATCGACGTGCTTTTTGTGCGCATTTCAGGACAGGACTTCTGGTTTTAACTGTAACTTCACACGGAAATGGTCTTAACTTTCACGAGCCTGTGAAATTACAGGGGATTTATTGAAAAGCATTTACTGCTGAAGATTTGTGGCATAGGATATGTTTCTGGTCAAGTGTCATCTGCCTGTTCAGGCAGACGACACTTGACTGGAAACAGCTACTCAGGTTTCACGACTAGGGCTGTCACGATCAATCGATTAATCGATTGTTGATCGGTCACGGCGAAATCGATTAGTATTTTTTGTTGTCGAATAATCGGTAAATTGTATCCCATTTTAGATGTTTAATAATTAAAAGAAAATTTGATAGAAAAACTATTGTTTCTAAAGGTATTGAGTTAAGAACATCGATGTTAAACCCCAAGAAGCCGTTGGAAGCATTTGTCTTCCAGATACATTCATCAAAGCTTTGATGTTCTGAATCTTTGAACCGTCAGTGTAATAATCAAGACCTTGATTATTACACTGACGGTTCAAAAGTTTAGAACATCAAAGCTTTGAATGTACCTATAAGTTGATCGTCTTCGTTGTTTACTTGAGTTAGGTCAGCTGACTTGAACTCCATTTTTATCGACTTCAAAGAGAGGGAGAGGGGGTGGGGGTCATCTAGGTACGATTAATCAATTATTATCAATTATTTGCGACGATTGATTCCTAAATTGAAAAATCGTGACAGCCCTATTCATGACCCTGCGGTCTCACTATTATACAGACAGTCAGTGCACTTGTGCATTACCAGGGTCATATTCAGGAATAATTTGGGGACACCAGTCCATATTTGCCGTAAACATATCTGAAGGCAATTAGGCCTGTTGTGGAGGTAGGTATGAGAGGGGTGTCCCCTCCCATCGATGGGGGACCAGGAAATTTTTGAAAATTTAATGCCCTGAGAGCAAATCTGGGGCCTTCTGGTGCTTCAATTTGAAATTTTCCAGGAAGTCCATTTCGTCCATAATTCACACACAAATTATGAAATTATGGTAGTTTTTTTTATACCTATCGTATTCTCATATATAGGCAGAGAGACATGCAGACAAGTAAATACCACTTCATTGAAACTGTCCAATGTTCCGAATGAGAATGTATAATCGGATGACCATCTATCACGAGACATGAACGTATTTCAGCATAAATATAACGAATCCCAAATCGATGAGTTCGGAACTGAAAGTGAAAGTAGGAATTACCGTAATGTTCCGCACATTTTATCGGGGAGTACATCAGGCGTAATTTTTGTCAACTTCAGCATCCTAGTAAGGGAATCAAGTGATTACCATCGTGTTAAATCATGTATACTTTTCCTGAACAAACTTTTCCGAGCATTTCACCAATCTATAGGATGGAAATTATTGCTCAGAGTGTGATAAATTTTGGCACGAGGAGTTTGGCACCCAAACCCGGTATACCAGTACTAAAAATGTCCTGGATATGGCGCTGATTACATCATGTGAGAGAAAACTGGATTTCACATTTCTTTTGTTATTTAAGACCATTATCACGTAAATTTATAAAAAAAATAAAATATTGGTCAATTATTAACATAACTGTGTGGGTTTTTTTTTTTAATTTGTTTGTGGAATCATGTTTCACATTTTCAACTAAAAAATGAAAATTTTGGCTAATTTCAGAAAAGTTAGTCACAAACCACCCTCATCCCGGAGTTATTGGCACAGAATTTACAAGTTTGTTTCATTAAGAGCCCAATCAGAAGTGTTGCTAATGTAATATGTTTTTTGTCAAAATAAATTCCCTTAGAATTATTTTGATGTTTGATTTGGACAAGAATTGAAATAAAAAAAAATCAGACTTTTCACTTTGAAGGTTTGAGAAAGAAATTCCTTGGGACTTGTTGCAATGTTCTTGTAAGTTTTAAATTTTAACACCAACCACGTATTATGTATTTTATGTTTGTTCTCAAAAATGAAATAAATGTTTTTCTTGTATGCTTAAAATTGTATAGACCATTTATGTAATTCTGTTTTCTGAAAAAGGATTAATTAGATGTGTTCTGCTGAGAAACATTAGCAGGACGACCAAAACATACTAGTCTCTTAAATTTTATGTACCTGAAGCAGGGTGGCTCATAGGTTGGTGCATTGGACTTCTGATCTAAAGATCTTAGGTTTGATCATGACCCATGCCATCAACATTTTGTCATTGGGCAAGACACTTACCGTACTGACCCCGGGCATAAGTCCAGGGAGTTCCCCGCGGGAACCCTGGGAAATGAAGCAGTGCATGTTCACTGCGGTAACAGGCTCTGTTTTACTGGTAAAATAGGACCCAGTCACCAATGCTTGGGAGGTGCAAACCCTGTCTGAAATGGGCAACATGGCTTATTAACACTCACCCCTGGTCTTGAGTTAATACTCATGTTGTGGTCATGATTAGCCATTGTGCAAAAATATTATAAGTTATCTCTGTCAACATATGTGGTATATGGAGATTTAATACCTGGATGTCGGTTTTTAAACACTGAGCCGCAGGTGAGGTGTTTAAATGAGACATCCAGGTATTAAATCTCCATATACCATACATATTGGCGGAGATAACATTTTTGTCCCGTTTGAAACACAATACAAACATAGTGGAAAAACATTTGTGAACACATTCCTCAGCTCCACAATCACTTGGTCCAAATTCGTGATAATTATTTTGTTTTTATAATCGCAAAAGACAACAGATAGAGTTACCTCCCTTGGGTCATTAAGGAAATGAGTAAACAGTACTTTGTTGACATATCGTCCCCTGAGTTCCAATGTGTTCTATGTGCCTAATGGCACATAGAACACATTGGTACTCAGGGGACGAATTATTTGCTCTTATTTTATTTTTATGATTGAAGTGTCGGAAATCTGATATTTGTGACTATTTTCAGGTTTTTTGGTTCGATTTTTATGTCGAGGCGAGCAAACGCGGAAAGCTTTCTTTTAAACCATATACCCTGATGTTTCATGTGCGCTTATGCTCTGGATGTTGCACGCTCTCATGTACCTTGGATGTTGGGTGCACCCTTTGTCATGGCTATTTGTCCAAGGCATTCTGACCAATCAAAAGACAGAATTTATCGGGATATAGGGACAAGTGACCTTAAACACCAATAAATAAATAAGCCCGAGGGGGGCTTGAAGTAAAAGAAGGCAATAGTATATGGGAAGACTTATTTTCGAGAGGTTAAGTCTGCAGGAGAATTTGGATGCAAATTGACACAAAGTTAGCTGACTCGGTCAATTCCATAACAAATCCTTTATTTATTACACACCCATTAAACTTTAAACCCTTGTATTTAACGGATGGCCGCTATGACATAAATGTTTCTGTATTCAACAGGTGATGTAAAAACCGGAACTTTTTTCCCAGCACCGTCTTTCTTGTTCCTTTCCCATCGAGTCATTAGTTACGCTTCGAAAAGTTCCAAATTTCGTGATACAATTATCGATCGTCTGTTGCGTTTGTGTGAAAAAGAAAACACCCAAAGCAAAATAAAGTCAGTTCACAAAAAATTAATTGACCAAAAATGAGATAATGTTAAAAAACACCAATCATTTTCCAATCACAACATTAACCCAGTCCCGTGGCCGGCTCGTTTTGCGGATGCTGTTATATCTAATCAACTTTATTTCGGTAAATCTTCGGACATCTTGACATTCTTCGAACTACATTTAAAAATGTTTCTCCCAACAGTTTTGCAAATCTGCCCAAATTTGTACTAATATTTTCACTAACAGTAATAGCCACCAAATGGTTAGGCGTGAATGGGCACCAGCCGAAGAGAAACAGCGATACGAATTTCATCAAACACTGGTTCCCAAAAGGTTGTTTTGATTTTTATGTGTACCCATACTATGTATGGTACACATAATGCCGGCATCCGGGGTGGCCATCCGTCGTTCGTCCATCCTTTTCTGTCCGTCCGGCATCCGTATCCATTTCTTTGGCATTCGATAACTTGAAAGATATTGCTTGGATTGTCAAGTTACTTTATATTTGTGTTCAGGTTACTGATGTGCCGAGCTGTATAGTTTTTGGTGTAAATCTGATATGATCCTGAGATATTAACCCTTTATCCTTCAAATTGAAAATTCCTCCAATCCCTTTGGCATTCAATAACTTGAAAAATATTGCTTGGATTGTCTAGTTACTTTATATTTGTGTTCAGGTTACTGATTTGCCGAGCTGTATAGTTTTTGGTGTAAATCTGATGATTTGATCCCGAGATATTAACCCTTTATCCTTCAAATTGAAAATTCCTCCAATCCCTTTCGTATTCGATAACTTGAAAAATATTGCTTGGATTGTCAAGTTACTTTATATTTGTGTTCAGGTTTCTGATGTACCGAGCTGTATAGTTTTTGGTGTAAATCTGTTATTTTGATCCTGAGATATTAACCCTTTATCCTTCAAATTGAAAAATCCTCCAATCCCTTTGGCATTCGATAACTTCAAAAATATTGCTTGGATTATCAAGTTACTTTATATTTGTGGTCAGGTTACTGATGTGCCGAGCTGTATAGTTTTTGGTGTAAATCTGATAATTTAATCCTGAGATATTAACCCTTATCCTTCAAATTGAAAATTCCTCCAATCCCTTTGGCATGAGATAACTCAAAAAATATCAATCCGATTGTCATGTTACTTTATATATTTATTCAGGTTACTGATGTGCTGTGCTGTATAGTTTTTTATGTAAATCTGATAATTTGATCCAGAGATGTTACCCCTTTATCCATCAAATGAGACATTCCTCCAATCCATTTCTATATGTGCCCATGCCATGTATGGTGTACATAATGTCGGCATCCGTGGTGGCCCTCCTTCATACAGCTTTCTACTAGTTGCGCGTATAGGTACACATCTGACGATTTCATCGGCCTATTTTTTATCAACCCATTTGATCAGTACAGCTTCAAACAAAACAAATGGACTCTTCACCTTTGAATTGAAACATTGGAATTAAAATTTGTTTATTTAAATGAATTTTAATTCATGGGATGTGTGATAAACACAGAACATGATGTGTGTTTGAAACGGTGAGTGTTTTACATAACTCGTTGGAATGGCGTAGTCATATTTAAAAATGAATAAATATGACTATGCCATTTCAGCTCGTAAAACTGTAAAATGCCACCGATTCAAACACACATCGCATTCTGTCTATTTATTAAATCAGATCAATGTATTCACGTAACGTACAAATTGAACAGCTGAAAAAAGTATGTAAATCAATTTCAACAAAACCATATAATGTGACCCCCAGATGGGGGGGGGGGGGGGGGGGGGGGAGGGGGGGGGTCACATGATATGATTTTGTTGGAAGTTTTTTGAAACATTTGAAAAGAAATTATTAAAATAACAAAGTTTGAAATTATGTGCATTGGGTGATGGGTCCTTTTTATTGTTACAACTTGCATGTTGACCTACTAGCATAGCAGTCACCGATTTTGTCATTACAAGGTCAGGGACTGGGCTTATTTATAAGGAGTGGACTCTGAAACCAAAATCTTGAAAGTTGATAGGTGGGCGTATTTTCGATTATTGTCTCATACCCAGGCTTGTATGGTAATCCCAATTTTCAAAGTAGAAGAACAGTGGCATGGGGTGCAAAGACATACATCTTGTCGTTTGTATCCTTGACATCAACCAATGCTAAAAGAGTTCTCAGTGAGCAATATCTTGCATGTGCCTGTTGCTCTAGTTAACCCTTCATCCAACGCACAAAAAATCAAAATTTATTATTTTAATTACAGTAGAACCTGTCTTGAGAGACTGCCCTTTGGGCCACACAAAAGTGGTCTCTCAAGACAGGTGGTCTCTCATAACAGGTTTCAGGTTTTCTCAAGTCAGTGAATAACCAACCACAAAATTCAGAAATGGAGAAAAATGGATTTTTGTAATTACTTTGTAGTTGTTCTTTTTTTATGAAGTTTTTGTAACAAATTGAAATGGACTGTTATAAAAATTATAAAAATAAATTGGTGTTCAAAATCTTCCTTGAAGATTTTCAACACTAATTTATTTTTATAACAGTCCATTTCAATTTGATACAAAAAGATTTTCAACATAAATTTATTTTTATTCCTATCTGTCACATTTCAGGTATGTATGAAATTGTTTATTCAGCAATAATCCTAATCTTTTCACAGAGGTCTTATAAAAACATCTCAATCTGTAATGAGTTAGCAATTGAAATCCAATTAAGAGCTTTTAATACTTTTAATTATGTTAGTATAACCACAATGGATTTTCCAATTCCAGAGCAGGTAAAAAGTTTTTGTCACGGTTTCAGTCTTCAAAGGGGCGGTCTCTCAAGACAGGTTCATTATGGCATAAAAATACAAGTTGGTACCAGGTCACAGTGGTCTCTCAAGACAGGTGGTCTCTCAAGACAGGTGGTCTCCCATAGCAGGTCCATTATAGAGTAAAACCAATCGGTGCCTGGTAGATGTGGTCTCTCAAGACAGGTGGTCTCTCAAGACAGTGGTGTCTCAACACAGGTTTTACTGTATTGGTTTTTTTTTCAAATTTTTCAGAAAATTTAAAGGAAACCATGGCATGCTACCCCTCTTTGGAATAAGTTTGATGAGCTTGTTCCAGTGATGGGCTCAAATGATATGGTTTCGTTGAAATTAGGCAAAGGGTGAGGATCGATCGCTCTCCTGAAATTTATGGAAATAGCTTGCCTTGATAATCATCAATGAGCTTCATTTTCACAGCCAAATTTCATTATCTTTCAGGAAATTCCTGGGCCCTTTTGATGTAAAGCATATGTGTGTTTGTTTAAAATACCTGCATGTCCCCATGGGAACCCCAGAAAGTGAGGCAGTGCTTGTTTACTTTCATAAACATGCTCTGTTGTATTTGTAAAATAAGACCCGGTAACCAATAACCGGGGTGGAAGTCCTCTAAAATGGGCAACATGGGTATAAATTATTGGCAGGTTTTGACATTATATCCATGTTATGGTAATGATTAGCCATTTTGCAGAAATATATGATTTTGAGGCCTAAAAATGTTAAAAATCTGTTTCTCAGCCCCTCCTGCATGGTCCTTTTGGCTGCTGCATGCTCGCTTTTTGTAATCAATGCAAACTTTAAAAAAAGAAAAATTAAATGGTTTATGTCTGGTATTTTACCAAAGTTAATAAAACTGATTAATTTGTCCCTTGAGTGCAACAAGGCTTTGCAATGCTTTGGCATTGCAAAGCCTTCTTGCACTCAAGGGATGAAATACACCACCACCTATGCTTTTTTGTAGATTATGAGGCCCAAAACATGAAACAAACCAAGAACATGAACTTTTTGAAGGCAAAGAAATAATTACAAAAATAAAAAATAAAATAAAAAAACACCCGTCCACATGCAAGTTTACAAAAAATGGCCTCAGAAAGAAGATGTACTTGTTCGTGGCAATATTCGTTCAAATATTCGATATGCAGCCAAGGTATGCAGTTATTTCCATGTGTATCAGAAATTATAACTTGCGGCTTTCTGTTTACATCTGATTACTTCAATTGAGCAAATTCGTTCTTGTCTTCACAATGTGGTATGCTTATTTGGGGTGACCTCTAGATGGTAGCTATTGATTTTCCTCCATTTTTGTGAAAAAATATTGCCGTTCGCAACAACCGTTGAACTTAGTGCAGTTGTGCATCAGTATATTCCTTTGGCACAAGGCACATTTATGACCAGATCGCTTTGAAACATGGTGTGCTTGTTTGGAGTGACCTCTAGAAGGGAGCGTTTAATTTTCTTTCATATCTTGAAAAACATTGCTGAATATTGCCGTTAGCAATGACCTTTGAAATGATTGCATTTGTATATCAACATTTTCCTTTGGTAAACAAAAAGTTTGAAACTTGGTGTTCATGTTTGGGGTAACCTCTAGATGTAAGATATCGATTTTCTTCCATTTCCGTCAAAAAACCGTCAACAATGACCTTTAAAATTAGTGCATTTGTGCATTAACACATTCCTTTGGCATGCCCTGCAGAGCACATTTATGAATGGATTGTTTTGAAACTTGCTTTAAATTCATAAAAAAAAAAACGCTGTAGCAACGGTCTTTGAACTTGGTGCATTTGTGCATTAACATATTCATCTGGCACCCTCTGTATGATACATTTATGAATAGATAGCTTTGAAACTTGGTATGCATGTTTGGGGTGACTTCTAGATGGGAGCTATTGATTTTGTTTCATTCCATCAAAAAACGCCATTAGCACCAGCCTTTGGATCTAGTGCAATTGGGATGAAGTGCCTTGCCCAAGGACACAATGCGGGAGCGCAAATCAGTCGCTGAAATTGTCACCCATCCAACTACTAACCATGCTTGACGTTGCTTAACTTCGTTGATCTGACGAGAACTGGTTACCGTGAAGCCACCACACTCCCTGGATAAAGAATTAAATGGGTTAAATCGCTTTTCTAGTGGACACAAAATCTTGAGAAATCTTTAAAGCCTCAGATTAATTTTACGATAAGGCCTAACAAAAATTAAAAATCTTGTTTCTTAGGCCTTCCCACATGGTCCTCTTGGCTGCCACATGCTCTCTTTTTATAAGCAATGCAAATTTTTTTAAATTATTTAAATGGCTTTTGTCTGATATTTTTACCCACGTTAATAAAATTGCTAAATTTGTCCCTTGAGTGCAACAAGGCTTCACAATACTAAAGATAAATTTGTCCCTTGAGTGCAAGAAGGCTTTGCTATGCGTTAGCATTACAAAGCCTTCTTACACTCAAGGGACAAAATACACTGCCAACCATGTTATTCTGTAGATTATGCGGCCTAAAACATAAAACAAACCAAGAACATGAACTTTTAATGGCAAAGAAATAATTACAAGAATAAAAAATAGGATAAAAGAATGCCTCCTATGTAATTTTACAAAAAATGGCCTGAGAAACAGAAGATCTACTTTGGGGGCCTAACCGCTTCTGTATATCTGTATATATATCTACACAGCTGTATTTGACTTGACATTGTTTCTATATCACTGTATAGGCAGCCAACAGTGGTGTAAAAACATTGCCAAGATAATGCAGTCTTAGTGGCCGAGGACTGAAGGAAAAATACACTTGGGATAACTTTTTCAAAGCAATATAAAGTGTCCATTCATGGCTGTATGGAGACTTGAGGGGTAAGTGGTGGAGTCTGAGTTCATGGCTGTATGGGGACATAAAGGGGGTATCCGGTGGACTTTGAGTTTGATTTTGAACTTTTTAAGTTTTTTTCTTCAAAATTTCCAACTTGAGTAAAACTCAGTCTTAACCCTTTACCCAACGCAGACGATATCAAAATTTATTATTTTAAATATCATTTTTTTAAATTTTTCAAAAAATTTCAACAAAACCATATCATGTGGTCCCTCGTTGGAACAAGCTTGTTCCAATGAGGGGTCACATGATGTGGTTTTGTTGAAATTTTTTGAAAAAATAATATTTTTCAACTGCCGAATTTGCATATTACACATGTGGATGCATCCAATTCATTGGTTAAAGGGTTAAGACCATTTTAGTGCTCAAGTCAGACTTTTTTTTCAAATCCTACACACATCCTTTACAAGGGTTACTGTGGAGGCTTGGTTTTACACACATCATTTACAAGGGTTACTGTGGAGGCTTGGTTTTACACACATCCTTTACAAGGGTTACTGTGGAGGCTTGGTTTTACACACATCCATTACAAAGGTTACTGTGGAGGCTTGGTTTCAAGGAACAGCCTTGAATTTATCTAAGGGTCATTCAAGGGTTACTGTGGAGGCTTGGTTTCAAGGAACAGCCTTGAATTTACACACATCCTTTACAAGGGTTACTGTGGAGGCTTGGTTTTACACACATCCTTTACAAAGGTTACTGTGGAGGCTTGGTTTCAAGGAACAGCCTTGAATTTATCTAAGGGTCATTCAAGGGTTACTGTGGAGGCTTGGTTTCAAGGAACAGCCTTGAATTTACACACATCCTTTACAAGGGTTACTGTGGAGGCTTGGTTTTACACACATCCTTTACAAAGGTTACTGTGGAGGCTTGGTTTCAAGGAACAGCCTTGAATTTATCTAAGGGTCATTCAAGGGTTACTGTGGAGGCTTGGTTTCAAGGAACAGCCTTGAATTTACACACATCCTTTACAAGGGTTACTGTGGAGGCTTGGTTTTACACACATCCTTTAGAAAGGTTACTGTGGAGGCTTGGTTTCAAGGAACAGCCTTGAATTTATCTAAGGGTCATTCAAGGGTTACTGTGGAGGCTTGGTTTCAAGGAACAGCCTTGAATTTACAAACATCCTTTACAAGGGTTACTGTGGAGGCTTGGTTTTACACACATCCTTTACAAAGGTTACTGTGGAGGCTTGGTTTCAAGGAACAGCCTTGAATTTATCTAAGGGTCATTCAAGGGTTACTGTGGAGGCTTGGTTTTACACACATCCTTTACAAGGGTTACTGTGGAGGATTGGTTTCAAGGAACAGCCTTGAATTTATCTAATGGTCATTCAAGGGTTACTGTGGAGGCTTGGTTTTACACACATCCTTTACAAGGGTTACTGTGGAGGCTTGGTTTCAAGGAACAGCCTTGAATTTATCTAAGGGTCATTCAAGGGTTACTGTGGAGGCTTGGTTTCAAGGAACAGCCTTGAATTTATCTAAGGATCATTCAAGGCCTTGAAATTCTGGAAAATGTGTCAGGAGGCCTTGAAAAGCCGTGAATATTCACAAATAAAAATTTTAATGAAGCATGTAATTATAACTATTGTGAGGATCTCAAACGAGTGATGTTTTGGATATAAGATTTATTGAAACGAGTTTGATGAATTTGATTCACAACGAGCCTTTAGGCGAGTTGTGAATCGAATTCATCAACCGAGTTTCAAAAAATCTTATATCCAAACATCATGAGTTAAAGATTCTGTATATCACATGAATTTTCGAATGTTTTTTACACTTTTTATTTAATTCATTGTCGCTAAATTCTCCCAAAACAACGGACAATCAGTTCGGCTCAGACGCTTCACACCATAACGTCATGAATGCACTTTACTTGCACCTGTTGTCGTAATTGACGTCATGTGAACTATGCACAAGAATACATGCGTCGATTAGACACTGGTTGATAATCAGGAAATAAGAGATGGGTCGTTACGTCGAAATTAACGACGTTTCGTGTGATATATAGTTTTATTTGCCAGAGTTTGTAAAGGCATAGTACCAACTAGGGCCCCTCCATACTGTTGGGAAGTGGGAGGAGGGGTTATTGACCAGAGATCATAGTTAGGACTAGTGAAGGCAGGGCCTTGAAAATCCTTGAATTTAGCTATTGTGGCGACTTGAAAAATGTTGAAATATATCAAGAAATGGCCTTGAATTGCCTTGGAATTTTATCAGTCCTTGCCAACAGAAATCCTGTTTACCTGCCCTCAATTAAGTCCTTTCCTTTTATTCATTTTCATCCCTGTTGTAAATAACTTATTTATTCATGCTTCACTATGACAACCCAATTGTAAAAGAAAAACTTATTTTCTTCGGTAGATTAATTTTGCTTTGCTGATGTAAATACCTGGTAACCATGTCATGGGTAGAAGTTCTCTAAAACCTGCAGCAAAAAAACTGGAATTCCTGTGGAAACCCCATAAAGTGAAGCAGTGTTTGTTTACTGTGGGAAGCAAGCTCAGTTTTGCTGGTAAAATAGGACCCTGTAACCAATGCCTGGGGTAGATTTCTTCTAAAATCGACAACATGGGTATAAACAGTTGGCTGGTTTTTACTTTGTATCCATGTTATAGTCACGATTAGCCATTGTGCAGAAATAGGTGACCTTGAACACTAATAAATAATAATTAAAAAATTAGAAACGTTGGGCTTAGTTTCATTTAACCATTTGAGCCTTAGTGGTACCTAACATGTGAGTTCAATGACAGCAACTGGAAGAGTCCATGTTCATTATTTAGGGGTAGACCAATTAATAGTTTTAACGTGCAGCCTTGGGGTTGCACATTGAAAATATTGATTGGTCCATCAAACACATGCACATAGCATCCAGCCTATTTAATGAAATTATGACATATGTTCCTGGTTGGAAAAGCTGCCGCTCAGTTTCAAAGGGTTAATATCCTTGATGTTTGTGTAATAGCGACAGAATCGTATAAATGAAATTAAATGAATCCTCATGGGAACCCTGGGAAGTGAAGCAGTGCTTGTTAACTGTGGAAAACAAGCTCTGTTTTACTGGTAAAATAGGCCTGTCACCAATGCTTGGGGTGGAAGTCCTCTAAAATGGGCAACGTGGGTATAAACGATTCACTCATCTTCACTTTATCTCCATGTTGCCTTCATGATTAGCCATTGTGCAGAAATAATTGACCTTAAACACAAATAAAAAAATAAATAAATTGAATGAAATATTACATGCTCATCTGTTTATGACCCATTCTACAATTCAACATAACATGACCCATTGTAGAATGAGAACATCACATGCTCATGTCTTGACAAGCATTCTGGAGTAAAAACATTACATTCTCATGTGGTGTAACTCATTCTAGAATGAGAAATTACATGCTCATTCAGGAATGAAAACATTACATGCTCATGTGGTATGACCCATTCTAGAATGGAACATTGCTTTCTCAAGTGTTATCAGCTATGTCAGAGTGAGAACAAAACCTGCCCTTGTTATGATCCATTCTAGAATGAAACACTGCTTTCTCAAGTGTTATCAGCTATGTCAGAGTGAGAACAAAACATGCCCTTGTTATGACCCATTCTAGAATGCTGACATTACATGTTCATCGGTATTACCATTCTAGAATGTAACCTTATTTGCCCATGTATTATTAACAATTTTAGAATGAGAACGCTACATGCCATATGTTATGGCCTGTTCTAGATTGAGAATGTTGTTTTTTTAAAATATTTTTCCTTTTGATGATGGTCCCCATTGTAATCTGTGAAGTGGAGAAGTGATTGTTTACTGTGGTTGACAGGCCCTGTTTTACTGGTACAATAGGACATGTGACCAATGATTTTATATCCATGTTGTGGTCACGATTAGCCATTGTGCAGAAATATGTGACCTTAACCCTCTTCACACTGAGATCAAAATTTCAACCTACATATTTTTCCCATAATCCCTCAAATAATTTAACCATTTCAGTCTTGTTTGACAGAGCTCACCGAGCTCTGTCAAACAAGGCTGAATTGGTGAAATTCCTGGTTGCACAATGAGAAAAATCTGCTGCTTGAAATATCGATATTTTGACAGTGAAGAGGGTTAAACATCAATAAATAAATAATAAATAAATTAGATAATTAGAGGAATCTGTGGTTCATTAAAAATTGAATTTTGTAAATTCCAGGTCTATGGAAAGTACTGAAAATGCATAATTTTAAAAAAATTAAAGTTTCGACAGATTTGAAAAGCCGACAATTTTGATGGTCAACTAAGTGGTCTTCAACCAGATTTGATTAGCAGCACTTTGACTTCAGGTCAAATATATTTGAGGACCAATTATTTAACAAGCAATTTCTCTGAGGAAACTGAAAAAAAAAGAAGCATCAAAATCACAAAAAAGCACAAAACATCCCAAGTGAAAAAAACCCACAGGTTTTAATCTCACTGAAGTAAACAAACCAAGACAGAATTTTAATTGTATTTAAAATGTTTCAAATGATTGGTTCGACATTAACATTCTCTTTATATGGGAAATTATGAAAATTATGTGCATTTTCATTTGTCGGGCCAAAAAATTAAATATGGTATTTGGAAAGTCATGGAATTTAATTTTAGCAGAAGCCACAGGAACCATGTTTTTTTGGTCATTCAGATTGCCTTTGTGACTTTACAGCCAATTTTTATAACCAGCTTGATTTGACTTGAGTTATTAGCTTCTTGCCTTGTAACAATATTATTTAACTGCGAACAATAACCAGATAAAATTTGTACTGTTGGATGTGTATATCCAGGTGGAAAAGTGAATAGAAAAAGAAATATGGAATAAATTTTGTATGAATGTCAATTGTGGTATGGTGCTTGCAAATGTTGAATCAGTATTGTTCTTTACATGTTGCTTAGTATTTTTCACCAATATAAAAAAAATCATGTGTTGGTTCTGTGTTCTTTTCTGTCTTATTAGCTTACCTGACAGATAACCAAGGTTTGCTATAGTGATCACTCACTGTCCGTCATACGTCGTCTATCGTCCATGAACATGCTTGTCACTACTTCTCCTCCAAAACTGCTGGACTAAGTTCATTGAAATGTAGTGTACAACCGATTACCAAAAATGGTTACTGACCGATTACCAGTTATTTGAGCTCACTCTCTGCCGATTCTGATGCGGATTCCGATTGTAATACCATGCACTACTAGTCAAGTCGAGGTTCGAAAGTAACTACATTAAAATAGAACATATTTCACAGTGTTAAACTTCATTGACTGGGGTCACAATAAAATTACCAGTCACGAACACTTGGACTGTAAACGTGGCTCTCAGAGCCACGTTTACCGCCCAAGTGTGTGAGACTGGTAATTTTACTGTGGCCTGAATCAATGGAGTGCAGCCTTCGCTTTTCCGGTATGAACTGGTGATTGCCGCAAGTATGCTCTGTTGTAAGCTTTACATGTTGTTCAACTTGTATGTCCCTTAAAGGGGCATTCAGAGAGATAAAGAATTCACATTGCGATTGTTTCTCAACTTTATTGAATGGTATCATTGACATCATTTTACATTAACAATTGAACAATTGCAGAAGATAATACAATGCAGTTAATAAATTATCATAAAATGTTTGGCAACAATCGGTTAAACCGATGTTCCAGGAGGAGCCATTGCCGTTGTCATCCGGTTGCACGCAATCGTCTGATTGTTGTGGCTGGTTCCGATCATCGGTTGAACACTAGTTAACTGGTTGAGTGCTGGAAGCCATTATCAAGGCTATATTGTTAAGTGCTGAAAGCCACAATAGTGGTTTTACACTGTACATGTCAGCTTGTTATTGACTCCGCAGTAAAGAAAAAATGTTTATATAAATAGAGAGTAATCGCTTGACTGGACTGGTTACGTGAAATAATTCATGAGAGGTGAGGGATGAATGCGCACGAGTGTTTTACAATATAGTCCCTCGCCTCGAATGAATTATTTCACGTAACCGGTCGAGTCAAGCGATTACTCTGTTTATTACTTTTCATTATTAACGATAATTATATTATTTAACCCTTTACCTAATGTAACGACCAAAACCGGCCAGCGCTGTTCTCAAAAATCGGCAATTAATTTCCATTACTTTTTTTCATTTTTTTGTCTCTAAAACATAGGTTATGACCCCCTCATTGGAACGAGCTCATCGAGCTCGTTCCATTGAGGGGTCATAACCTATGTTTATGAGACAAAAATGAAAATAGTTATTCAAGAATTTTTTTTGCAATTTTCGTCTGCTTTTCATGTTAAGTAAAGGGTAAAAAAAACAAAAAAACAATGAAGTCCCCATTACACCCACGGCAAAGCATCTTCGTTTGCGCGCACAGATACATGACACAATTGTTGATTGCATAATTCACTTGTGATGTTATCGTTTATAATCAGACCCGGAAATCCCAGTAAATCACACTTTGGAAAGTAATAATTGGTAATAAAACAATTATTTATGAAGAATATTTTGCTGAGCTGAAGCTCCCCTTTCTGATAGCATGGTATCTTTTGAGAAAAAAACTTTGAAAAAAAAACTCTTGTTAAGCATTTACCCAACGTAATGGCCAAAACTTGCCAGCGGAGTTCACAAAAATCACCATTCAATTTTCATTGTTTTCTTCATTGTTTGTCTCGAAAACATAGCTTATGACCCCTCATTGGAATGCACTCATTGAGCTCATTCCAATGAAGTGCCATAAGCTATGTTTTTGTTGCAAACATGAGTTATTCAACAATTTTATTTGCAAGTGTCGTTGCTTTTCATGTTAGGTAAAGGGTTAACAAATCACCTTTGAAAAATAATGTATCATTCTACCAATTAAATTTGAGGTGGTGGTTGTTTGTTCTGACATTGCATTTTAATTTTGTTCAAATCAGCTTGCCCCGCCTCACAGGTAGGGGTGGGGGAAATACTCCCAATTTAAAAAAAAATCTCATGAACCAGTGGCTTCAAGGACTTTATACTTGGTACTGAGCTTCTTTTTCACGTGTAGAAATCAAGTTTGGTCGAATAAAGTTTGAAGGTCAATCCTTTCCCTTGTAATGGAAGGGGCAAGATTTTGGCCGTGCTCCAAATTTATATTTTCTGGACCGAGGAGCAGATACAAGTGTGTTAAAATTACCCACACACAACCCCCCTGTTCGTATTTAGGTTCAGTACTATACTGGTGTCCAAATTTTTTTAACTTGATGCAATATGAACAGTTCTCTTCTTCTCCTGAACCACCAATCACAATCCTTTTATATTTGGTATCCAACATTGTTACGAGGTGTCAGATTCAAATTTATTCAAGTCAAGTCTCTTAGTTAATATTTGGGCCCCCTCTGGTGGCCTGAATTTTAACTTGGTGTAACATGAGGAATAATCTTTTAAAAGTCCTATTCTTCAGAACTGACAATCTGAATCTTTTGATATTTGGCTTACAGCATCCTTTGGTAGGTCAGATCTGCGTTTGTTCAAACCCAAGTCCCTGAGTAATATTTGGGCTCCCTAGTGTCAGATTCTTTTGATAAATAGTATTCAGAATCCTTTTGGGGTCGGATTCAAGTTTAATATTGTGAAATGTGCGCTATATAAATCTTACCTATTATTGTTACAGTAGAACCCTGTTAAATGAATAGCCACTTGTTCAGTGAAAATTATTCAATTAACAGGACTATTCAGTTAAGTAGGATTTGTCGCTGTCCTGTATTCAGGAGATAAACTGAACATTTATTCTATTAAATCATGTTTGACAGAGCTCATAGAGCTCTGTCAAACAAGATATAATAGATTAAATGTCTATAATGGATGTACTGAGGCCAAGTATGTCTATAAACAAGGAGAATTTATAATTTTCAGGGTGTTTCTATGACCTATTGCACATTTTTTTATTCAATTAACAGGAGTTTTCTCTATAACCCATATGCATTTAACAGAGCAAATTTGCACTGAAAGTATGGTAAATGGTTTGGTGTTTGGAAATTATATTCAATTAACAGAGTTATTCATTTAAGAGATATACAATTAAGTGGACTTCACTGTGTTATTACTCAAATCAAGCCCCTTGTTTAATATTTGGGCTTTCTATGGAAACCTGAATTTTAACTAAGTGCAATCTGGGGAATAATCTTCTTCAGATCCACCATGTGGGTCAGATTCAAATTTTTTTCAAATCATGTCCCCGGGTTAATATAGAGAGCCCAAATTTTAAATTAGTGCAGTATGAGGAATATTTCTTAAAAATCTTCTCATGAACTCCCCCCCCCCCTCCATCAGTATCTTTTGGTAGGTGGTATACAGCATCCTTAAGAGGGGGGCGATTCACTTGTTCTAATGAAGACCCTGGGTTATTTTCTATTCCCTATAGGAGCCCATATTTTAACTTTATGCTATATTGGGAATATTCTCAAAATCTTCTCCAGAACCACCAGTCTCAATCTTACGATACTTGGTACACAACATCCTGGGGGGGGGGGGGGGGGGGGGGGGGGGTGCATTTTCAAATTTGTTCAAATAAAGTCCTTAGGTTAATATTTGGATGCCTTATGGGAGTCCTAATTTTCACTAAGTGCTGAAGAGTAATATTCTTTAAAATCGAAAACCACCATTCAGAATGTTTTGGTATTTGTCGGCTCATATTCAGATTTGCTCAAATCAAGTCCCTGTATTTATATTTGAGCTCCCTCTTGAGCAAGCCTGAAAATAAACTATCTGTCATTTGCAGAATGAGGTCCCAAAAGGGTGAATTTGCTGATGCTGTCTCATACAGTGAGCAAGAATCCCTCAAATTTAGCCTCTGGGTACCTCTTTCTGTTGAGGCTTGAGATTTTGATTCAGAATGAGGTTCAGATGGTAAATTTAGTAATGCAACCCTGCTGTGCAGGGTAGCATCACCAAATTCACACTCTGGGGACCTCATTCTGCAGATGACAGTCAGCTTATTTTCAGGTATGTTATTGAGGCTCTACATTTAATTTCATGGGTATAATAATCTTCAAAACTCTCTTTCTTGAGATCCACTGTTCAGAATCTATTGATATTTGGTATACACTTTTCCATTACTGAAAATCTGGGCATTATTTCTGTTCTGTGGTAGCATCCCAATACTAGAAAAAAAATTATCTGACGTGGACAACCGGAGTATAAATAATTAAATGACTTCATTCCTGTGTAGTGTTAACTAGCCATATATTCTAATTAAATCCTTCTTTAACCCTTTACCCAATGCAGACGATATCAGAATTTATTATTTTAAATATAATCTTTTTTTAATTTTTCAAAAAATTTCAACAAAACCATATCATGTGACCCCTCATTGGAACGAGCTCAACGAGCTCATTCAAAAGAGGGGTCACATGATGTGGTTCTGTTGAAATTTTTTTTAAAATAGTATTTTTTCAGCTGCAGAATTTGCATTTTATGCGGGCGGATGTGGCCGATTCGTTGGGTAAAGGGTTAAAGTACTTTGTCAGGTGAGTGCCTCAGGCCCATTGGGCCTGTTGTTGTTTAATTAACCCACCTTTCTTATTTTAATAGTTATTTCAAACATTTAATAGAAGCCCTTTTGTTTGTTTGTTCTCCTAATTATTACATGTATTATCTCCCTTGAGGTTAATTTCTTGACACTTGACTCTTTTCCGACACTCTCTCTTGTGTGTTTTGTGTTCCCTGGTGGGAACTGTGGGAAGTGGAGCAGTGGTTGTTTATAGTGAGAAAAAAAGTTCTGCTTTACCCGTAAAATAGGACCCGGAACCAATACATGGAACAGAAGTCCTCTAAAGTGAGCAATATTATTTTAAAAAATGATTGGTTTCAGCCTAAAACATTTAAAAAATCTGTTTCTCAGGCCCTCCTGCATGGTCCTTTTGGCTGCTGCATGCTCTCTTTTCATAACCAATGCAGAATTTAAAAAAAAATTAAATAGTTTATGTCTGATATTTTTACCCAAGGTAATAAAATCTATAAATTTGTCCCTTGAGGGCTACAAGGCTTTGCAATGCTAAGGGGACGAAATACACAATCATCCATGTTATTCTGTAGATTATGAGGGCTGACAGATAAAATAAACCAAGAACCTGAATTTTTGATGGCAAAGAAATAATAATTAGAAAAAATAAAAAAATACCCAGCTGCCGGTCCGCATGCAGTTTTACAAAAAATGGCCTGAGAAACAGAAGATCTACTTTGTGGGGCTTTAACTTGACTGCATACCTGTGCTGAGGTGATGATGTAGCCAAAGATGCTGAAAGTGACCTTAAACACCTATAAATAAATTTTGTGTTCCTGAATAGCATTAACTTTGTATTATGTGTAATAATGTAATCACACAGCCCAATACAACTATTCTCCTTAAACCTTTGAATTAGCGGCTGCTTTTCCGGCCAGGAAGATGATGGATGACTGTTCAATAAATGTATGGGGTAGACCAAACAATATTTTCAATGTGCAGCCCCAAGGCTGCACGTTGAAAATATTGATTGGTTGTGTCTCTACAGAGTGTGCAATAGCTTGTCGTTTGTGCAACAGTAGGTAAAGAAATGTTCATAATGAAGTTATTTTGTTACAATGTATTGAAAAGTGTCAACAGGCACTCTCCAGTGAATAGTAACAAAACAATTATTGACGAAGAAAATCTTGCTAAACTAGGGTTCCCCCTTGCTTGCTGCAGTGTATCTTTTGAAAAAAAATAGTTATGTTACAAATCACCTTTGAAAAATAATTTATTACTCTTCCAGGTAAGTGTTAGCCATTTGTTGGCTTCTCATGGACTGCCACATTTTCCATTATGTGAAAATATATTTATATCTAGTTGGCAGGGTTAAAATCTATCTGTTATAAAATTAAGTTATAGTCGACAAAACAAGACTTCTAACAGGTCCTTGTACTGCTTAATCCTCAAAAGCCTATTGCCTACTTTTACAACCTTAGAACAGGTGCCCTAAAGTTCCAGGGATGCACAGATTGAAAATTTGCATAACCCTTTTGAGCCAGGATAATACAAATCCCATTTCTGCTTTTTTGTCATTGTTTTTTGTGTTAACAACTGAGATCTATGGTTTGGCGACGGTTTGTGTGCGTCAGTCTGGACAGGCAGGTGGGTATCTGGGAGTCCTCGCACTGTTAGCGCAATAACTTGAACAAACGTTCTCCGTTTTGATTAATATTTGTTATACAGGTCTTTTTAGCTGCGACTAGCAGCTCAATAAGTGGCAATGTCGGTCTGTCTGTCGGTCCGTCGGTCTGTCGGTCTGTTTGTGACCAACGAGTTTCAAAACTCAATAACTTTAGAAATACTTGATGGAATGACTTTATATTTGGCATGTAAGTGTATCTTATTGACGACTAGCCACTGTTCAATGCATGTGTTGTTCCAAATATTTTTCTTGGAGTTATGGCCCTTGATGAACTTAGAATTTTGTGAGATTGCACCACCCGTCGCAGCTGCGGCGTCGATGTCGCGATTTTTAGCTCATCTTGACAAAGTCAAGCTGAGCTAATCTAATCGCTTCCCGTCCGTCGTCCGTCAACACCATGTTTTGGTCTTCTCCTCCAAAGCCACTGGGCCAATTCAAGTGAAAGTGTGTGTGAGTGATGGTCCCAAAGGGGCATTTCATTTTTGTTCAACTCAGTATGCCCGGCCCCATAGGGAGGGAGTGGGGGAAAATGCTCCAAAATATTTTAAAAATCTTCTTCTCAAGAACCAGTGTGTGCAATGACTTGATATTTGCTATGGAGCTTCCATATGAGGTGTAGAATCAAGTTTGTTCAAACGAAGTTCGTAAAGTAATATTTGGCTTTGTAATAGGAGGGGTAAGATTTTTGGCCCCGCCCAAAATTTCTATTTTCTGAACCGATGGTCCGGTATGAACCAAATTTGGTTTGTGGTAGTATTGGGTCATAAGTACTTGACCCATGCAAAAAAAAAAAATTCTTGCATCCCCGTGGGAACCCTGGGGGCTAACAATAGAAATATTTTCAAACGCCCATATTTCCCAAACCCCACGGAACAGAGAGCTTTTATTTGGTATGAAGTATCCATATGACCAGTAGAATTGAATGGTAAAAAAAAATTGCCATCGGTTATGTTAGGGTGTTCTGTAATGGGCATCGAAAAAATGCTGAGTCAGCATATTTGCAAAAATTAAAAAAAATCTTTTCTCCAGAACCAATCATCAGAATCTTTTGATATTTGGTATACAGCATTCATAGGGGGGGGGGGGGGGGGGGGGGGGGGAGGGGTCAGATAAAAGTTTGTTGAAATAAAGCTCATTGGTTCATATTTGGGCTCTCTACAGGAGCCCGAAGTTTTAACATAGGGTAATATGGGGAATATTCTTTAAAAATCTTCTTCTTCAGAACCACCAGTCAGAATCTTTTAATATTTGGTATACATCATTGTTATGAGGGTCAGATTCTAGATTGTTCAAACCAAGTCCCTAGGTTAATATTTGGCCTTCCTACGGAAGCCCAAATTTTATCTTTGTTCAATATGAAGGGTAATTTAAAAAAATCTTCTTCAGATCCATCAGTCAGAATGCTTTGATATTTGGTATACAACATCTCTATGGGGGTCAGATTCAAGTTTGTTCAAATCAAATCCCTAGGTATATATTTGGGCTCACTATGGTAGCCCAAATTTTTACTTAGTGCAATATGAGAAAATTTCTTTAAAAATCTTCTTCTTCAGATCCACCAGTCGGAATGCTTTTATATTTGGTATACAACATCTCTAGGGGGGTCAGATTCCAGGTTGTTCAATTCGAGTGCCTAGGTTAATATTTGGGCTCCATATGGGTACATGAAATTTAACTTAGTACAATATGAGGGAATTTCTTCAAAAATCTTCTTCTTCAGATTCACTTGTCAGAATGCTTTCACATTTGGTATACAACATCTCTAGGGGGGTCAGATTCAAGTTTGTTCAAATCGGATCCATAGGTCAATATTTCGGCTCGCTATGGTAGCCCAAATTTGAACTTAGTGCAATTCGAAGAAATTTCTTTACAATTTCTCTTCTTCAGATCCAACAGTCAGAATGCTTTCATATTCGGTACACAACATCTCTAGGGAAGTCAGATTTAACTGTGTTCAAATCAAGAGCCTGGGTTAATATTTGGGCTCTCTATGGGAGCCGGAATTGTCCATTTTGCTGAAGAATTAAAAATTTTGTATTCAGTACCCTCTAGAGGTACTAAGATTAATCCACATAGGTTGTATCAAGGGGCTTCATAGGGGAGCTCTGCATTTTACTTATGATCAACTGAAGAAAAGGCATGATGCCCAGATTATTTTTGTCACTCCCGAGGGACTCAAGGATTGACAGTGTAGCCTATGGAGATGGCTTGCTTAATGTAGACTCATTCTTGGACTCTGTTTAAATTGTGTTCTGTACAAGATGAGCGCTTCAGGCCCCATGGGGCCTCTTGTTTAATAATATCTCGAACTAGTTTGAAAACTAACCAGGCCCAATTTTTTGTTAACAGAGTTATGGCCCTTACTTAATTAGTCAATTTTTACAAATTTTGAGCTCCTTAGTGCAAAAACTTGAACAAACGTCCTTCGATTTGACTGATATTTGCCATACAGGTCTTCTGCAATAATATCTCAAGCAAGTTTGAAAACTGGCCCAGTCTGATTTTTTGTTAGAGAGTTATGGCCCTTAATTAGTCAATATTTTCAAATTTTATGCTTGTTAGCACAATAACTTGAACAAATGTTCTCCGACTTGTCTAATATTTGCCATATAGGTGTTTTGCCATAATATCTCAGAACAAGTTTGAAAACTGGCCTGGCCCGAATTTTCGTTACAGAGTTATGGCCCTAAATTCATCAATTTTTACAAATTTTGAGCTTGCTAGCGCAATAATTTTAACAAACGTTCTTGGATTCGACTAATATTTGCCATACAGGTCCTTTGCAATAATATCTCAACCGAGTTAAAAAACTGGCTTGGCCTAATTTTTAGTTACAGAGAGTGGGAATGCCGTGAGGTGAAGCAGTGCCTGTTTACTATGGCAAACAAACTCTGTTTTACTGATAAAAATATCCTTGTGGTGGAAGTCCCTCTAAAATGGCAATGTGTCACAGTGTGTAAATGATTGATTAATCTTGACTTTATCTCCATGTTGCAGTCACGATTAGCCATTGTGCAGGAAAATGTGATCTTAAGTACCAATAAATGTTAAGATAACTGGTAGAGTGGTGAATTATTTTGGTAGTCAAAATTTGCCCACTTGATTTTGACTTGTTAGAATTTATTATGAAAATGAAAATCCCCGCAGACTTAGTAATTTCACTTCAAAGATAATATGAAGCACATCAACAGAATATGAAGCCATTAAGTATCAGCACCAACACTTAGGAATAAAGCCCAAATATGGAGTTCCATCACTCTACAAGTTTTCAAGCACAAAAAAAATATATAAAAAATGATATAAATGATTCTGTATTCAATGGGTGATATACAAGCCGAACTTTTTTACCGCACCGTTTAGTTACGATTCGAAAAGTTTCCAAATTTCGTTATACAGTCATCGACCGTCTGTTGTATAATGTGAAAATGAAAATGTCCAAAGCAAAATAAAGTCAGTTCACAAAAAATTAGCCAAAAATGAGATAATATTTTTAAAAAACCCAATCATTTCCAACCAGAAAATTAACCCAGTCCCGTGGTCGTATCGTTTTGTGGATCCCATTGTATCTAAATTGGTCAACTTTATTTCGGTAAATCTTCATACACCTTGATATGCTTCAAACTTCTTTTAAAAATGTTTCTACCAGCTGTTTTGCAAATCTGCACATATTTGCACTTATATTTTTACTAACAGTAATAGCCACCAAATGGTTAGGCGTGAATGGGCACCAGCCCATTCACGCCTAACCATTTGGTTGCTATTACTGTTAGTAAACAGTTAGTAAACAGCGATAGGAATTTCAACAAACACTGGTTCCGACAAGGTTGTTTTGATTTTTTTTATCAATCCATATGATAAGTACAGCTTCAGTCAAAACAAACTCGTCACCTTTGGGTTTAATTATCAGAATTAAAATTTGTTTATTTTAATGCATGGGTTGTGTAATAAACAGACCGCGATGTGTGTTTGAATCGGTGGGTGTCCGGCTCTCGTGAAATATGACTACGCCATTCCAACTCGTTGTGTAAAACATCCACCGACCACCGATTCAAACACACATTGCGTTCTGTCTATTTATACAAACATGTTTACTTTTGAGTAAATAACAAGCAATTGTATATAGTGCAAAGCCACCAACCAAAGTGGCTTTCAGCCATTATTGTGGCATTGAGATACTCACTGAATATTTCTGGCCTTGATTTTTGTCATTCCCTTTAAACTTCTATGCGCAGAATCCACCCACGTAATTTACTCATTGTGCGGTTGGCAAAAATTAAAAAAACCCATATCATGTAACCCACCCTGATTGGAACGAGCTCATCAAGCTCGTTGCAATGAGGTGTCAGTCACATGATGTCCTTTAGTTGAAATTTTTTAAAATATAATAATTAAAATAAATTTTGATATCGAGTGTGTTTGATAAAGGGCTAACTCCATTGAAAATTTGTGCACAAATTTCATTATATAAATACAAAAAGGATTCTAAGTCAAAGTAAATAAGTGGTTATTTAACTCTTGGGTCCTCTTATTAATTTTATGTTAATACTACTGTATACACAGGCACACAGCTGTAGATGACTTAACAGTGTTTCTACATTATTGTTGGCAGCCTGTACAGGTTTACAGTAATAACTACTGTATATACAGGTACACAGTTGTAGATGACTTAACAGTGTTTCTACATTATTGTTGGCTGTCTGTACAGGTTTACAATAATAACTACCGTATATACATGTACACAGCTGTAGATGACTTAACAGAGTTTGTACATTTTTGTTTGCTGCCTGTAAAGGTTTACACTAATAACTACCGTATATACATGTACACAGGTGTAGATGACTTAACAGAGTTTCTACATTATTGTTGGCTGCCTGTACAAGTTTACAATAATAACTACTGTATATACATGTACACAGCTGTAGATGACTTAACAATGTTTCTACATTATTGTTTGCTGCCTGTAAAGGTTTACTTACAATAATAACTACTATATATACATGTACACAGCTGTAGATGACTTAACAGTGTTTCTACATTATTGTTGGCTGCTTGAAAAGGTTTACAATAATAACTACTGTATATACATGTACACAGCTGTAGATGACTTAACAGTGTTTCTACATTATTGTTGGCTGCCTGTAGAGGTTTACAATAATAACTACTGTATATACATGTACACAGCTGTAGATGACTTAACAGTGTTTCTACATTCTGATTTTACAATGATGTAAAAACATTGAAGATAAAAGCATCCTACAGGAAGAGTTGTCAAGGAAGAATACTCTTACGACACCCTTTTCAAAGCAATATAAAAGGGGCTGTTTGTGGTTGTATGGGGACCCAAGGGTTAATTCGATAAGGAGAATAATTGTCAACATGACATTGTGTTCAGCAATGGAGGGTGGTTCATTGTATATTTTTAAATGTGTATAACTTAAGAAGTTTGTGTATTAAAACATTTCGGAACTTATTTATCGTTTATAATAATTGTTTCTTGTGGGAACACTGGAGGATAAACCAGTGTATGTTTACTGTGGTAAACAAGCTCCGTTTTACTGTTAACCCTTTACCTAACATGAAAAGCAGACGACACTTGCAAAAAAAAAATCTTGAATAACTAATTTTTTTCATTTTTTGTCTCAAAAACATAGGTTATGACCCCTCGTTGGAACGAGCTCGACGAGCTCGTTCCAACGGGGGGTCATAACCTATGTTTTTGAGACAAAAAATGAAAATATTTTGAAAATTAATTGGCGATTTTTTAGAATAGCGCTGGCCGGTTTTGGCCGTTACGTTGGGTAAAGGGTTAAAATAGGATCCAGTCACCGTTACTTAGGTGGAAGTCCCAAAAAGGGAAACATCGGTATGAAGTGCCTGTGCTCATATTTGGGCTCCCTTTGGGAAGAACATTTTAACTTCGTGCAATAAGAGGAATATTCATTAAAAATCTTCAGATCTTCCAGCCAGAATCGTTTGATATTTGGTACACAGCCTCGGAGAGTCAGATTCGAGTTTCTTCAAATCAAGTTGCTTTCAATTAGGCCTTGATTCATTTAACCCCTACAACTTCATTACTAGGGATTTTGTGTTAATTAGTAATTTTTTTTTCAAATAACTCCCGAGATGTTTGGCAGAAGTTCTCTCAAACGACTGCCCCAAATTAGTGAAAAAAAAACGTAAAGTAAATATTATAAGTAACTAATTATTTAAAAAAAGGGTGCGGTGGCGTTGCGGTAATCGGTTCTCGTCAGGTCACCGAAGTTAAGCAACGTCGAGCCCTTTAGTCCTCGGATGGGTGACCGCCTGAGCGATCGATTCGGACTCCCGCGTTGTGTCCTTGGGCAAGGCACTTAACCCCTATTGTCCACATGGGGTTTGATGACACCGTGCACTAAGGCGTACTGCACGCCGATGGTATTCATGTCTTCAACCAATCTAACCCTGCCTGTGCTGCAGTGCGGAGTTGCGATGTTGGGGAGCTGGGAGCTGCTCGTCGTTGCCCAGTGGTTCTCTCCGGGTACTCCGGCTTCCTCCACCCGTAAAACTGACATGGCCATGATTAGACATTGTGCACAAGTATGTTACCTTAAACACAAATAAATAAATAAAATATTTTTAAAAAACCTTAAATCGCTTTAGGAAGAATTAGGAGGCCTTTCTAAGGTGAGTGCAAGCGGGGCAAGTTTGTTCCTTTGTTAACCCATATAATACAGTAGTTCAAAAGTAACGGTTAATTTATCAATTACATTTTGGATCGATCAAGGTGTTGTTCATTGATTAATCGATTAATCGATGAAACACTTTCACCTGTAGAGGGGTTTAAAAAAAATACCCATTACACACTCAAAAACAACCCCTCATACGACGAAAAGGTATTCTGTAACCACAGACATATAAAATGGGATTCCAGGAAACGTAATCGACATCGTTGACAACACACTTGGTGCATATCTTAATTTAAATATTTACCTGCTACCGAATTTGTGAAGAAGGTGCTATTTTATTACTGGTGACTGCTAATTACAAGTACTGAATATCAATCCACCGCCGCGTGTTACTATACTGCAGAAATCGCGATAGACTACCGTGCACCAGATGTGATATTTTCTGGTGATTTGCTGCTCTAACCTTACTCGCTATTGTTTCAAAATAGTGCAGAATACGTGACAGGACTTGAAGTTTTAACTGTATGAGAGGGTTAAAAACATTAAACACTCAAAAACAACCCCTCAGGTATATCACAAAATGGGATTCCAAAAAACGTGGTGATCGATGGAATCCATTTTTTCGTCGTGTGAGGGTATGAGGGTTTTAAAAAAAACACCCATTACACACTCAAAAACAACTCATACGTCGAAAAAGGGATTCTCTATCCAGAGACATAAAATGGGATTCCAGTAAACGTGGCGTGGTGATCAACGGAATTCCTTTTGTCGTATTAGGGGGTAAAAAACACTTGTTACACCCTTAGAATCACCCCCTCATACCCTCATATGATGAAAAAGGGATTCTGTAACCAAAGACATATAAAATGGAGTTCCGTAAGTGGGATTCTTATCCGACTCCGAGAAATGGGATTCCGTCATTTGACCTAAACATTTGAGGGCATTAAATGGGATTTCTCACCCCATCGAGCCGTGCCGTGAACCTTTCGGTTTGAAGTCCAGTGCCCTACCACTGTGCCGCCGCCCTCCCGTTATTACCCTGCAACCGCATGTGACCGGTCTGTGGGGTTTTTGAAAAGGGTAAAGTAATGACAGTTCAGAGTCACCATACGGTGGAACTTATTCTTATCAAATGTGTTCTGAACGATGTATAGCACTCTGATACCGCGATTGTGTGAGCCCTGGGTAAATAAACAAACGACCTGTTCGTCGACTTGCAACGTCAGGTTGTCCAGTGTAACAAGAGAACTGGGCTTGAACTCTTGGTATATTCCCTCCATAAACTCCACATGGGACATGGTGTCACACAGGAGCTGCCATTCTCTAAAACACCAGATGATCATTTGAAGGACGGGGTACACCGGGTTGTTTAGATGTTCGATACATTTATGGATAGTGGAAGGGGGGGGGGGGGGGATTTTCTATACTGAGCCGTGACCGATATCCACAGCTTTTTATCTCACTGAATAGAGCTAAACTTATCACCTGCCGTCCGTCCGGCGTCGTGAACATTTTTCAGACGACTTCTCTGAAACAACTGGTCCGATTTTCACGAAACTTCATGTGGATGTTCATTACTATATGGCAATTCACGTTTGTTCAAATGAAATGGCCACGTCCCTTGGGGGCTCTGTATGGGGCATAACTCTGATTGCACCGCATGAATTAAAAAACATTATTAAAAAAATTTCTTCTACAGAACCAGTGTGCAGAATCTTTTGATACTTGGTTTGCAGCATCTTGGTATGGGTCTGATTCAAGTTTGTTCAAATCGGCCCCCTGGATTCATATTTGGGCCCACTATAGAAGCCCAAATTCGAACTTCGTGCATTTCAGGCAAATTTCTTGAAAAATCTCCAGATCCAGCGGGCAGAATCTATTGGTATTTGGTATGCAACATTGCGGGGTGGATCTGATTCAAGTTTGTTCAAATCGGCCCCCTAGATTCACATTTGGGCCCACTATAGAAGCCCGAATTCGAACTTAGTGCATTTCAGGCAAATTTCTTAAAAAATCTTCTCCAGATCCAGCAGGCAGAATCTTTTGATATTTGGTATGCAGCATTGTGGGGTGGATTTGATTCAAGTTTGTTCAAATCGGCCCCCTGGATTCACATTTGGGTCCACTATAGAAGCCCGAATTCGAACTTAGTACATTTCAGGCAAATTTCTTAAAAAATCTTCTTCTCAAGATCCAGCAGGCAGAATCTTTTGATATTTGGTATACAACATTGTGGGGTGGATCTGATTCAAGTTTGTTCAAATCGGCCCCCCTGGATTCATATTTGGGCTCGGTATAGAAGCCCGAATTCAAACTTAGTGCATTTCAGGCAAATTTCTTAAAAATCTTCTTCTCCAGATCCAGCAGGCAGAATCTTTTGATATTTGGTATGCAACATTGTGGGGTGGATCTGATTCAAGTTTGTTCAAATCGGCTCCCTGGATTCATATTTGGGCTCACTATAAAGCTGGAATTCGAACTTAGTGCATTTCAGGCAAATTTCTTAAAAAATCTTCTTCTCCAGATCTAGCAGACAGAATCTTTTCATATTTGGTATGCAACATTGTGGGGTGGATCTGATTCAAGTTTGTTCAAATCGGCTCCCTGGATTCATATTTGGGCTCACTATAAAGCTGGAATTCGAACTTAGTGCATTTCAGGCAAATTTCTTAAAAAATCTTCTTCTCCAGATTCAGCAGGCAGAATCTTTTGATATTTGGTATGCAAGATTGTGGGGTGGATCTGATTCAAGTTTGTTCAAATTGGCTCCCTGGATTCATATTTGGGCTCACTATAAAGCTGGAATTCGAACTTAGTGCATTTCAGGCAAATTTCTTAAAAAATCTTCGTCTCCAGATCCAGCAGGCAGAATCTTTTGATATTTGGTATGCAACATTGTGGGGTGGATCTGATTCAAATTTGTTCAAATCGGCTCCCTGGATTCATATTTGGGCTCACTATAAAGCAGGAATTCGAACTTAGTGCATTTCAGGCAAATTTCTTAAAAAATCTTCTTCTCCAGATCCAGCAGGCAGAATCTTTTGATATTTGGTATACAACATTGTGGGGGTGGATCTGATTCAAGTTTGTTCAAATCGGCCCCCTGGATTCATATTTGGGCTCAGTATAGAAGCTCGAATTCAAACTTAGTGCATTTCAGGCAAATTTCTTAAAAAATCTTCTTCTCCAGATCCAGCAGGCACAATCTTTTGATATTTGGTATGCAACATTGTGGGGTGGATCTGATTCAAGTTTGTTCAAATCGGCTCCCTGGATTCATATTTGGGCTCACTATAAAGCTGGAATTCGAACTTAGTGTATTTCAGGCAAATATAAAATCTTCTTCTCCAGATCCAGCAGACAGAATATTTTGATATTTGGTATGCAACATTGTGGGGTGGATCTGATTCAAGTTTGTTCAAATCGGCTCCCTGGATTCATATTTGGGCTCACTATAAAACTGGAATTCGAACTTAGTGCATTTCAGGCAAATTTCTTAAAAAATCTTCTCCAGATCCAGCAGGCAGAATCTTGATATTTGGTGTGCAACATTGTGGGGAGGATCTGATTCAACTTTGTTCAAATCGGCTCCCTGGATTCATATTTGGGCTCACTATAAAGCTGGAATTCGAACTTAGTGCATTTCAGGCAAATTTCTTAAAAAATCTTCTCCAGATCCAGCAGGCAGAATCTTTTGATATTTGGTATGCAACATTGTGGGGTGGATCTGATTCAAGTTTGTTCAAATTGGCCCCCTGGGTTCATATTTGGCCTCAGTATAGGAGTCCAATTTGAACTTAGTGCATTTCAGGCAAATTTCTTTAAAAATCTTATCAAAATCCGGCAGGCAGAATCTTTTGACATTGGGTATGTAGCATGCTTGGGGGGGGGGGGGGGGGGGATTCAAGTTTGTTCAAGCCAAGTCCCTGGGTTCATATTTGGGCGCACTGTGGTAGTCTGAATTATAACTTAGTTCAAAATGAGGAATTTTCTTTAAAAAGCATCTTCTTCAGATGCAGCAGTCGGAATGTTTGGATATTTGGTATGCAGCATTCTTGGGGGGGGGGGGGGGGGAGATTCAAGTTTGTTCAAGCCATGTCCCAAGGTCCATATTTGGGCTCACTGTGAGAGCCCGAATGATAACTTAGTTCAAAATGAGGAATTTTCGGTAAAAATCTTCTTCAGATCCAGCAGTCAGAATGTTTTGATATTTGGTATGCAGCATCCTTAGGGTTTGAGATTCAAGTTTGTTCAAGCCATGTCTGTAGGTCCATATTTGGGCTCACTGTGGGAGCTTGAATTGTAACTTAGTTCGAAATGAAGAATTTTCTTTAAAAATCTTATTCTTCAGATCCAGCAGTTGGAATGTTTTGATATGTGGTGTCTAGCATCCTTATGGGAGGGGGGGGGGGGGGGGTGAGATTCAAGTTTGTTAAAGCCAAGTCCCTGGGTCCACATTTGAGCCCGAATTATAACTTAGTCAATATGAGGAATTTTTCTTTAAAAATCTTCTCCAGATTTCGCAGTCGGAATGTTTTGATATTTGGCCTGCAGCATCCTTAGGGGGTGAGATTCAAGTTTGTTCAAGCCAAGCCCCTGGGTTCATATTTGGGCTCACTGTGGGAGCCCGAATGATAACTTAGTTCAAAATGAGGAAGTTTCTTTAAAAATCTTCTTCAGATCCAGCAGATGAATGCTTTTGATATTTGGTATGCAACATCCTTAGAGAGGTAAGATTCAAGTTTGTTCAAGCCTTGGCCCTAGTTCTATAAAATTTGTCTCTCATGACTTCATTCCTTTGTAGTATTGATGAACCCTGTCTAACTGAATGTGACACCCCAAATACTTCTTTGAACCACTTCGTCCGGTGAGCGATTAAGGCTCCTTGGGGCCTCTTGTTTATAGATGGGAGGGGGTTCATGGGGGCAAACTTTTATTTTTTGGGGAGGGGGGGGGGGGGGCGGTACTTTATTTATGAGATGTGTGTGTGAAAAGTATCTCCTTTTAAGAATTTGAGTGACCCCAAAAAGGGCAGACACGAAGGCGAGAGTGACATAGCAGTGATTTCTAGTCAAGTCTTGGCTGCCTGTTATCGGGTGGTTGACAAGCTTACCGACATAAAATGTGATGTTGGCGAGTCTGCACATACGCCATTTTGTTGTTGGTCAACGCAAGCGTGGCTCCTCCAATAAATCTTGAATGGCCCCCCAAAACTGGTTGAAATCATCTGGATTAGTTAACAAACGTGACTGGTCCAAAACGCCTGAGTTATCTGCTGATGGATGGAAATAACGCAGTTCTTCTGTCTCTGCGTATTTTAGAATAAATTCCAAGCTCAAGTTGATTTTGCTTTTTGAGAACAGTGTCTAGTAAATGTTCATTCAAGGGTCTCCCATCAGCCGTCCAATAATTGAAGGTGTCCTGTGTGGATCGCTTCATGACGTTATGAGTACGGATCGCATCAAAGTGCTATCGATACAAAAGAGATGAGTACCTTTATGTAGATGTACAAAATATGTATCCGTGTCGAGCTACGGGTTCTAAGGGCAGATCACGACGAGTCGTGATCTACCCTTAGAACCCGGAGCGAGACTCTGATACATATTTTGTGCATCCACATAATGGCAATAATCATTTTATCTTACAATATATTGGACATTAGTCAAGAATGTGGACGAATATATAACGAACTATTTATTCGTACGAATGAACAAAAAAAAAAAGAAAAAAAAAGGAACTCACGCGAAAGGAACGTGCTTGTATTCGACCCCCTGATGCAAACATCTGTATCAGGGGGTCGGATACATGACAGTTGCGGAGTTAATACAGACAAAATACATGTTGGTTATAAGATAAAAGTCTGTACCTTCCCGAACTTCGTCGTCTTCCAGCAAAGCTTCATCGAAATCTAGATCGATATCAGGGATTTCATTGGCAACCAGACATATTTCTAGTGGCTTCGGAGTGGTGGCTGCAGCTGGACATGTGTCAAACAAACGTAACTCCTTTTGCCGGTCAGTAACTTGTCGGACGACGATATTGATATTAACCCTATCCACCATTAATGAGGGTTTTTACCTAAACATTTTTTTTATCAAACTGAGTCATTTGAGACTACTATACCCATCTTTCTCATAACATCAAAAAGGGAACTTCAGTGAGATAGTTAAAACAATTCCTCAGACACTCTGGGGTCATGGAATCTCATCTGGAAAAGCCACGATTCTCCAGAATCATAAAGTCTAGTATTACTATTGCTTTTGATATTCTTCTTATTATATTATTAGCTCACCTGACTGAAAGTCAGGGTGAGCTTTTCTGATCACTTTTCGTCCGGCGTCCGTCGTCCGTCGTGAAGGTGGTGTTTGGGCCTTTTTCTCCCAAACCACTGGCCGCATATTAATGAAATTTCATGTGAGCAGGTGCTATATAAGGGCATTTTGATTTTTTGTCAAATTAGGTTTCAGCTCATATTGAGCAGAGGGATGGGGCAAAAATGCTCCATTTCTTAAAAAATCTTCTCAAGAACCAGCAATAGCAGAAACTTGATATTTGGTATGCAGCTTCCTTTTGAGGTGTAGACTCAAGTTTGTTCAAGAGAAGTTTGTCGGGCATTATTTGCCTTCGTTATGGGAGGGGCAAAAATTTTGGCCACGCCTAAAATTTCTATTTTCAGAACCGTCAGGTCGATTTGAACCAAATTTGATATGAGGTGATAATGGGTCATAAGTAGTTGATTGATGCAAAAAAAAATTTTCTCATTGCCCCGTGGGAACCTCGGGAGCTAAAAATAGGAAAAACCTTAAAACTGCCATATCTCCAAAACTACACGGCACAGGGAATTCTTATTTTGTATAAAGCTTACTTTTAACTAGTAGAATAGAGTGGTTAAAAAAAATCCCTATTGGTTTGATCACAAGGTACTTTTTTCAGGACTTTGAAAAAGTGCTGAGTCAGCACTTTTTAACACTGTAGGCAATGGGAAAAAGATTAAAAAATCTTCTTCTCCAGATCCAGCAGGCAGAATCTTTTGATATTTGGTATGCAACATTGTAGGGTGGATCGGATTCAAGTTTGTTCAAATCGGCCCCCTGGGTTCATATTTGGGCTCAGTACAGGAGCCCGATTTCGAACTTAGTGCATTTCAGGCAAATTTCTTAAAAAATCTTCTCCAGATCGAGCAGGCAGAATCGTTTGATATTTGGTATGCAACATTGTGGGGGTGGATCTGATTCAAGTTTGTTCAAATCGGCTCCCTGGATTCATATTTGGGCTCACTATAGAAGCCCAAATTCGATCTTTGTGCATTTCAGACAAATTTCTTAAAAAATCTTCTTCAGATCGAGCAGGCAGAATCTTTTGATATTTGGCATGCAACATTGTGGGGTGGATCTGATTCAAGTTTGTTGAAATCGGCCACCTGGGTTTATATTTGGGCTCAGTATAGAAGCTCGAATTCGAACTTAGTGCATTTCAGGCAAATTTTTAAAAAAATCTTCTTCTCCAGATCCAGCAGGCAGAATCTTTTGTTATTTGTTATGCAACATTGTGGGGTGGATCTGATTCAAGTTTGTTCAAATAGGCCCTCTGGGTTTATATTTGGGCTCAGTATAGAAGCTTGAGTTCGATCTTAGAGCATTTCAGGCAAATTTCTTAAAAAATCTTCTTCTCCAGATCCAGCAGGCAGAATCTTTTGATATTCGGTATGCAACATTGAGGGATGGATCTGATTCAAGTTTGTTCAAATCGGCTCCCCTGGATTCATATTTGGCTCACAAAAGAAGCTCGAATTTGAACTTAGTGAATTTCAGGCAAATTTCTTAAAAAATCTTCTTCTCCAGATCCAGCAGGCAGAATGTTTTGATATTTGGTATGCAACATTGTGGGGTGGATGTGATTCAAGTTTGTTCAAATTGGCCCCCTTGATTCATATTTGGGCTCACTATAGAAGACCGAATTCGAACTTAATGCATTTCAGGCAAATTTCTTTGAAAATCTTCTTCTCAAGATCCAGCAGGCAGAATCTTTTGATATTTGGTATGCACCATGCTTAGGGGGTGAGATTCAAGTTTGTTCAAGCCAAGTCCCTAGGTCCACATTTGGACTCACTGTGGGAGCTTGAATTGTAACTTAGTTCAAAATGAGGAATTTTCTTTAAAAATCTTCTCAAGATCCAGCAGGCAGAATCTTTTGATATTTGGTATGCACCATGCTTAGGGAGTGAGATTCAACTTTGTTCAAGCCAAGTCCCTAGGTCCATATTTGGACTCACTGTGGGAGCCCGAATTATAACTTAGTTCAATATGAGGAATATTCTTTAAAAATCTTCTTTTTTTTTTTAGATCCACTGGTCAGAATCTTTGGATATTTGGTACAAGCTTTTCTTAGGAGGAGCAGATGCAACTTGTTGAAATCAATTCTCTGGGTTGATATTTAGGCTACCATGTCAGGTGAGCGCCCTCAGGCCCCTTGGGGCCTCTTGTATTACAATTACTTTGGGAAATTTCATTATTTTATTATATTACAATTACTTTTAAAAATGTACTAAATTTTACTTTATTATTTTTATTAGCTCACCTACATCTGTAAGATGTGGTGAGCTATTGTGATAACCTCGGGCGTCCGGCGTGTCCAATATTGTAAGATTTAATGTTAAGGTGAATTTCCCAAGCATCAGTGGGCTCTGGCCTTTGATATTGCATATGTAGGTTGTAGGGGACTATTAGAACAGTTTTTAACCCTGATACTACGACTTTTTTCCAAATTTCAGCTAAAATTTTCTGCCAAAAGTTGTTGTAAGAATTTGCGTTTAGGTGTTGTAAGAATTTGTGTTAAAGTCAGCTTTTGTGCAGATTGTGCTGGTTTAACTTCTCATTACTGTTGATTTTCATATTTCAATAACAACTGTAGGTATTAACCCTACTGTATGCAGAAATTTAACGAAAATTTTCTTTTTTTTCACTCAAAATTTTCATGTTTTTCTCGGACTTAGTAAATTTTAAGTTGTAAAACTGTGTAAACTTTATGTTTAGGTGAGTTGTGTTTCTATGTGTCTTTCCAAGCGATTAATATTCTACACTTGGGTTACTGAACTCCATTGCAGTAATATTTAACCCTCATTACATGCATATTTGAGGAATTTGAGGCTGATTTTCTGCCAAAACTTGTAAGAATTGGCGTTTAGGTGTTGTAAGAATTTGCGTTAAAGTCAGCTTTTGTGCAGATTGTGGTGCTTTAACTTCTCATTACTCTTGATTTTCATATTTCAATAACAACTGTAAGTATTACCCCTACTGTATGCAGAAATTTAACTGATTTCTTTTCTTTTTTTCAGTCACAATGTTCACGTTTTGTCTGACTTACTCAATTTTAAGTTCTAAAAATTTGTGTTAAGGTGAGGTGTTAACTCGACTGTATGCAGAAATTTAACGGAAATTTTCTTTTTTTTCAGTCAAAATTTCCATGTTTTTCTCGGACTTAGTAGTAAATTTTAAGTTCTAAAAGTTTGTGTTAAGGTGAGGTGTTAAGGTGAGTTCTCAAAGATCAGTGGGCTCAGGCCTTTGATATTGCATATGTAGGTTGTAGGGGACTATCAGAACAGTATTTAACCCTGATACTATGACCTTTTTCAAATTTCAGCTAAAATTTTCTGCCAAAAGTTGTTGTAAGAATTTGCGTTCAGGTGTTGTAAGAATTTGCGTTAAAGTCAGCTTTTGTGCAGATTGTGCTGCTTTAACTTCTCATTACTGTTGATTTTCATATTTCAATAACAACTGTAGGTATTAACCCTACTGTATGCAGAAATTTAACGGAAATTTTCTTTTTTTTCAGTCAAAATTTTCATGTTTTTCTCGGACTTAGTAAATTTTAAGTTGTAAAACTTTGTAAACTTTGTGTTTAGTTGAGTTGTGTTTCTATATGTCTTTCCAGGCGATTAATATTCTACACTTGGGTTACTGAACTCCATTGCAGTAATATTTAACCCTCATTACATGCATATTTGAGGAATTTGAGGCTGATTTTCTGCCAAAACTTGTTGTAAGAATTAGCGTTTAGGTGTTGTAAGAATTTGCGTTAAAGTCAGCTTTTGTGCAGATTGTGGTGCCTTCACCTCTCATTACTGTTTATTTTCTCATTTCAATAACAACTGTAAGTATTAACCCTACTGTATGCAGAAATTTAACTGATTTCTTTTCTTTTTTTTCAGTCACAATGTTCACGTTTTTGTCTGACTTACTCAATTTTAAGTTCTAAAAATTTGTGTTAAGGTGAGGTGTTAAGGTGAGTTCTGTTTCTATGTGTCTTTCCAGGCAATTGATATTGTACGCATGGGTTACTGAACTACATTGCGGTAACGTTGCGCCCTTATTACATGCATATTTGAGGAATTTGACGGGGATTTTTGGGACTTATATTCATATTCTTTAAAAAAAAAAATGTTTAACTTTTTTTTGTTATTATTTAATACTTTTTCATACTTGTTACTAGTAACATTAAGGCTTATTTTAGTTGTTGATGTGATGTATTTTTGTTGGGACTTATAGTCACTTTCTTGAACGAATGTTTTTTCCGCAACTCCTCTTTAACCAATGAATGTACTTCAATTAAAATTTCAGTGATTTATGAAAGCCTTTCCTAATTCTTATTTATGATTTAATATCTGGCCTCACGATTCATATTCTTAATCATAAACATTTCTAAAAGATGTATCCAATGATTCTATGTTGAATTGATATATAATAAATGCAGAAATATAGACTTTCCAAAGCCATCACATAAACCACATTAATCATTTGATGCCTAGTTAATGATTTATATTAACTAAATATTAGGCATGTTACATTGGAACGACATTATCAAGCGCGAATGTAGGTGAGCGTTGGGATGTAACATCCCTCTTGTTACATTTGTTACTTAATCAAATTTCATGCAGAAATTTGTTCCCATAATTCAGATCACGGCATGCATTAAGAGACCTAAAGCTTCTGCATGATATGCTGTCTTCAATTCATAGAGAGTTTTTAAAAAAAAATGAAAGTATCACTGACACTGTAGCTCAACTTGACAAACTTGAACTTGGTAAGTTATAAGTGGAAATGACAAAATTGAAGAGAAGGTGGCCTCAGCGCTCAGAAAAAAAACATCGACAAGGGGCGAGCAGCTTTAGTACACTCCAACTTATTTGCCCAGCACAAGCAAAGTTAGCACTGATGTAGGACCCTGCGAAGCTTCGAGATTCCATTCTATTTCGAATCTTAAGATTCTGTTCGGTCCGATTCGAATCGGCTTCACGATTCGTTTACATTCAAATCTTTTCACTGGAATATAGCTTGGCATCAGTCATCCTGGTCGTCTCACAATACGTACAATTCTGTTGGAAGTTGTACATAAATAATATTGAAAATATGGACCGAGTGTCATTTCCGCTATCTAAACAGAAACAACATCTGTACCCAATCCATAAGCCATGCTAATTCCTGCTCACGAGACTCTACCACTGTTGTAAAAAAATATATTGAAGTTTCCAAGCAATATCACCGATGAGTTGTTGCTAGCGGCTAGTCCTGTGTAATGCCTAGTGCCGATGATTCTCGCACCCGTTTCTGATTTTGAACTGTAATCCTCATTGGGCAATATTCCAACTACCTCACCGAGGCATGCCTTCGACGAAGGCATGTCTTGGTGATGTGGTTTGAATCTTTTATCAGTCGGGACTTGAACCATCACAGACGGAACAAATCCGGTCTACAGCACCCATCTTCCCCCAGACGGCCATCTTCAAGACGCGCTTAAATCGATTCGAGATTCGAGTTATAGACCCCATTCGATTTGAAGCGAAAATGGATGATTCGGAGGCGGGGGTCCTATATTAGTTGAAGGCATCATACAATGCATATCATTAACGTACTGTGTGCCTCAGAGAACATTATCCATTTTGCTTCCAATTTGGTACTTTGGATCAAGTGGTCTCCCCATGGACACAACGCAGTCTGTGTAGGTCAGACGCGAACCTACAACCTTTCGATCCGAAGTCCAGTGCGCTAGTCATTGAGCACCACGCTACCAATAGTGTTCTCAAGAACACCCTTAATAATTTAATTGGATCATAAAACCACATCCATTAATGCAAGCCAGTGACGGAATAGTGTCTAGTGTCGACTGTCTGTCGTCTCGTATGTTTCTTACACTTCGTTCATTTTTGTGTATGAATGCACGATAATCTGCGTTGGTCCAACTTGGCACAAATCTTACTTCAGATGTTTTCTGAACAGGTTTGAATTTCAAGATTAGGGTTTTAACCCAGGAACGGTAATTTCACGATATGCGAGGAATATTTTTAACACAACCAAGAATCATAAGTTCTGAAATTCAGTCCCGATACCGGGAGCATTTATAGACCACAATATGGAATCAAACCTTTGATTTCCGATTCTAGTCAAAGAACTCACCGTGTATCAAAGCGGCTGTATCAAAGCGGACTGTAGTAGTTAGTGGCTCAAATGGTCTCAGGTGAAGTAAGGGACAGCTCTGTGGGGTGTTCTATTGGAGTGGGATACGTTTTAAGTTGTTAATATTGGGGATGCGGACCGGACCGCAAAAAACGGTACAGTCCGCGGTCCAGGGCCGGAAGGCGAACTGGACCGGACCGCCGCCATTGGACCGCGTTGGATCGGTCCACACATGGCGGTCCGGTTCGCAGACTTTAATACATAGATGTATGTCTTGCTTTAGCACTGGGGTTATCTAGTACGGAAATCCGAAGCTCCAATCACCAGTCAATTGGCCAAATACACAGTGTCGTAAATGTCTGGTGTGAGATCTCATAACAGCTCGTCAGATACATTCTTTGATGTCGGTGACATCAAACGACAATGACTACCGAGTACCGCCTCTGTCTTTTGTTTCCACCGACTTCAGAGAATGCCCTGATTGGAACGCGTTTGGCTTAGTTACAAACTAACAATCTTCAATCACGACGATGTCACATGTCAAACATTCACTGACTTGAGTGTTGGGAAGTTGGCAGATGCCAGATGGTTCCAAATAAATCATTTGTAATTCTGTAACTCTACCTTTCGGTCGTTTGTTTAAAATATAGCATAATCAGTTGTTAAAATTTAAAATAATAATGGAGCCTTCTAGAGAGTCGGATGATACTCAGTCTAGTGAAATTAGTGAATCGTCCACTAATTCTAGTACAGCGACAAGTACAGAAATGATATAAAAACACAGGGCACTACGGGACTCGCACCTGGCAAAATATTCTTTCCCAGTATAAGGGTATTTGTATTCAGAAAAGACTGATGCGGCTGGTGTTTTCCGATGTGTAAAATGTGAGGAAAAAAATAAAGAAAGGTGGTGGTGGCCAGTCCAACTTAAAAAAAGAAAACATTTTAAGAGGCACCATAAATTCAATACAGTGATTGAACCATCAGCTAAAAGACACACGTCCATGTTGAACTATGTAAAAAAGACATCCTCAACTGCATCATCATCCGAATCTATCCCGCTTCCACAAGGAATTGCAGTCGGTTAATCCGAGTTCGGGTCAGAAGAATACTAAAAGAAAGATCGCTGAGATCATTTGTTCAGATATTCAGCCTGTATCTATAGTGAATGACCCTGGATTTCTAAGTTCTCTCACACATTAAATCCAAGATTCATAGTTCCTTCGAGAGACAGAATGGACAATGAGATCACAAAACTATACTACGATAGGAAAGCTACAGTGCAGAAACTATTTGGAAAGAACATCACATACTTCTGTACTACTTTTGATATATGGACATCTAAGGCAATGCATTCATATATCAGTTTGAATGTACATTTCATATCAAATTCATGGGAATTAGAGAGTGTTAGACTTGGAGCTGTATCTTTTCCTGGAGAACACTCAGGGGAACGTATCGCTGACAAAGTACCCGAAATGTTGGACACATGGGAGCTGCCAACAGACAAGTTAGTATCGGCAACATGAGACAATGTCCATTCGAACATCAAATGTTGCAGAGAGACTTCTTACATGTTGAACGATTTCTATGCCTCGGCCATGTTTTGAACTTAGCTGTACAAGATGGGCTTAATGTGCGGGGAGTAACTGAGGCCATAGACCAGTGTAAGAAACTGGCAATGCATTTCCACAAGAGCAAGGTCCTGCTTGATAAAATGGAGGCTGTACAACGAGAAAAGAAACAAACTTAAGACATTGTGCCTCATTGAAGATGTATGTCCCGATGGACCTCAACATATCTAATGTTGCCAATACTTTTGAAACTTAGAGACAGTATAACCACCATTGTAGATGATACCCTACCACAAAGGAATGCTCCAAAACCCACTAACTCCCCCACTGAAGTTGAGTGGAATCTCGACTCCGAGCTAATTTCACTACTACGACCATTTTATTATGTGACAGTTTGGATGAGTTGCTCTTCGTATGTGACAATATAGACGGTTGGGCCAGCTGTAGCAATGTTATGGCAACCCTTGGAAACAAAAGTAAACGACCCGCCTGGAATGAATGTCAGGAACACACAAAACCGAAGATGAACAAATACTTCGATATGAAAGATGCAGAAAATCAGTGGACATCAGGTAATATGTGGACCCTCGTGTGCTTTCGGTCGCAAATTGGAAGCGAGATCGAATATTGAGGCAAAGGTGACATCAGAACTTACGGGGTTAATCGTGTGTTAACCCGTTACCTAACCTGAAAAGCAGACGACACTTGCAAAAATAATTCTTGAGTAACTAATTTATTTAATTTTTTGTCTCAAAAACATAGGTTATGACCCCTCGTTGGAACGAGCTCGACGAGCTCGTTCCAACGAGGGGTCATAACCTATGTTTTTGAGACAAAAAATAAAAAAAATAATGTAAATTAATTGGCGATTTTTGAGAATAGCGCTGACCGGTTTTGGCCGTTACGTTGGGTAAAGGGTTAATCGAGTGTATAAACGCGCAGGCATCAGATACTTGTGGAAGTGATTCTGTGGTGCCCGGTGTTGGGCATCTGACAGCACCGACGCCATGCGAAGAGAAAGGACATGGTACGATGCTTCGAGCAAACGTGTCACGTAATTCGAGCAATGCAGACATAGCAATGACAAAAATAAATAGGAACAATGCCTTGCCGTGCGCTGATACTAAACCACTTGATTGGTGGAAGTTACATGAAGATACGCCTCCATACGTGTCTGAATTGGTGAAAAAGTTGATGTGCGTTGTTGCTACTAGTGTGCCAAGTGGGTGCTTGTTCGGTGGTACAAGAGACATTATTACTTCAATACGAAATCGTCTATTACCCGATACAGTAACTAAGTTATCATTTTTGCATGACAATGTTGGGAAGCGCCACCTTCCCCAATACCCGCGGATGCGCAGTTTGTGCAACTGCGGGAATTGCGAGCGTCTCATCCAAGAAGGTTTTGAAAACCTATGAAAGGCCTGACTGACAAGAAATACAAGTGTATTATGTTTCCTGTTTATGTGACTCCCGTGTGACAATCAACAATCAACATGATGCAACAAGTTAACAATTGCAAGTGTTTTGGGATTAGTTTTCTGTTTATAATTGCACATTGGCAAACGACCAGTTTACAATAATTATGCATAGCAGATTACACAAGTATGAGACGATAGTTATAGTTTTATTCTGGTTGGGGTAAATGGTCAAGCGACGATGTAGTTTACAATATACATTATCGATTACAACAAGCCGTTTTATAAAGTCAAACATTGCCGCTTTGGAGGTTTGATGTTTAGCGGGACAATTTCTAAAACGCATTTCATACAGCCATCTTCTCTTACTTGACACCTTGCATCCAGGACAAAACATCTCCGAAATGACAATGTCTGAAATTACGAAACCGCTTATACAATTACCATGTTCTCGACATTTGGGCCTATTTCTAACACATTGGGTAATTTGGGTAATACCCAATGTGTCAGATATGGGCCAAAATGTCGAGAACATGGTAGTTGTGTAAGTGGTTTCGTAATTCCAATGGGTAATGGCATGCATATTGCTAGTGACAATGAGTGATGTCAGACAAGATTGCGAATTAGGAATTACCATGTCAAGTTGTCAACTAACCCTCATAGGCTCATATACATTTCAGTGTACTGACGACAGGTTGTAAATCACGATATACATGTAGCCTATGGTTGGCAATATATAACTCCAAGTCACTACATCCAATACCGAATACCGGTACACATACCTGCATGTCGGAAATTGACCAATCTATCTGAAATATGTTGGTGCCAATGCTGAGAACAAAACTTTCTTAGCATTGTCACCTGAGATTTTTTGAAACGAGTTTGATGAATTTGATTCACAACGAGCCTTTAGGCGAGTTGTGAATCGAATTCATCAAACGAGTTTCAAAAAATCTTATATCCAAACATCACGAGTTAAAGATTCTGTATATCACATGAATTTTTGAATGCTTTTTACACTTTTTATTTAATTCATTGTCGCTAAATTCTCCCAGAACAACCGACAATCAGTTCGTTGGCTCAGACGCTTCACAACATTACGTCATGAATGCGCTTTACTTGCACCTGTTGTCGTAATTGACGTCATGTGAACTGCACAAGAATACAATGATGCTGCTATGGGACCACGCGCCGATTAGACACTAGTTGATAATCAGGAAATAAGACATGGGTTGTTGCGTCGAAATTAACGACGTTTCATGTGATATATTGTATTATAAAACATACACAAGTTACCAAGCTTGTCTGCCAGATGGCAGTAACTTGATGCTTTCTTTAACAGAAACGTCTATATTTATTCATTCATTTATTGGTGTTTAAGGTCACATACGTATGCACAGTGGCTAATCGTCACCGTGACAGTTTTACGGGTGGAGGAAGCCGGAGTACCCGGCGAGAACCCCCGAGCATCGATGAGCAACTGTCAGCTCCTCAACATCCCAGCTCTGTTCAAGCTCCACTCAAGCAGGGTTACAGCGGTTGAAGACATGTGCAACATCGACGTGCAGTACGTCCTAGTACACCGCGTCATCGTGCCCCCATGTAGGCAACCGGGATAAAGTACCTTGCCCAACGACACAACGCGGGTCATCCCGGACGGGGATCGAACTCGGTACCTCTAGCATGTGCAGGATAGGGGGAAACGTGAACTACGGGCTCCACAGTCTACCACTGAGCCATCGCGCTCTCTCAAACGTGTATATCAATTCAGTCATTATAAAATATCTTAAATAAAGCAAATGTGTTAAAATCTTAATTTGGTATTACTAAAAGTAAGATTTTAACACATTTCACTTCATTCAAGGTATTTTATAATGATTGGACCGGTCCGAAACCGGTCCAGGCAAGAATATCGAACCACTAGGGATGGACCGGACTGAACCACCTCTCCCCTGGACCGGACCACCACAAAAGGACAGGCCCGGTCCGCATCCCTACTTTGAACCCGCGAGGTCGCTTTACCGGTCCGGGAACATGATACTTCATAATTGCATTAAGAAGGATGGCTGCTAAGTTAATCTGTGGAGGAGACCAATCAATATTTTCGAAGCGCTGCCCTAAGGTTGCGCGTTGAACATACTCATTGCTCTACCCCTAAACAATGAATATGGACTCTTCTAAATGCTACCATTGAACTCGCATGGATGATACAATTAGGGTTCGAGCTGCAACTTCGAAGAGTTAGCATCTCGCTTAGTCCAGTCAATCAAGTCAAATTATTCCCCAACCACAAGAAATTGCTATACAAATGTTTTTATTATTTTTGGACAGGAATTAGTATGCAATATCGCATATGAAAAATCCCTATTAATTCCATCACGGGAAAATGGTTATTTTAGGGTGAAAACATTGAAAAATTCAGTAAAATCAGAGAAAGTTGGAATTTGCTCAATACTCATTAAAAAAGTTCAAACAATAATCATTCCGTGCTACTTAGATCAAACTAGCCGTGTACAATATTATACTTGAAATCCCAATTACTGAACACAAGGAAATGTGTAATTTTGGGGTGAAAATTGTGAAAAAGTAAATAAAATGTAGGACAATTTGAATTTCATCACTACACACTAAAAACTGAAGTGTTAGAACTGACACTTTCAAGGTGTTGAACCCATTCTAACTCTTAGTGTTTGATTTTAACACACAAAGTGCAATGCTTTAAGCACTTAGACATTACAATCGTCAGACATCTGAAACTTGAATGGATGGCACTTCCCATGTGTCTAGCATTGGTTGTTCTTGCAGAATCGTCCATAATTTGATTTGCGCTTGGTGGGTACATAATTAAAAGGACACAACGCAGATGACGCGGATCAGGCTCGAGAGTTCGAGCCTGATCCGCGTCATCTGCGTTGTTTCCTTTTAAGTGTCACGACATTACACTTGTCAAGTGGTATTATTGTCAACACCTGTCAAGTTCTGGGATATCTACACTTGAACAAAGTGCTAGTTCAGCACTTAGTAAGTGTTAAATACAGCACTTCAAGTGTAGTTTTTAACACTTTAGTTTTTAGCGTGTACTCGTTCAAATAGTTCCAAGAACAAACACTGTCATCGTATTATATACTAAATCGGTTTGATTGATACCTTTGTTAAACTCCAAATCAATGGTAGCAAGAAGATTTGATTTTGTGGGTAAACCGTTTTAAAAATTACGGTTGTATATCATCAATGTCATATAAATAACAAATATAACATAATAACTGCTGCAGTGTCAATGCAGATAATCTAGAGATCTGATAAATCGTTCTGCCGCTATGCAAAATCAGATTTCTAGATTATCTACATTGACATTGTAGCAGTTATTATTTTCCTGACATTTCTCACACGCATTCTCTATTGGCGAAGAGGAAAGCAAGGATATACAGGTAGGCATGTACAGAAATCATACAAATAAACTTAAGACAAAGGGGAAAAGGATATTCAGTCTGTTAAAACTACTTGAAAGTAATAGCCTCAACCAAGTGTTCGTTGGAAAAACCGTTTGGGAGAGGGTGGGATTACCAAGTATAACATATGGGACGGATGTGATCACTCAAAATCAAACAGAAGTGAGGAACTTGGAAGCTCTACACAGTGATGCCAGTTAGAGACAGAATAGATATGGGAAAATTATGCTACCTAAATTATCTGGAAAACCCCCAAACAACACATAGTGTAAAATGACGTTTAATCATGTATGGAACCATAACATTCAGAACGGATGGATACTCCAGAGTAGGGAACTAAAGGAAAATTACTCCATAGACCGAAGAGTTTTTGGAAGGTGGCCTAAAGCATTGCAGTAGCCTTATCGGGGGAAGAGTGCTGAATGATTGCAATAGAAACTGGCCGAGCTGGAATTAGGACCAAGAGCTCTTTAGACGGTTTGTGCAAAAAAGATGCCACTTCCTTTGCGGGGTACCTAGATGGATCTTATGGGGAGTCTTTGTTGTTTAAAGTGAAATCGAAGTCACTGGAGTTGATGGGGAGAATCGGGAAAGGAGAGGAAAGAGTGTGCCAAATGTGTAATTTAGGAGTAACGGAGACCCCGGGACACTTCATTCTAGAATGCCCCAAATATTTGCCTATAAGAACAAGACTCCGTACAATACTAATGGAAAACTGGGGTGAAAACCTGAAGGATTAGTGGATGAGGAATAACATGAGGAAAAGGGTAAATTTTATAGTTAGGGAGATCGAGAAAGCGCCGATGCGTGGAATTATGAAACCATTTTTGACTGAATGCTGGGACATTAGGAGGGAGAGAGGGGAGGAATAGCCCGGCAGTGAACAGGATTATTGTAGGCCTCCTCGTTGGAGGACCGCGACAAATTAGCAGAGTGCTGAAGAATTATTATTATTTGAACAGATGAGTCTTTTACGGCAACTACACCTTGACGACTCGCAACCTCTAGCATTGTTACATCTTATCATCTTCAGCAAGGTCTTTATTGGTGATGGTGGAAGGAGAGTGGTGATGGCAAACACGTTCTTTCTTTCACTTACCATTTTAGTATTTATTATTTAAGATAAGTGTTACATTGTTCAAATCTTGAAATCGCCAAGTTTGCATAACTTTATGTAACCATCACTTTTAGCGCGTGCGTGATCCACCGAAACGTAATTAACTAGAAATACGTTGTAACTCCATGGAAATTTCTCAATCCATCATTGACATTGGGAGAGGTTGAACGTTTGGGCTGTGAAGCTGTGGTGTTGGCGATTGGAGGGAAAGAAACTGAAAATCTCCATATTTGTCGACATACAGTGTCATCGCCTTGATATTTCGTTGAGCCAGAAAACCTACCCGTGCACAGTCTGCTGTGAAGCTCTGTTATAGTTTACCAACACACCATTAAGTGCAAATTTGGTCACGGAGAAGTGCAGAAACTTGTCAGTGGTGGTGAAAAATTCCAGATGGAAAGTTTGTGCCACTCAGCCCTGACCTTCCGCCTGCACGAAAGACCTTGCTAGAGATGATAAGATGTAACTGTGCCACAGGTTGCGAGACGTCAAGGTGTAGTTAACCCCCCTCCCCCCTCTCCCCCCCCCCCCCCCTACCCCAAACTCGCCTGTTCAAATACGTGTGGGAAATGCCAGGAAAATAATAACTGCTGCAATATCCATGCAGATAATCAGGAAATCTGATTTCGCATAGCGGCAGAACCATTTATCCTATCTCCAGATTATCTGCATGGACATTGCAACAGTTATTATTTTATATTTATTATTTATATATGACATTGATAGACAAGGCCAAATAAAAAAAATGAATTGATTCTCAGGCAATGTTTTTTTTCAAATCAGTGAGGGAGGAAGGATTTTATTTTATTTTTTTTTATTTTGTTTTTTTCGTGTAAAGGGTTGAGTATACTCAGTAAATCTTTTTGCTGTCTTTCCACTTGAAAAAGAGAAAAGGTTGTATTTTTGTGTAATTATAGTATACCTTTTATAACTAACTGCCGTAACAACAGCTAAAAGGATTTGTATTTTATTGTTCTTTTTAATGGTATAGATCTGTCAAACATGATCCATTAGAATAGGCCCCAGTAACCAATGCTTGGGGTAGTAGTCCTTTAAAATGGGAAACATGGCTCTAAATGATTGGTTAAACTTGAGTAAGTTTATATCTGTGTTGCAGCCATTATTAGCCATTGTGCAGAAATATATGACCCCAAACACCAGCAAATAAATAAATAATTAAATCATGATCCAGTATATCAGAATTTGCCTTGTTACAGTTTATGGGAGAGTGCCTCTGGGCACTCTCCCATAAACTGCAACAAGAAAAACCAATTTACTGCAAACACAGCTAATTAATTATATTTCGAGAAATGTGAAAAAATGACCATTCCAAGTTTTCACAAATTCTTAAAAAAACATGACATAATAAAAATGTCTAAGGGGGAGGTTCAAATCCAGTGAGGGAGGGCCTGAGAATCAAAACATTATTTTTTTTAGCCTGACGGTAATTTTTAAAACATTTTACCCCCAAAATCACATTTTTCTTGCTACCTTTGATTTGGAGTATAAGAGAGGTATTTGTGTTTGTGCTTGGAACTGTTTGAACGAGTAGTGGTGAAATTCCAATTTTCGTATATCTTATTTACTTTTCACAATATTCACCTCAAAACTGCTCATTTTCTTGTGTTCAGTAATTGGGATTTCAGCTGTAATATTGTACGCGATTATTTTGATCTACGTACCACGGAAATGATTGTTGTTTGAAATCTTTATCAGTATTCAGCAAATTCCAATTTTCGATGATTTTATTGTCTTTTTATATGTTTTTACCCCAAAATAACCATTTTCTCGTGATGGGATTAATGGGTATATTTCATATGTTATTTTGCATACTAATTCCTGCCCCAAAACAGTACAAACATTTGTTTAGCAATTTCTTGGTGGTTGGGGTATAATTTGACACGACACTTTTTATTTTCTCGCGAAGAAATAAGTCATCAAAAATATAATTTCCCATTGTGGGATTTGGGGGGATTTTTAGTATGTTGTTATTTAGACAAATATGCTTCGCTTAAAAGCAAAATCTTTTGTATAGCAATTCCTTGTGGGTTAAGTATCAATTTGGCTGGACTTGTGGAAACGAACTCGGCAGAAAACCGGGAAATTTTCACTGAGCTTCGTATCAGCAATCATAAGTTAGCGACTGAGAAAGGGCGACATTATCAATCGCCGAAGCCTGTTAGGATATGTACTCACTGTGAAGCTAACTCTGGGAAAATAGAAAACGAATTCCATTTTCTTATAGAATGTTCACATTATTCAGAGCTTCGATAAGAGCTATTTGTTCTGATCAACAGTGAGATCGACGGTTTTAGTGATCTGAGTAAACTTGAGAATTCAAATTTATATTTGAAAATAGAACCTCCAGCTTATGCCAAAAAATGATCCGGGATTTTTTTCGCCAGACGATTATGATATGTTTACCTAAACATATTTTTATTTGTCAATACAAAAAAGCAAATGAGGATCGAAGGACAAGGGCTATTCACATAGAACACCCTTCGCTCCCTTTTGCATGAATATAGATTATACAAATGGCGGTTAGATAAACAAAATAAATGGCATAAAAGGAATAAAAAAAAGTCAAAAAAGAAACCTGAAAAAAGATTTTAAAAAAAGTTGACTCTGTATTGTTGGTGTCCCCCCCCCCCCCCCCCAAACACACACACACCCCAAGCTCTCGACGTCCCTTCCTATTTAGCCCTAATTCAATTCCCAAAACGGTAATATCAGCGCAAATAATAATAATAATAATAATAATAATAATAATAATAATAATCACTCCAGACCTGGATAACATTTGTACAGGTCAGGTGAAATAGTCACTCGATGACGAACCTCTGAGTATTTTTTATAAACCTTTGTACGGCCAAAAAAAAAAAAGAATCGAACAAATTGGGATCTCCAAAGAGAATAACATTCAATTGAATTGGATCGATACTGAGATCTGATAATCTCTCGAACAGGTCACACCGTGCCCGACTATAAAGTGGACAAACAAGAAAGAAGTGTTCTGCGTCTTCCAGGTGGTGACCACAAAGACAATCGTGCTGAGCGGAAATATAGTAACTGTTGGCAAATTTGTCCCATTTAAATCGCTGCAGCCTACCCTCAGTTTACAATGAAAGATATTAAAGTTTCGTTTGCCTACGTTAGTAGTATGTCAGGTACATATGAGGGATGGTTTGGGGGACCTCGGAAGTGACGTCTTGTCACGTGACCCAGTGCCGCCATGTTGTGTTGCCATGGTAACCCGCGTAAGCGGCCATCTTGTGACGTCATCTCCATAGTGATACGTGGTGTGAGTGCGCATGCGCAGCACGTGTTGTTAGGGTGATACGTGTTTCCGACCTCCATTTTGTATACTGGAGGCCGCCATCTTGGTTTCTATGGCAGCACGTGATTGCTATGTTACCTAAGGCCTACAATAGGACAGGAATATGTTCGGAGGGTATGTTCGATTGAATCGGAGTATTTTCTGGAAGGACTTCCCTGAATAATTACCACAAACAACCCTAAAACTTGTATTATTTCGAATTCTTCCAGAATTCTCTGCTTCAATCTATATATGCAATAGTTATCGTTTATCTGGCCATGTTCCTTTATTCTAGAGTATACTCCAGTAGCGTAGAAGAGCCTATCAACTGGAGCAGTTTACCTTATTATTGCTATATTTAACAATTTCTGGTCTATTCCTGTTAGTTCTGATCCTATTCTAAGTACTCTTGTTGTTTCATTTATCTAGATTATAACTAACCAATCAGATTGCTTGATTTCCCATAATCTGTATGCAGGTTTATCTCCCTTGTGTATAACAAAAGACTACATCCAATGGCCATATCCCATGGAATCCCATTTTTTGCAAAACACCTGTGGCTATGGAATCCCTTTTTTGTCGTATGAGGCCATGAGGGCTATGTAAAAGCCCTCAATGAGTCCTCATTTATTATCCCTCATACCCTCATTGTATTTTGAGGTTATGAGGACCTTGAAAAATCCCTCAATGAGGTATAATTTACTACGACTCTTAGCCTCATTTCAGTATTTAACAGGTATATCCGGGGGCGCGGTGGCTCAGTTGGTAGAGGTGCAGGCTGCAAGCCGAGAGGTCCTCGGTTCAAATCCCACCTGCGGCAACCGCGTTGTGTCATTGGGCAAGACACTTCACCCCCATTGCCCACGTGTGGGCACGGTGACGTTGTGTACTAAGGCGTACTGCACGTCGATGGTGCACCTGTCTTCAACCAATGCTAACCCTGCTTGTGTGGAGTTGGTATGTTGGGGAGCTGACAGTTGCTCGCCGTTGCTCGGTGGTTCTCCGGCTTCCTCCACCCATAAAACTGTCACGGTCATGGTTAGCCATTGTGCAGAAATATGTGACCTTAAACACCAATAAATAAATAAATATAAATAAATAAATAAATAAATAAATAAATAACAGGTATATCCTATGGAATCCCATGTTGGAAAACGCCTGTGAAATCCCTTTTTGTCGTATGAGGCCATGAGGGCTATGTAAAAGCCCTCAATGAGTCCTCATTTATTATCCCTCATAGCCTCATTGAATTTTGAGGTTATGAGGACCATTAAAAATCCCTCAATGAGGCATAATTTACTACGACTCTTAGCCTCATCTCGGTATTTGAGGATACCCATGGCCTGGTATTGTATTATTCGAGGATACCTATCGAGGATACCTTTTATAGTATACTTATCTGAGGATACTGTATAGGCTGTACATATCCCTATAGGTCTCTTGCTGGCCCTTAGTACTATTAATCCACCTGATGCTTTATGTTATCCTATGACTGGTATAGGTAGTATGCAATGCTAGGCATAGGGTATTGTGGGTAGGGGTACTGCCTGGTAGTTTAGACCGGTACTATAGTATGGCGGTATATACACCTATAGGCCCCTGTTAGTGCTTGGTACTATTAACCAACCAACCGATTGCTTTGTTTTATTATATGGCTGGTATATGTAGTACGTTATGGTAGACCTAGTGATTTTGTGAGGGTGGGGGTGGGGGGGGGGGGGTATGCTTGGTAGTTTAGAACGGTAGTATAGCATAGGCTGTACATATCCCTGTAGGTCTGTTGCTGGCCCTTGGTACTACTGATCCACCAGATGCTTCATGTTATTGAGCGGTATTCTAGGGGTGGGGTCAATGCCTAGTAATACAGAACGGCAGCAGAGTATGGTTGGTATATTCCCCTATAGGTCCCATCCTAGCCGTTCATAGTATTAACCTACCAAATGATTTGTATCATCCTGTTACTGGTAAGGTGGTACGTAATACCAGTTGTTCCTACCTTATTCCGAATACTTTTGTTGTTTCATTTATCTAGATCATTTATTTTAATTATAATTAGATTGCTTGATTTCCCATAACCTGTACTTAATCGTACAGAGTTATCTCCCTTCTGTATAATAAAAACCTATATCAATGGCAATATTCCCGGCACCCCAATTTCGGCACCCCTTTTTTGAAAATCATATGGCCTTCGGCACCCCTTTTTTCTGAAATGAGGATAAGAGTCGTATTAAAAATCCCTCATTGAGGGATTTTTAATACGACTCTTATCCTCATTTCAGAAAAAGGGGAGCCGAAGGACATAGGTTTTTCAAAAAGGGGTGCCGAAACTGGGGTGCCTTCTGGAGAATCCTTTTTTTGTCAAATGAGGATAAGAGTCGTAGTAAATTAGACCTCATTGAGTGATTTTTAATACGACTCTTATCCTCATTTCAGAAAAAATGGATTCTCCAGAAGGCTCCACAGTTTCGGCATCCCTTTTTGAAAAACATATGGCCTTCGGCACCCCTTTTTTCTGAAATGAGGATAAGAGTCGTATTAAAAATCCCTCAATGAGGGGTTTTTAATACGACTCTTATCCTCATTTCAGAAAAAGGGGTGCCGAAGGCCATATGCTTTTCAAAAAAGGGGTGCCGAAATTGGGGTGCCGGGAATATTGCCATTGATATAGGTTTCTATTATACAGAAGGGAGATAACTCTGTACGATTAAGTACAGGTTATGAGAAATCAAGCAATCTAATTATAATTTATATAAATGATCTAGATAAATGAAACAACAAGAGTACTCGGAATAAGGTAGGAACTACTGGTATTACGTAACACCTTACCAGTAACAGGATGATACAAATCATTTGGTAGGTTAATACTATGAACGGTTAGGATGGGACCTATAGGGGAATATACCAACCATACTCTGCTGCCGTTCTGTATTACTGGGCATTGACCCCACCCCCAGAATATCGCTCAATAATATGAAGCATCTGGTGGATCAGTAGTACCAAGGGCCAGCAAGAGACCTACAGGGATATGTACACCCTATGCTATACTACCGTTCTAAACTACCAAGCATTACCCCCCACCCTCACAAAATCACTAGGTCTATCATAACGTACTACATATACCAGCCATATAATAAAACAAAGCAATCGGTTGGTTGGTTAATAGTACCAAGCACTAACAGGGGCCTATAGGTGTATATACCGCCATACTATAGTACCGTTCTAAACTACCAGGCAGTACCCCTACCCACAATACCCCTATGCCTAGCATTGCATACTACCTATACCAGTCATAGGATAACATAAAGCATCAGGTGGGTTAATAGTACTAAGGACCAGCAAGATACTCGATAGGTATCCTCGAATAATACAATACCAGGCCAAGGGTATCCTCAAATACCGAGATGAGGCTAAGAGTCGTAGTAAATTATGCCTCATTGAGGGATTTTTAATGGTCCTCATAACCTCAAAATTCAATGAGGCTATGAGGGATAATAAATGAGGACTCATTGAGGGCTTTTACATAGCCCTCAAGGCCTCATACGACAAAAAGGGATTCCACAGGCGTTTTCCGAAATGAGATTCCATAGGATATACCTGTTAAATACTGAAATGAGGCTAAGAGTAGTAGTAAATTATACCTCATTGAGGGATTTTTCAAGGTCCTCATAACCTCAAATTTCAATGAGGGTATGAGGGATAATAAATGAGGACTCATTGAGGGCTTTTACATAGCCCTCATGGCCTCATACGACAAAAAAGGGATTCCATAGCCACAGGTGTTTTGCAAAAAATGGGATTCCATGGGATATGGCCATTGGATATAGTCTTTTGTTATACACAAGGGAGATAACCCTGCATACAGATTATAGGAAGTCAAGCAATCTGACTGGTTAGTTATAATCTAGATAAATGAAACAACAAGAGTACTTAGAATAGGATCAGACCTAACAAAAACAGACCAGAAATTGCTAAATATAGCAATAATAAGGTAAACTGTTCCAGTTGATAGGCTCTTCTACGCTACTGGAGTATACTCTAGAATAAAGGAACATGGCCAGATTAACGATAACTATTGCATATATAGATAGAAGCAAAGAATTCTGGAAGAATTCGAAATAATACAAGTTGTCGGGTTGTTTGTGGTAATCATCCAGGGAAGTCGTTCCAGAAAATACTCCGATTCAATCGAACATACCCTCCAAACATACCCCTGTCCTTTTGTAGGCCTTAGGTAACATAGCAATCACGTGCTACCATAGAAACCAAGATGGCGGCCTCCAGTATACAAAGTGGACGACGGAAACACGTATCCCCCCACCGAGGTCCCCCAAACCATCCCTCATATGTACCTGACATACTACTTACGTTAAAATACAGAGGGGGTTTATACATAGTTCTTGAAATGTGATTTTTAAGAACGGCAAGGGTGGGGCTGCTGCGAACCGCCTCTTGCAAACCATTCCAAAACTCGACGCAAGAAGGAAACAAAGATCGTCTGCATAGTTCAGTCCTTAAATTATATGGCGAATCATTTAACGAATTACAAAGTGAGTATTGCGATCTTTCGGACACTAATTGAGGTAACAGTTCGCTTAAAAAATGGGGGACATCGCCGCGGACTATTTTGTAAAATATACTCATTTTGTGGATATGACGTCTTTCTTCTAAAGTCCGCCAGCCGAGCTCTAGAAGTAGACGTTCACCTGAACCTGATCTTGTCAAACCTGGTACAATTCTTGCGGCGTCACAGTGTACGTTTTCTAGACGTTTTAGAAGGTATGATAGTGCTCCAGACCATATGGGACTTGCATATTCCATAATGGGGAGTATGAGGGCACAGTACATTCTCTCGAGTGTTTTACGGTCAAGCAATTATTTCAGTTTTCTCAACTGTGAGAGTCTAGAACCTTACATATGTGATCGATGCGGCCCTCCCAAGATAAGTTAGACTGGAGATTGTGAGAAGTAACAAATTCTAGAGGCTCCCCATCAAAAAAATGTTTGGATGTGTAACATTTCTATTTTGCGTAAATAACAACAGATTAGTTTTTGGGGGGATTAAAACTGACAAGCCAAGTATTGGCCCATTTCTTTATTTTTTCAAGATCGGAGTTTAAATTATATTTAATCCTGAAAATTTGTGGGGCAGTTTGAGTTACACGTGTGTCGTCAATAATCTGATCAACGAGACCATTTCGTCAGCGATATCATTGAAATAAAATAAGAAGAGAAGGGAACCTAGGACTGAGCCATGTGGGATCCCCGGCTTCAATGCATTTGTACTCAGAGCACTAGCTGGTTGTTGATTTTTATTCTTTGCTTGCGATTATTTGGATAGCCTTTGAATCAACGAAGGAGCTGTCCTGATATAACGTACGCTTTGAGCTTAAAAATTAAACCCACGTGCCATACTCTATCGAAAGCCTTCGAGATATCAAAGAAGACTCTACAATAATACTCATGTTTGTCGAAGGCTTTGCATAGATTATGATAGACCTCAATAAGTTGCAATACTGTGCTATGGTTTGGTAAAAACCTGACTGGTGTTTGAAAAAAAAAGGTTATCGTCAAGGAAGCGTTATGTACTTCTCTAAACACAACTATTTCCATTAACCCTTTACCTAACATGAAAAGCAGACGACACTTGCAAAAAAAATTCTTGAATAACTATTTTTTTTTCATTTTTTGTCTCAAAAACATAGGTTATGACCCCTCGTTGGAACGAGCTCGTTCCAACGAGGGGTCATAACCTATGTTTTTGAGACAAAAAATGAAAAAAATAATGAAAATTAATTGGCGATTTTTGAGAATAGCGCTGGCCGGTTTTGGCCGTTACGTTGGGTAAAGGGTTAACTTGCCAATATAAGACAATCAAGAAATTGGGCGGTATAATATGTTTAGTGATGTGTATGGGAAATTCTAATTCACATCTCCACGCTCTTTCGCGTATCAAATTAATAAAAAATATAGCACTTTAACTCTTAGAAGCCGGGGAATCAGAATGAATTTATTAAACATGATATACCGCGAAAAACTTACAGTAAACTTGAGTAAAACAGGTGAAGCACCTGCTCAGTGTTTAATTCTCCCACAGCCCAAAGATAGTCGAACCGTCACAGCCAGATTACCTGCCGTATTACATCACAGGCAAGAAAACTCGACTCCCGACTTCTTAGAGTTAATCATGGAAAATTGGTGGATGAAATTGTAATGTTTTGAGTACTACTTTTGTTCATGTTACTTGTAGATTCTCGCATACTGTCCTGTATAGGATGTTTTATGCTAATAAATGTTTTGTTATGTTAAAGAAAGAGAAATAAAATAGACCTATAATAAATGCACGATATATTGTTTCAAGTTTTTAACATGATCTCGCTGTCTTCATTGAAGTCTAGAACTGTATTCGGATTGAATACAATAATGGAATTATGTCCAGACAGATCATGTTAACACACTAAACAGTTACAGGATATCTATTCCAGCATTTGAACGGAAAAGTTAAATTAAATATGTTGTGAAGAAATCAACAGTTCGCCTCAAAAAATCATCCACTGCAGCTTTCGTGTTGGGATCCGTCCAATTTCCTCTTGCTGTGACAAAACCATGTATCTGATCATTATACAGGTGGAATTGGCACTTCGCGCCTATCTCGCGCTTATCCAGTATCTCCTGCAGCGGAGCCACAGGTGGGTGATCCCCTTTAGTTGAGCAGAACAGCATAGGGCATGCAAGTTTTTCAGCTTCATCTGTACTCAGCAATGACGGATGGGCTGTCGCGGCTGCTGAAAAATCACCTGTTGCTCCGGCCTGTATGGCAGCTTTACCTCCCACACAGAATCCTACAATACCAAAGCTACGTGATCCTTCGCTCCTTAAATGTTCCAAAACCTTACCATTATCGGTGGGTACGCTTTCAATATTTGTCATAGTCCACTTAACCAGTTCTTGCATGTCTTTTGGCGGAAAGTTTTCCTCGGGCCAAGGACTTCCTCTAAAATAATCAGGCATAACCACGCGAAATCCCGATTCCGCGATTATATCGCACACATGACGGGTGTTCGGAATATCAAAACCAAAAATATCGTAGGCAACAACCACCACTCTCTCTCCTGAGCCAACCTCATATATAGGTAAATCTCCAATATTATAAACTTTTCCTTTGTCATTGTATTCGGTTCGAAATGGTATCCCAGGGGCGCAACAATAATCTGACATTGTTCTAGCTCGGAAAACGTACTCAACTAATACAGACGAATCCGCCGCTTTGAAGTTAACCAACACAATAAATTCAAGACCTCTTTCTCGAAATGCAAATAGAGTCGAGAGTATCAAAGAAAGCTGGCCGACCAGACTTCAGGCGTTTCAAATCCAAGTGTTTTAAATCTTTTTAAATCGTTTCTCAAACTTTGGGGGAAATGCATAATTTGTCTTATCTTACTCATATACGAGTCCATACTGAAGAATAAGTGTTGGTGTCAGGTAGTTTTGTCTGCATCTGTTCACATGAAGCTTAATAAATAACAGGCGTGCCACAGGCCGCGCGCAACAACACATTTATTGGCTTATGCTGTGAACTTTTATGGCCTTCATAAAGCTATATACAAGTAATGTTTACACATTTAAAAAAAAACGTATTGACAGAGGCGACGCTAAGGGGGGGGGGGGGGGGGGGGGGTTAGCAAAGGACACCGAAAGCAGTGGCAGCTAGCCCCCTTGCAGTGAGGCTAGGGCGGAGGAGTTTTGGATTCAGGTGGCACCAACTCCCACACCCAATACTTTTTCCAATCGGGACATTTTCATTTCCTCTGGATTGGTGTGTTAGATATGGATTTGCTCGTTCTTGTACTCATGCAGTTTCGCTATTTATGTATTTATTTATTGGTATGTAAGGTCACATACTCATGCACAATGGCTAATCGTGACCGTGACAGTTTTACAGGTGGAGGAAGCCGGGGTACTCGGAGAGAACCACCGAGTATCGACGAGCAACTGTCAGCTCCTCAACATTCTAACTCCGTTCAAGCTCTGCTCAAGTAGGGTTACAGCTGTTGAAGACATGTACACCATTGACGTGCAGTACGCATTAGTACACGGCGTCATCGTGCCCTCATGTAGGCAACCGGGATAAAGTGCCTTGCACAAGGATACAGCGCGGGTCGTTTCTGACGGGGATCGAACTCGGGACCTCTAGCATAGAAGTCCAACAGTCTACCACTGAGCCACCGCGCTCCCTAAAGTTTCGCTAGATTTGATACTAATGTAGCAAACTAAGTAGGTCATACATATGGACGTCTCTAGTGTCCGTTTCGGATTGTTGGGGGGGGGGGGGGGCGTGACCAATTTATAGGATCGATACGTTATGTTCTAATTAACCCTTTACCCAACGTAACGGAAAAAAATCTGCCAGCGCTATTCACAAAATTCACCATTCAATTTTCATTATTTCGTGTTCCTTTCGTGTTAGATAAGATAAGATAAGATTTATTAAGCAAATACACCAGAACAAAGAGAGATTGCTTTGTATATACAAAATGAACATAAACAGAAACATAAAACTAGATTGAGTTATTTGTGTGCAAAGCACACAATGGTGTATCCCCGCATTTCCTTAGCAACACCTTAGCATAGTCTTAACGTTTCTAATTAATACTCAAGGAGCCTTTCGATGAAAACTGATTTTCTAATGATAAAAGTGGTTCCACTGGAACCACCTGGGGCAAAATCAAAATTCCGAAACCTTCATGCAGATCTAGAAATGTTACCTGAACACATTAGCATAGTTTAAACGTTTCGAATTAAATACCGTAAGAGCCTTTTGATGAAAACAGATTTTCTAACAATAAAAGTAGTTCCAATGGAACCACCTGGGGCAAAATCAAAATTCCGAAACCTTATTACACATCTAGTGAAGCTACATGAACACATTAGCATAGTATATACGATTCAAATTAAATACCCTAGAAGACTTTCGATGAAAATTGATTTTCCAATGATAAAAGTGGTTCCACTGGAACCACCTGGGGCCAAATCAAAATTCCGAAACCTTCATGCACATCTAGAGATGTTACCTGAACACATTAGCATAGTTTAAACGTTTCGAATTGAATACCCTAGGAGCCTTTCGACGAAAACTGATTTTCTAACGATAAAAGTGGTTCCACTGGAACCACCGGGGGGGGGGGGGGGGGGGGGGGGGGCGAATCAAAATTCCAAAACCTTCATGCACATCTAGAGTTGCTACATGAACACATTAGCATAGTTTAAGCATTTCGAATTAAATACCCTAGGAGCCTTTCGATGAAAACTGATTTTCTAACGATAAAAGTGGGTCAACTGGAACCACCGGGAGCAAAATCAAAATTCCGAAACCTTCATGTGCATCTAGAGATGTTACCTGAACACATTAGTATAGTTTAAGCGTTTCGAATTAAGTACCCTAGGAGCCTTTCGATGAAAACTGATTTTCTAACGATAAAAGTGGTTCCACTGGAACCAACGGGGGCAAAATCAAAATTCCGAAACCTTCATGCACATCTAGAGATGTTACCTGAACACATTAGCATAGTTTAAACGTTTCGAATTGAATACCCTGGAGCCTTTCGATGAAAACTGATTTTCTAACGATAAAAGTGGTTCCACTGGAACCACCGGAGGCCGAATCAAAATTCCGAAACCTTCATGCACATCTAGAGTTGCTACCTGAACACATTAGCATAGTTTAAGCATTTGGAATTAAATACCCTCGGAGCCTTTCGATGAAAACTGATTTTCTAACGATAAAAGTGGTTCCACTGGAACCACCGGGGGCAAAATCAAAATTCCGAAACCTTCATTGTGATGTTTGAGAACCTGAGTAGGGTCAACAAATGCTTACTGGAATATTTTGTTCATACAACTTGTAATGTCACTCTAAGATCTGAGAATGGCCATTTTTTCTTAGAAATCTACGGGATGTTTTTTTAAGAGAAATCCTCGGATAACATGAATTTTTAACCTTTTGAGGGGTATCGCTCTGTAACCAGCCCCAAACGCGTTAATTCTTGGTGTTGTGAATACCTTCATTACTTACTTTACTCGGTGAATTCCATTTCCAATGAGGGAAGTTATGTTTATCTCGTAGGTACACATTGGGTGTTATGGGTGCCCAAGAACAGCCCATTTTCTCAAAATGTCTATGCTTGGTGGCCTCGGGAGGGTTAAAAAATGCTTACATGGATATTTTGTCCATGCAACTTGTGATGTCACTTCAAGGCCTGCGAATGGTCAATTTGTCCTGAAAATATTTTTGTAGAAATCCATAGAAAACTGGAATTTTAAACTTTTTAGGGATACATCTCCTTAACCAGTAAAAAATGGGTTAAGACCTCGATTTTTGAATACCCTTACTACTTACAAAAATGTTTCCCTATCAGTTTTGCGTCCAGTAAAAGAAGTTATGTTTCTCTGTTGCATTCCCATTTGATGTTGTTGGTGTCCAAAACAGACTATTTTTTTCAAAATTATGACATTTAGCAGTCCATGTAGGGTTAACAAATGTTTATCGGAATAATTTATCTAATCAACCGGTAATGTGACACCAAGACCTATCAATGGCCATTTTCTCTTGAAAACCCTACCAGATATTTGTGAAGAAATCCAAGGAAAATATAATTTTTAAGCTTTTGATGGGTATCGCTATTAACAACCACAAAAGGGGTTAACGCTTGGTTTTTTGAATACCCTTATTACTTACACAAATGGTCCTCAGTGAATTCCACTTCCAACAAAGGAGATTATGTTTAGTTCACAGGTACACCTGCTGTGTGTGTTAAAAAAAAGCCCATTTCAACAAAATGACGATGCCTGGCAGCCTATAGAGGGTTAATACACGCTCAAAGTAATATTTTGTCCATGCAACTTGTAATGTCACAGAAAAACCTGCGAGTAGTCAATTTTTCTTGAAAATCTATTCCAACGAAGGAGGCTATGTTTATCTCGCAGGTACAGATTGGGTGTTATGGGTGCCCAAGAACAGACCATTTTCTCCAAATGTCTCTGTTTGGCAACCTCTGGAGGGTTAACAAATGCTTATCGAAATATTTTGTCCATGCAATTTGTAATGTCACCTGCAAATGGCCGATTTTTCTTGAAATTTGTTTTTGAGAAATCAACAGAAAACTAGAATTTTAAACTTTTAAGGGGTATATCTCCTTAACTAGTCAAAAGTTGGTTAAGACTTCGATTTTTGAATACACTTACTACTTACATAAATGTTTTCCTGTCAGTTTTGCGTCCGGTAAAAGAAATTATGTTTCTCTGTTGCATTTCCATTTGATGTTGTTGGTGTCCAAAAACAGACTATTTTTCAAAATTTTAACATTTAGAAGGCCCATGGAGGGTTAACAAATGTTTATCGGAATAATTTATCCAATCAACTGGTAATGTGACACCAAGACCTATCAATGGCCATTTTCTCTTGAAAACCCTACCAGTTGTTTGTAAAGAAATCCAGGGAAAACATAAATTTTTAAGCTTTTGATGGGTATCAATATTAACAACCACAAAAGGGGTTAACGCTTGGGTTTTTGAATACCCTTATTACTTACAAAAATGGTCTTTAGTGAATTCCAATTCCATCAAAGGAGAGTATGTGTATCTCTCGGGTATACATTGCGTGCTGTGCGCGTCCGAAAACAGCCCGTTTCAACAAAATTATGACGCTTGGCAGCCTCGAGAGGGTTAATAAACGCTCATCGAAATATTTTGTCCATTTAACTTGTAATGTCACACAAAGACCTGCGAATAGTAAATTTTTCTTGAAAACCTGCAAGATGTTTTTAGAGAAATCTACAGAAAATGGGAATTTTAAGCTTTTAAGGGAAATCTCTTGATCCTGACAAAAATGGGTTAAGATTTCGATTTTTGAATTCCCTCACTACTTACAAAATGTTTCCGCATAAATTTTGCACTCGATAAAAGGGGTACTTTTCTTTGTGACATACTGATTGGGTGCTGTTGCTGTCCAGAAACAGCACATTTTTTCACAATTTTGACTTTTAGCAGCCCGTGGAAGGTTAACAAATGCTCACCGGCGTATTTTGTCCATGCAACTTGTATTGTCACAACAGGACCTGTGAGTAGCCAATTTTTCTCGAATATCTACAAGACTCGTTTAGAGAAATCCACAGAAAACATGATTTTTTTTCCTTCGAGGCAGAGGAGTTTGACGTCATGGGCTTAAGCGAGACATGGGTAAGACATGAGGAACGGGTAGACCAATTAAAGGGGTGCGTGTGGATAGGTGTAGGGCGGACGGAAAGCCAGAAAAAGGGGGAGGGGTGAGTATGTACATTAAAGAGGATTTAAAACCGTCGCTGATCACAGATCTGGAAGATGTCAGCACCTCTGCTGACGTATCGAAAGAAATTGGATGGGTAAGGATCAATCTGAGAAACAAAAGTATTGCCCTTGAGATTGTGTACTGTGCGGTGGAGGGAAGCAAGTCCGTGTGGAATGACTTGATATACTCAACACTAAGGTCCAATATCACATAACTAGAAAACAGGGGGCTCGGTATAATTCTGATGGGTGACTTTAATGGACAGATAGGTGACAATGAAGAAGGCATAGAGGGTGGGGACAAGAATGTCAACAGGAATGGAAGGAAGCTGTTGAACTTCACAAACGAGCTCGGTCTGAAGATTCTGAACAGGGACGCGACATGTACGGGGAAATGGACCTGAGACAGAAACGACAGAAAATCAATAATCGACAACATTCTCACAGATATTAATTTATGAAGGGAAGTGATAGGGGTAGAAGTGGATGGTGAGGGTAAATGGAGGTGGATAGTGATCTCAGCTTGATTACAGTGACAATCGGGGCCAAAACCTGGTAAAAAGCAAAGGAAGCTTCAAGGATATTTGGGAACTCAAAAAGGATGCTGACTGGGCGAAGTTCAATGAAAAATTGAAACCAAAGCTTGCAACCGTACCCAAGGGGGGTGGGGGGGGGGCAGTGTCCAGAAGATGGCCGACGTCATAGTTGCGAGCCTAGTGGAGGCAGGGAAGGAAAGTGTAGGAAAGATCAGGGTGCCAACACGGCAACTTGGGTACAGAGAGAACGAAGAACTGAAACGGGCCATAAAGGGTAGAAAAGCTAAATGTGCTGCATACAGAAGTAGAAAACTTAACGGGACGGAAAGCAACGAGGCCACAGTAGCAAAGGAAGAATACCAACAAGCACGAAATAAAGTAAATAGGATTAAAGACGATAATCGGAGAGTGCGAAATAGCAGTCTTATTAGGACGATAAGAACGACACGGGGCGTGGGTTGGAGGGGGCGGCGGTGGAGGGGAGGGGGGGGGGGGTCGAGTTCGAACGTATTTTGAAAATGGATAAATAAACGTAACAAAGGAAGTAACCCACAGAGTATTAAAGTAGATGGCAGAGTTACAGTCGAGAAAGATCATGTCGCATCAGAACTAGTCAAGCACTGGAAAAAGGTAAACGATAAGCGATGGGGCATGGGGAGCCCACCTGAGAGTCCGAATCAGGTCGAGGAAAATCTATCGAAGTTCGTGTGCAGCGAAATTAAAACGGAGGAGGTGCGAAAAGGTGATCTCAAAATTAAGGGATGGAAAAGCGGGAGGGGGTGGATGAAATTCCTAACGAGTTTATCAAAAAAGGGGAGAGGAATTCGTGGAAAGTCTATCTGCCCTATTAAATTTAGCCAAAGAAAATCAAGAGGTCCCAAAGGAGTGGAGAGAAAGCAAAGTAACATTTATTCACAAAAAAGGGGGAAAAAGACGTTTTGGATAACTGTCGAGGGATCTCTGTCAGTAGCAAAATTGGAAAAGTTTTCTGTAAAGTCCTGTATGGGAGACTAGAGGAGGTGATTGAGAAGGTTTTTGGGGGAGAAGTCCAGAATGGCTTCAGGAAAGGAAGGAGAGTTACTGACCAGCTTTTCACGCTATCCCAGATGATAGAATCCGCGAAAGCAAAAAGGAAAAAGCTGCTTATGGCCTTTTTGGATGTCAAAAAGGCATACGATAGAGTATGGATGGAGGGTATGTGGCGCAAGCTGGATGCTCTGGACTTAGGAGGTGAGTTTGTTGGAATTATGAAAGCATTATATAAAGACGTACAGAGTGAACTTAGCTTAGGAAACATTACAACAAAACGTGTGCCTATGAAGATAGGCCTAAAACAGGGGTGTATCCTTTCGCCAATTCTGTTTGCATTGTACATCAAAGGATTAGGAGATGAACTCCTGCATAGCGACTAGGGGGTAGCAGTTGGGGACTTGAAGATCCCAGGGCTATTTTTTGCAGACGATATGGTGCTAATGTATGAAAACGATGAGGGGTTAGCGAAAATGCTGGGAATTGTTGGGAAATATGGGAGCAAATGGAGACTCGAACTTAATGAATGCAAGAGCAAAGTTAAACCTGTGGGCCGCAAAGTGGACCCCACTCGAAGGTGGAGAGTGGGGGCGTTCTGCTTTCCGGAAGGTAGCAGCAAACTTCTTAGTGTAGGAGAGACAAGTGACTACGAGTATTTGGGGGGGGGGGGGGAGGGGTAAATATAAACATTACAGGAAGAGGCGTCTACCGAAACCACACAAATAAATTAATTCTGAAGGGGAAGCGAATCCTTAACCAAATGTAACTTATAGGGAGAAACAGTTTCAATAAGGTTTTCGTGGGGAAAACCATTTGGGAAATGGTGGGTCTGCCAAGTATAACATACAGTACGGAAGTGGTACCCCTAAACTAGACGGCCGTAAAGAGCTTGGAAATCCTGCAAAACGATGCAGGCCGATGGATAACGGGAGTCGAGTAATGCCACAGCGCTAGAAGCACTCAGGGGTTAGTTTGGGTGGATGAGGATCAAGGACAGGATAGACCTTTTACAACTAGGTTATCTTTAACATTTGGTAAATCTCCCCGACAAACGATGGTGTAAAGTTATGTTCCTGAGAATTTTTTTAACTCAATTATCAAGAAGAGGTGGATGGTCGAAGTGAGGGATCTAGTAGAGAACTACTCATTTGAGATCTCGGACCAAGACGTTAGGGCAAGCCAGGGTAAAAAAAATCGCCAGAGAAAGGGTCATGGAGGATTGTGACCGTAATTGGCGAGAGGGGGTCAAATAAAAAAAAAATCAAAAAGGTTTTTGAGTGGCCTGCGTGATAAAGAGAAGCCTGGTTTTGAAGAGTACCTTGATGGCACTTGTTGTTCAAGCTGAAGTCGCGGTCCCTGGAGCTGAGGGGAAAAATGGAAAAAACAGTGAAAAGGAGTGCCAGATGTGTAATTTTGGCGTGGTGGAAACCCTGGAACACTTTCTTCTAGAATGCCCAAAAATACCAATCTAACAGAATAAGATTCACCGGGAGTATAATGAGGAAGTGGGATGGGAGAATGAAGGACATGTGGTTAGAGGAAGACTCAAAGGAGAGGGTTAAGATGCTAATCGAAGAGATTGGGAAGAATGGGGCAAAGGATATCATCAAGCAGTTCGTCTCCGAGTGTTGGGGTGGGGGAGGAGAAGCGTGGGAATAGGGAGGCAGTTGGGAGTACAGGGGTAACCAAGGCCTTCTCATCAGAGGACCACGACAAATCAGCGGCCAGCCAAAGTGTTATTATTATTACTGATGGCCGGCAGGCTATCAGTGTATCAAAAACCATTGAGATGGGATTGAGTGTATTCGGGTTATCGTGTTGACAAACAGTGCATTCTATGAATGTTATTTGTTTATTTATTGGGATTCAATGACACTTTCGGTAGCCTGGGTCACCTCGTGTCGAACAGTAAAACTACAGAACCCTTTTTGGGAGCCTTATGAAACAAAAGTGGTGCATATATTGGGGGCCCGCAGAGCACCACTATGCTTGCCAAGGCAACTTCTATAGATTTGGGGAATGCCAAGCTGATTGACCCATTCAAGAACGAACAGTGAGAAAAATTTATAATAGGCCATATAACAAAAACATTTCCCATCCTTTTTTTGGGTCGCTTTGTGGACCCAGAAGGGTGCAAAATTTGGGGGGCCCGCACTGAACCACTGTGGTCAGCAAGACACCTACTGTTTATTTCTGGAATACGGAGCTAATTGGACCTTTCATTAACAAGATTTCACACAAACCGATAATAGACTATAAAGCATAAATCTACAGAACCCTTTTTTGGGAGCCTTATGGAACAAAAGTGGTGCATATTTTGGGGGGCCCGCAGAGCACCACTATGCTTCCCAAGGCATCTTCTGTAAATCTGGAAAATACCAAGCAGATTGCCCCATTCACTAACGAACAGCGAGAAAAACTGATAATAGGCTATATAACAAAACCATTCCCATCCTTTTTTGGGGTCGCTTTGTGGACCCAAAAGGGTGCATAATTTGGGGGGCCCGCACAGAACCGCTGTGGTCAGCAAGACACCTACTGTTTATTTCTGGAACACCGAGCTAATTGGACCTTTCATTAACAAGACTTCATACAAACCGATAATAGACTATAAAGCATAAAACTACAGAACCCTTTTTGGGAGCCTTATGAAACAAAAGTGGTGCATATATTGGGGGGCCCGCAGAGCACCACTCTGCTTCCCAAAGCATCTTCTATAAATTTGGAGAATACCTAGCAGATTGCCTTATTCGCGAACGAACAGCGAGAAGAATTGATAATAGCCCATATAATAAAAACATTTCCCTTTCTTTTTTGGGTCGCTTTGTGTGCCCAAAAGGGTGCAAAATTTGGAGGGCCCGCACAGAACCACTGTGGTAAGCAAGACACCTACTGTTTATTTCTGGAATACCGAGCTAATTGGCCCTTTCATTAACAAGATTTCACACAAACCGATAATAGACTATAAAGCATAAAACTACAGAACCTTTTTGGGAGTCTTATGGAACAAAAGTGGTGCATATTTTGAAGGGGCCCGCAGAGCACCACTAGGCTTCCCATGGCATCTTCTGTAAATTTGGAAAATACCAAGCAGATTGCCCCATTCGCAAACGAACAGCGAGAAAAACTGATAAAAGCCCACATAACAAAAACATTTCCCTTCCTTTTTGGGATCGCTTTGTGTGCCCAGAAGGGTGCAAAATTTGGGGGGGGGGGGGCCCGCACAGAACCACTGTGGTCAGCAAGACACCCACTGTTTATTTCTGGAATACCGAGCTAACTGGCCCTTTTAAGAACAAGATTTCACACAAAACGATAATAGACTATAAAGCATAAAACTACAGAACCCTTTTTGGGAGTCTTATGGAACAAAAGTGGTGCATATTTTGGGAGGTCCGCAGAGCACCACACTGCTTCCCAAGGCATCTTCTGTGAATTTGGAGATTACCAAGCAGATTGCCACATTCGCTAATGAACAGCGAGAAAAACTGATATTAGCTCATGTAACAAAAACACTTCCTTCCTTTTTGAGGTGGCTTTGTGGACCCAGAAGGGCACAAAATTTGGGGGGCCCGCACAGAACCACTGTGGTTAGCAAGACACCTAATGTTTATTTCTGGAATACCGAGATAATTGACCCTTTCATTAACAAGATTTCACACAAACCGATAATAGACTATAGAGCATAAAACTAAAAAAAACCTTTTTCGGAGCCTTATTGAACAAAAGAGGTGCATATTTTTTTTTTTTTGGGGGGGGGGGGGGGGGAGGGGGGGCGCAGAGCACCACTACACTTGCCAAGGCATCTTCTATATTTTTGGAGAATACTAAGCAGATTGCCCCATTCGCGAACGAACAGCGAGAAAAATTGATAATAAGCCATATAAGAAAAACATTTCCCTTCCTTTTTTGGGTCGTTTTGTGGACCCAGAAGGGTGCAAAATTTGGGGGGGGGGGGGGGGGCAGAGAACCACTGTGGTCAGCAAGACACCTACTGTTTATTTCTGGAATACGGAGCTAATTGGACCTTTCATTAACAAGATTTCACACAAACCGATAATAGACTATAAAACATACAACTACAGAACCCTTTTTGAGAGCCTTATGGAACAAAAGTGGTGCATATTGTGGGGGGGGGGGGGGGGGGCCCGCAGAGCACCACTAGGCTTCCCATGGCATCTTCTATAGATTTGGAGAATACCGGCAAGCAGATTGCCCCATTCACGAACTAACAGAGAGAAAAATTGATAACAGGCCATATAACAAAAACATTTCCCATCCTTTTTTGGATCGCTTTGTGGACCCAAAAGGGTGCAAAATTTGGGGGGCCCGCAAAATTGGCATACATAAATAAAAACATACATAAATAAAAAAATTTCAATTGTTCTGTCATTTGTGTTGCAGTCACGTGTCCTACCTCTAAGCGTTCTTTGGTCTAGGGGAGGTAACTCAAAATGATTCTTATCGGTAAAAACACGCGCAGCACAAAAGTCCATCTACTAATATTTGCAATTTGTCAAGCAGTGATATTCGATTCGTCCCATAATTTCAAATTCACAGTGCATTATGTACGGTGGCTGGTTTAGGACCTAGGAAATATTTTTTTTATCTCGTGCGCACGAGATACTAAGTCGTGCGCACGACATAATTATCTCGTGCGCACGAGATAATAAGTCGTGCGCACGAGATAATTATCTCGATCCCACGAGATACTAAGTCGTGCGAACGAGATAATAAGTCGTGCGCACGAGATAATTATCTCGTGCGCACGAGATAATTATCTCGTTCGCACGAGATATTAAGTATAGCATTTCATTGCCACGTGATTAACTGATGTTCACGGGAAAATACCTCCAAGTAACTCCTTCTTTCAATGATAAATTTGTAGAATAAATCTTCAGCTGCGGTGTACATATTTCTCGATCAAGGGACTGAATACAATCTTCACAAGATTGAAACAAATGTTTTTTTAAAACATATTCTGACATGTCTTATGTAAAAAAGTGTTTTGCAGATCATACGATAATCTTGTTTGCGTAGTGATCCTAATTATTTCAAGCATTCGCCAAAGAACAATTTTGTTATAATCCATTGTTTATAGGGAACTATTTTATTAAAGAATTTATACACAGTAAATGCTCTTATGATTTAATTAACCCTAGTTAAACTGTGACACCCTGGATGATTTAATTTTATAAAACTTTGTCGACCGAATAATATAAGAATCCATTTGGTACTACAATGGAAGTTTAGCAATTTTTCAGTCCTCAGGCATACTACTTGGTAAATCTGCCCGACGGACGATGGTCCAAATTAATGTTCCAGAATATTTGGAATTCAAACACAAAGACGGGGTGGATAGACCAATGAGGTAGTCTATTTATTTATTTATTTATTTAATTATTTATTTATTTATTTATTTATTTATTTATTGGGGGGGGGGGGGGTTAACGACACTTTCGACAGCCAGGGTCACCTCGTGTCGGACAGTGTTACGGGTGGAGGAAGCTGGAGTATCCGGAGAGAACCTAAAATCAACGGCGAGCAACTGTCAGACTCCCCAACGCACTGACTCTTCACAAGCAGGGTTAGCATTGGCTGAAGACAAGTGCACCATTGACGTGCAGTACGCCTTAGTACACAACACCACCGTGCCCCCACGTCGACAATTGGAATTAACCCTATCAACACTGACACCCTGGAAGGTATCATTTCAGTCAAAACTGTCAACGGCGAAATGGGCGAAACCAGTCTGGTTTGTTGGGAGGATCAGCAAAAATTTAACCCAACAGCTCTGTCGAGCTGCTGCATTAAATTATTACCGAGCCTCGCTTCAGATGTTTTGCTCTTTACATCGTCTGCTCGTCCACTACCAATTTTTTCTTCACGCAAACATTTATGCGCAACGGGTTGAAAAAGGGTTAAGTGTCTTGCCCAAGGAGACAACGCGGTTTCCGGACCTGCATCTCTACCTACTGAGCCACCGCGCTCCCAAGGTAGTCAATATTGAACTATGCAATGGAGATATCTGACTTAGAAGTGACCGCAACCCAGGGTATAAAAATCGACAAAGAACCGGTCATGGTCGATTGTAACCCGAATTGGCGAGAGGGGGGGGGGGGGGGTCAGAGCAAGTAGGTCTTTGGGTGGCCTGCAAAATAAAGAAAAAACAGATTTTGAAGAGTACCTTGATGGCACATTGGGGAGGGGGTACTGTTGTTTATGACGAGGGCGCAGTCGCTGGAGCTTAGGTGGAAAAGTAGGAACAACAGTGAAAAGGAGTGTCAAATGTGTCATTTAGGCGTAGTGGAGACCCTAGAATACTTTCTATTAGAATGTCCAAAATACCAGTCTAACAGAATAAGATTCATCGGGCGTATAGTGGGGAAGTGTGATGGGAGAATAAAGGACATGTGGTTAGTGGATGACGCAAAGGAGAGGGTTAGTTTGCTTATCGGAGAGATGGGGAAGAATAGTGTAGGGGATGTCATCAAACAGTTCGTCTCAGAGAGTGGGGAGGAGAGTAGAGCCGTGGAGATAGGGAGGTATTTGGGAGCACAGGGCAAATACAATCCTTCTCACCTGAGAACCGCGGCAAATCAGCGGTCGGCTAATTACTACTAGGCTGTAATAAAATATACTATTAAAAAAAAAGTAGGGGATATCCAAATTGATGTTGATATTTTCAGAAAAAGTTCTTGGATACGCGCGTGATTGGACACATGAATATGTTACCAAGTTTAATGTGGATCATGAATGTCACCACCTCATGAAAACTTCGTACAGGTTTTTCGCACGAGCGCCGTGTTAATGTCTGTGGGGTACGTTTTGAAATTTTTATTTGCATGTACTGGACGGGCTTTTTCGAAGGTCTCGTCGTTGTTTTCTTGGTATAAACTCGTTCATCAATAGTTTCTGATCGAAACGTAACTTTTGAGGTAGGCAAAGACTGACAGGTGACGAACGTTTACGTGCCGTTGGCATGTTGGAAGCTGGCAACAGACAGACTGCAGTGAATCAAATTCAAAACTTTACTCAATCGGTGATTAGACGGTTGAGGTCACGCTACCGTCAGAAGGCAATATTGATGACAGACGGCAATCAGGTCATCCAAGGGCGACAACAGATAACCAGGCTCGTTTCATCCGAATCACAACGTTACGAAACCGCCATCAAAGTGCCTCAGAAATTGGACAGCAGGTGTACCGAGCGACAGATGTGCGAGTCAGTGGTCAGACTATCCGAAATCGCCTACACAGCTGGAATTTGTACGCTCGACGACCTCGAATAATTCCACGTTTGACTGAATGTCACAACGCAACAAGGCTTAATTCGTATGGAGCACGACTGCGATGGAACAAAAGTCGGTGGAGCAACTTCATGTTTTCCGATGAATCGAGGTTCACTCTCGATTTCCACTACAGGCGAAACATAGCGTGGAGGCGGCGGATCGAGCGATACCATGACGTAACCGTTAGACAGCACGATCGTTTTGGCATTCAGTCAAACGGTTTTGGTGTTGGGAGGCATAACCATGACAAGCAGAACAGTATCAGGTGTCATCCAAGGGCGTGCCACAGGACAGTATTACCGTGACAACATGTTAGCAGCTCATATGATGTCATTTGCGCGACGTCACAACCGTCGATTTATTTTTCAAGATAACAATGCAAGAGTACGCAGGGCCCGTGTCGCTGCAGAGTTCCAACAGGAACAGAACATCACTACACCCCCTTGACCAGCACTAAGTCCAGAACTTTCACCAAACGATCACGTCTGGGATTTGCTTGGCAGGCGCCTGCAACAACCCCAACAGCCAACTACCATTGTCTGGGAACTCGCCTCCGCACTCCAGGAAGAATGAAATAACATCAGTCAAGCTGATATTGGACGGTTGGTGAGGAGTATACCACGTCGGATCCACACTTGTCTCGCGAACCGAGGAGGATTTACAAGGTATTGAGGTCTTGGACTGAATGTGGTAAATTCTCTGACCGACCGTCCATTCTTCTACAGCTCAGTGAGTGGAATGTGTGCTTGTCGGACACCCAACTATGGTTGAAATCTTTGAACCAGATGATTGCCTACATGGGGGCACGATGACGCTGTGTACTAAGGCGTACTGCACGTCGATGGTGCGCAGGTCTTCAACCAATCTGACCCTGCCTGTGCTGCGGTGCAGAGTTACGATGTTGGAGAGCTGACAGCTGCTCGTCGTTGCTCGGTGGTTCTCTCCGGGTACTCCGGCTTCCTCCACCCATAAAACTGTCACGGTCACGATTAGCCATTGTGCAGCATGTGACCTTAAACACCAATAAATAATAAATAAATAATACTTTGAACCAGATGTCACAGTGCAATGCCTCAAATGTCTTTTTATGAAAATATAAATATATTTCTTCATATATCTCACTTTTATCATATATCCCCTCCTTTTTTTTGAATAGTATATTTGGGCTCAATACAGGAGCGCGGATTTTAACTTTGTGCAATATGAGAAAATTTCTTTAAAAATCTTCTTTTTCAGATCCACCAATCAGAATCCTTTCATATTTCGTATACAGCATCTGTTGAGTGATCAGATTCAAGTTTGTTCAAACTGAGAACCAGGGTTAATATTTAGGTTCCCAATTGGATACCGAATTTTAACTTGGTGCAAAATGAGGTAATTTCCGTAAAACTCATCTTCGGATTCACAGGCAGAATCCTTTCATATTTGGTATACAACATCTCGGGGGGGGGGGGGGGGGGGGTAGATTCAAGTTTGTTCAAATTGGGTCCCTGGGTTCATATTTTGGCTCCCTATGGTAGCCCAAATTTTAACTTAGTGCAATATAAGGAAATTTCTTTAAAAATCTTCTTCAGATCCAACGGATAGAATCCTTTCATATTTTGTATACAGCATCTCTAGTTCACTATTCAGAACAGAATTCTGGGATTCGATGCGTGCTAAAAATAGAAACTTAATTCCAAGTCAATTTTATAAGGAGCCATGTTTATTAAGTACCCTCAAGAGGTGTGTAACTATGATTAATCCACATAGGTTGTATATCAAAGGGGCTCCGTAGAGGAGCTCCACTTTGGACATTATGATTAACTGAAGGAAAGGCATAATGCTTGGACTATTTTAGTCACTACTGAGGGGCTCATGGATTGACGATGGATCCTATGGAGATTGATTTCTTAATGTATATTCATTCCTGGCCTCGGTTTATATCGGGTTCTGGTCAAGGTGAGAGCTTCAGGCTCCGTAGGGCCTCTTGTTTATCATCAGGTCCTGTATAGGGCGGGCGGGAAAGTGGGTGGGGTATCTGGGGGTCGTTGGGCGAACGGTTCGGCGAGGGCTGGTAGATCCTCGGGCAGTGGGGCGGGCAGGCAGGCGGGTTGGAAGGCAGGTAGTCACGATAAAAATCGCGATGCATCTCCATGTGTTCAAGTGCGTCCGTGTGCCAATCCATTCGAACGACGTTTTGTAGACATATTGGGACGGCGTACAATCAGCCTTGCGAATCTATAATATTAAACCTTCGGCCTTCCGCTGATTTGTCGCGGTCCTCTAACGAGGAGGCCTACATTAACCAAGTGCGCCGCCGGGGTATTCCTACCCCACTTTCCCTCATAATCTCCCAGCATTCATTCAAAAACTGTTTCACAATTCCCCCATTGCCCCCTTCCCCAACTATAAAATTTACCCTTGTCCTCATCCAATTATCCTTCATGTTTCCATCCTACTTTTCCATTAGTTTCACAAGGAGCCTTGTTCTTCTTGGCAAATATTTGGGGCATTCTATAATGAAATGTTCCAGGGTCTCCGTTACACCGAAGTTACACATTTGGCACACTATTTCATCGCTTTTCCCGATTCTCCCCCTCAACTCCAGTGACTTGGATCTCACTTTGAGCAACAATGACCCCTAAACGATCCGTCCAGGTACTCCTCAAAAGCTGGCGCATCCTTTTTATAAAACCCGTCTAAACAACTCTTGGTCCAAATTCCAGCTCGCCAGTTTCTAATACAATCATCAAGCACCCTAGCCCTTATAAAGCTCCTCCCCCGCTGCAGTTTCCCCTCTAGATCTTCAGTCTTTATAGAGTAGCTCTCCATCCCGTCTAAATGTTAATCAGATGAAAAATTCATTCCGGTTATCTGTTTTCGAATTATTAGATGAGCGAGGAAGATCCAACTAAGTATCAAATGATTGTTGAGGAAACACCCGTGACATCAGTAGAAAATAAAACAAGAAAATTATATAGTAATGCTATGCAAAAAAGGGAGATGGGGTAAATGGCAGTGATTCTCCACTCCACCGTGTAGATACAAATCTGGCTTCGTGTATATTTCAGTGGTCTGAAGATGATTTTATTTCGTGTCATTAACCTCGTGTTATCTTATTATTACCAAATACTTGTGGGACACAACAGCAGTAGTAGGACAGGGTCTGGACGTCCCCTATTTGGGGGACCCCGGCTGGGAGACCCCGGAAGTGGCGTCATACCGCAATGTATTATGGGTATCCTGTGGTTGTCATGGTAACCCATGTGGGCGCCCGTGTTGTGACGTAATTTTTATGGTGATGGGTGATGTGAGTGCGCATGCGCAGCTCGTGTTGTTAGGGTGATACGTGTTTCCGTCGTCCATTTTGTATGAAGGGGGCCGCCATCTTTGTTTCTATGGTGGCACATGGTTGCTACGTGACCCAAAGGCTTATTATAGGGCTAAGAGGTCTGTAACAGGCATATTCGATTGACTGGGAGTATGTTCTGGAACGACTTCCCTGTATAATTACCCAAATGAGCCCGAGAATGGCCGTAAATCACCGGAAAGTATTTTGTTTAACCGAAATGGACGTGTTTAGAGTAGCACGTAGTGCTATAGATTTTTAAAAAGTCGTGTTCGATTGAAAGGGAGTATTTATGGCTCTACATAATTACCCAAATAAACCCGACAATCCCTCCAAATCACCAAAATCCACCCCAAAACTACCAAAATGGATTTGGTAAAGCCTCATTTTGTTTTATGAAGGCTCGAATTTTGTTATTCCGGGTCAAAATCCTCGTTTTACCTCTGTTTCGTGTCTATCAGCACACGCAGAACATCAGCAAATGCAAAATGTGCCAATATGTGCCTGTGTGCAAGTGCACAATGTGCGCACAAAACATGCAGCACATGCGCACATACGGGTATTTGAGGAATAGTGGGGACCAGTGTTTGAGGACCAGTGCTTGGGGATCAGTGTTTAGGGGGACTATTAGGGACCAGGCTTTGAGGACTAATGTGTACCAATGTTTGGGGACCAGTGTCAGAAATATTGTCTAACCACCGTCTCTTAACTCAGTACTAAAGTTTCTGCTACCAACTGTGTTACCGTTTGCAAACAAGATCTTGGCTTATTCCTCCGCTCCTCTAAATCCACCCCAAACTACCGTGAGATGTGATTGTACACAATGTGCAAATAGCACATGTAGCACATGCAAAATGTGCCAATATGTGCAAGTGCACAATGTGCGCACAAAACATGCAGCACATACGTACATACGAGTATTCGAGGACCAGTGTTTGGGGCCCAGTGTTTGGGGAACTAGTGATTACCAGGCTTTGGGGACGTCCAGACCCTGTCCTACTACTGCTGTTGTGTCCCACAAGTATTTGGTAATAATAAGATAAAACGAGGTTAATGACACGAAATAAACTCATCTTCAGACCACTGAAATATACACGAAGCCAGATTTGTATCTACACGGTGGAGTGGAGAATCACTGCCATTTTCCCCATCTCCCTTTTTTTGCATAGCATTACTATATATTTTTCTTGTTTTATTTTCTACTGGTGTCACGGGTGTGTCCTCAACAATCATTTGATACTTAGTTTGATCTTCCTCGCTCATCTAATAATTCGAAAACAGATAACTTTGTCGAAAGTCGATTTTCATGACGATATAAGCAAGTTAAGAGATGCTTCTTTTTTCATGTAACACTGACCCACAGGTGTAAATGTGTCGCAGCCGTATCGCAATCCGAGCGAGAAAGAAGACCGCCTTGCTACCAGTGCCGTATAATATCTATTTGGAACTACGGCTGGTTGGTTCGTTTTCTTTGAGCGCCTTTGGTTTGTCAAAGAAAATGCTTAGTGAACCGGAATTTTTCATCTGATTAACATTCAGACGGATGGAGAGCTACTCTATAAAGACTGAAGATCTAGAGGGGAAACTGCAGCGGGGGAGGAGCTTTATAAGGGATAGGGTGCTTGATGATTGTATTAGCAACTGGTGAGCTGGAATTTGGACCAAGAGTTGTTTAGACGGGTTTTATAAAAAGGATGCGCCAGCTTTTGAGGAGTACCTGGACGGATCGTTTAGAGGTCATTGTTGTTCAAAGTGAGATCCAAGTCACTGGAGCTGAGGGGGAGAATCGGGAAAAGCGATGAAATAGTGTGCCAAATGTGTAACTTCGGTGTAACGGAGACCCTGGAACATTTCATTATAGAATGCCCCAAATATTTGCCAAGAAGAACAAGGCTCCTTGTGAAACTAATGGAAAAATAGGATGGAAACATGAAGGATAATTGGATGAGGACAAGGGTAAATTTTATAGTTGGGGAAGGGGGCAATGGGGGAATTGTGAAACAGTTTTTGAATGAATGCTGGGAGATTATGAGGGAAAGTGGGGTAGGAATACCCCGGCGGCGCACTTGGTTAATGTAGGCCTCCTCGTTAGAGGACCGCGACAAATCAGCGGAAGGCCGAAGGTTTAATATTATAGATTCGCAAGGCTGATTGTACGCCGTCCCAATATGTCTACAAAACGTCGTTCGAATGGATTGGCACACGGACGCACTTGAACACATGGAGTTGGCATCGCGATTGTTATCGTGACTGCCTGCCTTCCAACCCGCCTGCCTGCCCGCCCCACTGCCCGAGGATTTACCAGCCCTCGCGAACCGTTCGCCCAACGACCCCCAGATACCCCACCCACTTTCCCGCCCGCCCTATACAGGACCTGATGATAAACAAGAGGCCCTACGGAGCCTGAAGCTCTCACCTTGACCAGAACCTGATCTAAACCGAATCCAGGAATGAATATACATTAAGAAATCAATCTCCATAGGATCCATCGTCAATCCATGAGCCCCTCAGTAGTGACTAAAATAGTCCAAGCATTATGCCTTTCCTTCAGTTAATCATAATGTCCAAAGTGGAGCTCCTCTACGGAGCCCCTTTGATATACAACCTATGTGGATTAATCATAGTTACACACCTCTTGAGGGTACTTAATAAACATGGCTCCTTATAAAATTGACTTGGAATTAAGTTTCTATTTTTAGCACGCATCGAATCCCAGAATTCTGTTCTGAATAGTGAACTAGAGATGCTGTATACAAAATATGAAAGGATTCTATCCGGTGGATCTGAAAAAGATTTTTAAAGAAAGTTCCTTATATTGCACTAAGTTAAAATTTGGGCTACCATAGGGAGCCAAAATATGAACCCAGGGACCCAATTTGAACAAACTTGAATCTACCCCCCCCCCCCCCCCCCCCCCGAGATGTTGTATACCAAATATGAAAGGATTCTGCCTGTGAATCCGAAGATGAGTTTTACGGAAATTACCTCATTTTGCACCAAGTTAAAATTCGGTATCCAATTGGGAACCTAAATATTAACCCTGGTTCTCAGTTTGAACAAACTTGAATCTGATCACTCAACAGATGCTGTATACGAAATATGAAAGGATTCTGATTGGTGGATCTGAAAAAGAAGATTTTTAAAGAAATTTTCTCATATTGCACAAAGTTAAAATCCGCGCTCCTGTATTGAGCCCAAATATACTATTCCAAAAAAAAAAGGAGGGGATATATGATAAAAGTGAGATATATGAAGAAATATATTTATATTTTCATAAAAAGACAGTTGAGGCATTGCACTGTGACATCTGGTTCAAAGATTTCAACGATAGTTGGGTGTCCGACAAGCACACATTCCACTCACTGAGCTGTAGAAGAATGGACGGTCGGTCAGAGAATTTACCACATTCAGTCCAAGATCTCAGTACCTTGTAAATACTCCTCGGTTCGCGAGACAAGTGTGGATCCGACGTGGTATACTCCTCACCAAACGTCCAATATCAGCTTGACTGATGTTATTTCATTCTTCCTGGAGTGCGGAGGCGAGTTCCCGGACAATGGTAGTTGGCTGTTGGCGTTGTTGCAGGCGCCTGCCAAGCATATCCCAGACGTGATCGTTTGGTGAAAGTTCTGGACTTAGTGCTGGTCAAAGGAGTGTAGTGATGTTCTGTTCCTGTAGGAACTCTGCAGCGGCACGGGCCCTGCGTACTCTTGCACTGTCATCTTGAAAAATAAATCGACGGTTGTGACGTCGCGCAAATGGCATCATATGAGCTGCTAACATGTTGTCACGGTAATACTGCCCTGTGGCACGCCCTTGGATGACATCTGATACTGTTCTGCTTGTCATGGTTATGCCTCCCAACACCAAAACCGATCCATCACCAAAACGATCGTGCTGTCTAACGGTTACGTCATGGTATCGTTCGATCCGCCGCCTCCACACTCTGTTTCGCCTGTAGTGGAAATCGAGAGTGAACCTCGATTCATCGGAAAACATGAAGTTGCTCCACCGACGTTTGTTCCATCGCAGTCGTGCTCCAAATGAATTAAGCCTTGTTGCGATGTGACATTCAGTCAAACGTGGAATTATTCGAGGTCGTCGAGCGTACAAATTCCAGCTGTGTAGGCGATTTCGGATAGTCTGACCACTGACTCGCACATCTGTCGCTCGGTATACCTGCTGTCCAATTTCTGAGGCACTTTGATGGCGGTTTCGTAACGTTGTGATTCGGATGAAACGAGCCTGGTTATCTGTTGTCGCCTTTGGATGACCTGATTGCCGTCTGTCATCAATATTGCCTTCTGACGGTACCGTGATCTCAACCTTCTAATCACCGATTGAGTAACGTTTTGAATTTGAGTCACTGCAGTCTGTCTGTTGCCAGCTTCCAACATGCCAACGGCACGTAAACGTTCGTCACCTGTCAGTCTTTGCCTACCTCAAAAGTTACGTTTCGACCAGAAACTATTGATGAACGAGTTTATACCAAGAAAACAACGACGAGACCTTCGAAAAAGCCCGTCCAGTACAAATGGAAATTTCAAAACGTACCCCACAGACATTAACACGGCGCTCGTGCGAAAAACCTGCACGAAGTTTTCGTGAGGTGGTGACATTCATGATCCACATTAAACTTGGTAACATATTCATGTGTCCAATCACGCGCGTATCCAAGAACTTTTTCTGAAAATATCAACAAGAATTTGGATATCCCCTACTTTTTTTTAATAGTATATTTTGTTACAGCCTAGTAGTATTTAGCCGACCGCTGATTTGCCGCGGTTCTCAGGTGAGAAGGATTGTATTTGCCCTGTGCTCCCAAATACCTCCCTATCTCCACGGCTCTACTCTCCTCCCAACTCTCTGAGACGAACTGTTTGATGACATCCCCTACACTATTCTTCCCCATCTCTCCGATAAGCAAACTAACCCTCTCCTTTGCGTCATCCACTAACCACATGTCCTTTATTCTCCCATCACACTTCCCCATTATACGCCCGGTGAATCTTATTCTGTTAGACTGGTATTTTGGACATTCTAATAGAAAGTGTTCTAGGGTCTCCACTAAACTAAATGACACATTTGACACTCCTTTTCACTGTTGTTCCTACTTTTCCACCTAAGCTCCAGCGACTGCGCCCTCGTCTTAAACAACAGTACCCCCTCCCACTACCTCGGGGGCGCGGTGGCTCAGTAGGTAGAGATGCAGGTCCGGAAACCGCGTTGTATCCTTGGGCAAGACACTTAACCCTTTTTCAACCCGTTGCGCATAAATGTTTGCGTGAAGAAAAAATTGGTAGTGGACGAGCAGACGATGTAAAGAGCAAAACATCTGAAGCGAGGCTCGGTAATAATTTAATCCAGCAGCTCGACAGAGCAGTTGGGTTAAATTTTTACTGATCCTCCCAACAAACCAGACTGGTTTCGCCCATTTCGCCGTTGACAGTTTTGACTGAAATGATACCTTCCAGGGTGTCAGTGTTGATAGGGGTAATTCCAATTGTCGACGTGGGGGCGCGGTGGTGTTGTGTACTAAGGCGTACTGCACGTCAATGGTGCACTTGTCTTCAGCCAATGCTAACCCTGCTTGTGAAGAGTCAGTGCGTTGGGGAGTCTGACAGTTGCTCGCCGTTCATTGGAGGTTCTCTCCGGATACTCCAGCTTCCTCCACCCGTAAAACTGTCCGACACGAGGTGACCCTGGCTGTCGAAAGTGTCGTTAACCCCCCCAATAAATAAATAAATAAATAAATAAATAAATAAATAAATAAATAGACTACCTCATTGGTCTATCCTCCCCGTCTTTGTGTTTGAATTCCAAATATTCTGGAACATTAATTTGGACCATCGTCCGTCGGGCAGATTTACCAAGTAGTATGCCGAAGGACTGAATAATTGCTGAACTTCCATAGTAGTACCAAATGGATTCTTATATTATTCGGTCGACAAAGTTTTATAAAATTAAATCATCCTGGGTGTCACAGTTTAACTAGGGTTAATTAAATCATAAGAGCATTTACTGTGTATAAATTCTTTAATAAAATAGTTCTCTATAAACAATGGATTATAACAAAATTGTTCTTTGGCGAATGCTTGAAATAATTAGGATCACTACGCAAACAAGATTATCGTACGATCTGCAAAACACTTTTTTACATAAGACATGTCAGAATATGTTTTAAAAAACATTTGTTTCAATCTTGTGAAGATTGTATTCAGTCCCTTGATCGAGAAATATGTACACCGCAGCTGAAGATTTATTCTACAAATTTATCATTGAAAGAAGGAGTTACTTGGAGGTATTTTCCCGTGAACATCAGTTAATCACGTGGCAATGAAAAGCTATACTTAGTATCTCGTGCGAACGAGATAATTATCTCGTGCGCACGAGATAATTATCTCGTGCGCACGACTTATTATCTCGTTCGCACGACTTAGTATCTCGTGGGAACGAGATAATTATCTCGTGCGCACGACTTATTATCTCGTTCGCACGACTTAGTATCTCGTGGGCACGAGATAATTATCTCGTGCGCACGACTTATTATCTCGTTCGCACGACTTAGTATCTCGTGCGCACGAGATAATTATGTCGTGCGCACGACTTAGTATCTCGTGCGCACGAGATAAAAAAAAATATTTCCTAGGTCCTAAACCAGCCACCGTAATTATGACTACAACAGTGACAAAATTTCAGTCCGGGTGGGAATAATATATTATACTTTTCCCCATATCAAACTCAAAGATGGGGTCGCGGTGGCGTCGCGGTAACCGGTTCTCGTCAGATCACCGAAGTTAAGCAACGTCGGGCGCGGTTAGTAATTTGGATGGCTGACCATTTCAGTGACTGATTCGTGCTTCTGCGTTGTGTCCTTGGGCAAGGCACTTAACCTCGATTGCCTACATGGGGGCACGATGACGCTGTCTACTAAGGCGTACCTCACGTCGATGGTGCGCATGTCTTCAACCAATCTAACCCTTCCTGTGCTGCGGTGCAGAGTTCAGAGTTACGATGTTGGAGAGCTGGCAGCTGCTCGTCGTTGCTCGGTGGTTCTCTCCGGGTACTCCGGCTTCCTCCACCCGTAAAACTGTCACCGGCATGATATGACCCTGGCTGTTAATGTGTCGTTAAACCCTAATAAAAAAAAAACAAACAAAAAACAAAAAAAAACCTTAAAGATTTAGTGTATATTCTTAAACTAATGCACCGAAGTTTATGAACCCTTTTCTGGAGTGGCTTACAGGATTATGGAGTTGGAGTAAACAAATAAAAAAACGCCTAGCCTTATTTATAATTTATATAAATAATTTGTGTATATATGAAGAATACATGGCGTAAAAAAAACATTAGAAAATATGAATGGATACATTGCACTCTTTAACAAAACCACCAACAAATTTACTAAAAGTCACACACTTGTCAAGGAATTTACACACTGAATGCTGCACAAGTATTTAGATTATCTTTACCCATCAAAGTTTTAGTAATCAAGTGACTTATACTGGAACGGGGAAAATATATCATCTAAAGCATGGTAACTAATAGCCCTCCTTCGTAAATATAAAATATCTCTTGATCGTAAAACCCTCGAAAAGATCGACATTAAGTTTATACGTTCTATTCTAGAATATTCTGACCCTGTTTGGGACAATTATGACATGACCAAAAGTGAGGACCTCGAAAATAATTCAGTCTGAAGCAGTCCGAATAGTTACCGGTGCTACGCGAAGTGTTGGTAGAGAACTGCTCTTTGCAAAGACCGACTGGGAACCTCTTAACCCTTGAACTAACCTGAAAAGGAGACGACACTTGCAAACTAAATTCTTGAATAACTATTTGTTTTTCATTTTTTTGTCTCAAACACATAGGTTATGACCCCTCATTGGAACGAGCTCGTTCCAATGAGGGTCCATAACCTATGTTTTTGAGACACAGAAATGAAAAAATAATGAAAATTAATTGGCGACGTTTGTGAATAAAGCTTGTCAGTTTAGGCCGTTACGTTGCGTAAATAGTTAAAACGCGAAGCGAAAACACAAACTAAAGCAGTACTTTAAAAAGTACCATAAACTTGTCCCAAAATAGTTATCCAGATTAATACTTCAACCATCAGTCGGTGTAATGTAATATCTATTTCATTACAAATAATTCTCTGAGAAACAAAATGGCCAACCAAAGACTTTTGTTGGGGGACATATATTTGACATCTGGAAGGAGTAAAATATTACTCGAAGATCCATATGACGTGGTTGATAAATTTACAAAACGAAATGATAAGGTGTACTGCACGTCGATGGTGAACCTGTCTTCAACCAATGCTAACCCTATTCGTGTGGAGTTAGTATGTTGGGAAGCTGACAGTTGCTCGTAGGGTCATGAATAGCCATTGTTCAGAAATTTGTGACGGTACACGCCAATAAATAAATAAATAAATAAATAAATAAATAAATAAATAAATAAATAAATAATCCTTTTAAAAACGAGCTCGTTCCAATGAGGGATCAGAAGCTATGTTTTTCAAGCAAAAATGAAAAAAGTAATGTGAACTGAATAGACATTTCTGTGAATAACGCTGACCTCTTTTCACCGCTATGTTGAGTAAAGGATTAAGAATGCCTTACTTTGGAAGGCACACTGAAAAGGTGTACCATTCCACATAGAATTAAATGTCACAGAAAAGAAAGCGAAAAACATTCTATGGCCATGATTTATATTAAAGTTGTTTGTTCTCACATTGAAGTATTAAGACGGTTAAAAACAGACCATTCAGATATTCCATTTCATTACTGTATAATTGTGATAGGTGTTTCGTGAAAGTCACACACCACTCTATCCCAAAACCTTTCGATCCTGAGTTATGGTTGAGAATAAATCAATTTTAAAAATGCTTTGAAAAGTGAAGGATTCTTTGTTCAACATGATTTGAGAATGAATATTGTAACATGATACTAAATAAATATACAGTGTTATTCTGTGTAACATGTACAGCTTTCTCTCTGACCCTTTGTTTATGAGTGATTCTCTTCTGTTTTAAATAATGGCTATTGCTTCAGCGATCTCATTTTCCAGTATTTGTTCAAACTGTGAACATATTTTAGCCTCTAGAGCCCCAACGCCCCACATGCTTCAAAATCATAGATGACCGAGTACTGATGGCAGGCAGGCTATCAGTGTATCAAAAACCATTGAGATGGGATTGATTGTATTCGGTTATCGTGTTGACAAACAGTGAATTGAAGGCAGAAATATTCCAACTGCACCCTCAAGGCATGCATTCTATGAATGCTATTTATTTATTGAGGTTTAACGACACTTTCCGAAGCCAAGGTCATCTCGTGTCGCACAGTTTTACGGGTGGAGGAAGCCGGAATACCCGGAGAGAACCACAAAGCAACGACGAACAACTGCCAGGCTCCCCAACATACTAACATACTAACTCCACACAAGCAGGGTTAGTGCAAGTGCACCATCGACGTGGAGTACGCCTTAGTAAACAACATCACCATGCCCCCACATGCAATGGGGGTGAAATGTTTTGCCCAAAGACACAAGACGGTTGTTGCAGGTGGGATTCGAACTGAGGATATCTCGGCTTGCAGTTTGCACCTCGCCTTACTGAGCCATCGGTGTTCCCTCTTTAAAAGTAATAAAATACTTTGGAGGCTCATTTTCGGGGATTCAGGGACAGCCAGGATAACCTCGTGTGGGGCAGTTCTACGGAGGGGGGAAACGGTGTACCTGGAGAGAACCAGCGAGCAACGTCGAGCAACTGTTAGACTCCCCAATAGACTCACTCTGCACAATCAGGGTTAGCATTGGTTGAAGACGATTTCACCCCGTACGCACCCTGTACGCCACCACCGTGCCCCTGCGTGGGCAGTCGGGATTAAGTGGCTTGCTCAAGTACACGGCGCAGTTACCCTGGTGGATATCGAACCGCGGACCTCTCGGTGTGAAGGTGCCGTAACTACTGAGTCACAGTTTAAAGATTAACAATACGGGTAAATCGTATCGCGACCAGCTGTATGATTACAAAATTTATTTTACCTGTACCTGCATGCACTTCAAACATGTTCAGTACGAGTTGATCAACTGTTAAATTTATCATCCGCTTATCCTCCGAAGCTACAATTACCTCGATCAAACCAGATTATTTTAAAGAATATATTACCTATTAAAATCACCCAATAAAAGGTGGTCATGAACCGTCAATGTAACCATTAGGATTAACTGTTGTAGATACTGAATATTTTGCAAGTGGAAGTGATTCCTAATGGCAACACAATAATAACCAGAGATGTACAACCAGAGTACAAAGAAAGTCAATCCGCCACTTTTGAATACTCAAAATTCAACTTTTATTTTTTTTATTTTCTTTATGCATTGCTTTTCTTCAATTTGTGCTGTGCAACATTGTACCAAATGCCATTTCCCAGCATTTTAGTTATTACCCTATTGCAAAATAATTTTTTTCTTTCTTTATGATTCTTCAGGTCTCTCTCGTGTATATGTGCCTTGGTGTTGCTGATGGTTTGTTTGTACATCATGGTGGGTAGTATCAATCTAGACGAGATCCAGGCTGATCCACACTACGACTTTAGTTATCTGATGAATGACAAGACTGACATGTCAAACACACATACTGATTCCCCATCCATGTACAACATTACTGACTGTAAATATCTCCTTCCTAGTGAGTTTCATTCAGAGCTTACATGTATGCACGAATCCTTTTCAGCATTTCATATCAATTGCCAAAGTCTTAATACGCATTGGGACCCCCTTCATCACTTGTTATCTGAACTGAACAGCAATGGAAATACATTTGATGTAATTGGTCTCACAGAGGTTTTTCAGATCCCTTCCAATATATCGTATACTCTAGAAATATACCATCCTCTATTAAAACACACCAGACCCACTGATGATGATGGTCGAGGTGGGGTTGGACCATTTATAAAAACGGATACGAACTTCAGTGTCCGACAAGCCCTTTCTATTTTCATACCGCATGTGTTTGTGTCAATTTTTCTAGAATTAAAGGAAAATAATTTATCGAGAATTATTGGAGTAATATATCGACCAAATACGGCCCCAAAGCAGACATAGAGCTGTTCCAATCAAATATTAATTACATAACTGACATTCTCAACAAGGAAAAGAAAACATCATTAATTATGGGTGACTTTAACACTGAACTTTTGAAAGTGGCTTCACACCCCAAAACAGATAAGTTTACTGATTTAATGTTTAGTGAGGGATTTATGCCGGTCATCACCAAACCAACTAGAATGACCGATCATTCTGCAACGTTTTTTGACCACATTTTTTCGAACAAAATAACAAACTCATTCAAATCAGCATAATTCTCACCGATATATCTGATCACTTGTGAATCTTCTATGCCGAATTATCTAATACGCCAATATATAGCACAAAACCAGTTGTGTCCAGAAAAATATATTCCATGAGTATCGAACACTTCAACGTATTGCTGTCCCGATGTGATTTTTCAACGGTTATGGAATCCATCTGTCCGGATGCTGCATATGAACACTTTATAAACATTTACCTGGATGCGTTTGAATCCGCATTCCCAATGCAAAGCCACAAACAAAATAAGAAATACATAAAGCGACAGCCTTGGATGACGAAAGGTCTTCTAATCTCATCCAATAACAAGACTGAATTTTTCATTAAAAAAATAAAGAGTCCCACACAATTTAATGTCAGGAAGTACAAAAATTACTGCCGGCTTTTTAACAGAATTAAAAAACAAAGCAAATCAATATACTATGAAAAGTTCTCTTAGAAAATAAAAGTAATATGCGAAGAACATGGCAAATTATGAATAACGCTATAAATAGAAGTAAAAATAAATGCAAATTGCCCTCTTTTTTTAAACTAGGTGACAAAAAAAAAATAAACTCCCCCAATGAAATCGCACACGAATTCAATAATTTTTTGCAAGCATTGGAAATGAGACTTCAAAACGAATAACGATCCCCCGAAAATCTTTCTCTGAATTTATGAAATCTCCATTGCTAGATAATATGTTCATATTACCAACGTCGTCTTTTGAAATTATTAATATCGTAACCAAAATGAAGTCTAAAACAAGTCAGGACTGAGAGAATATTACATCCAGTATCCTTAAGCAATCAATAGACCCGATTGCCAGCCCACTCGCTCATTTTATGAACATCTCATTCAGTCAAGGAATAGTCCCCAACAGAATGAAAATTGCAAAGATAATTCCAGTCTTTAAATCAGGCGATGAAAAATAATTTCACAAATTATAGGCCAATAAGTATTCTGCCTGTCTTCTCAAAGATCTTAGAAAAGCTCATATTTGTCAGACTGATAAAGTTTCTGAATAAATTTGATATTCTCTGTCACCACCAATGTGGTTTCAGGAAGCATCACAGCACATTACATCCAGTTATGCAGTTGTTTAAACACACAGCCGTGGAAAATAACAAAGTCAGTAAGGACCCACTTTAGCCCTCTTTCTAGACCTTTCAAAAGCTTTTGATACAATCAGTCACGATACACTTCCTGAAAAACTAGAACATTATGGAAAAAGAGGGAATGTTTTAAGTTGGTTCAAAAGTTACCTGATGAACAGGAATCAGTATGTTACTTTTGGTGATAGTAAATCCAATCTAACCGAACTAATATGTGGAGTTCCACAAGGTTCAATATTAGGCCCCATCCTATTTCTTATATACATAAATGACATAAGTAATTCAACTTAACTGCATCTCTTGTCGTTTTCAGATCATACTTCTACATACAAGTCTGGGGTAACGATAAACCCACTAGTCTCAGATTTCAATGAGGAACTTCAAAATATATCTGATTGGTGTGCCGCTAACCATAACGAAATACATGTTACTTAATCCAGGCCAAAGAGAAAGGAATATTACTCATCAGAATGTTTTTGTAAACAATCGGTTCATCAGTAAAGTTGGTAAAGGGGAAAATGAGAAGTCCTTAAAGTTTCTTGGTATAAATATTGATGAAAATCTATCGTACAACGCACACTTGTCTCAAATTTGTAAGAAAGTTGGACTTGCCAATTACGCTCTTAATAAAGTTAAAAAGTTTCTCCCTCATAAAGTTATGAAAACATTGTATTTCACATTGATACAGAGTCACTTCATCTACGGAATTCCTTAATGAGGTGCGTCTAAAGTCTGTGATCGTCTTTACAAACTGCAGAAACGAGCTTTACGAATAATAAATAATAAGAAATACAATGCCCACACTGACCTTCTATTTATCAAAGATAGTATACTGAAGTTAGAAGACTTATACAAATTACACGCCACATTATTCTTGTTTGATTGGCATCATGGGAACCTTTCGGGTTCATTTGCAAATTTCTTCTCGATCGTGAATAATCAAACGAATGTAAACACTCGCCAGACAGGTCTCGTACGCAGACACAAAACCAGAAGAAAAGTCTTTGATAAATTATCGGTTTTTGCACTTCCAAAACTGTGGAATGACTTAGAAAGGGACATTAGAAAAATAGAGAATAGGAATGAATTCAAGAAAAAGTTAACAACAACGCTTCTCGCCTCTTATTCTGAAGATGTCTTCTGTTCGAACCCTTATTGTCCAGAATGTCTCACCTAACCTATGTGGCACATGAACCGATTACGTCGGCAGCTTTCATTCTCCGTGTGAGGGACATGGCTGTGTGCCCTCACTGGGACCAGCTCAACGAGCTCGTTCTGGTGAGGGGTCAAAGCATGCGGCTTTGAGACGGGAAGTGAAAGTGTAATAAAATTTGAATGGTGATTTCTGTGTGTGGCGGGTTTTGTTCTTTGCGTTGGATAAAGGATTAACGATAAATCAGGTGTTGACTCCAAAAGCTGTCTGGTATTCTCGTCCACGTCGCCTCTAATTCAGCCTCCACCAATCACTGCGTAGGTCTATGTATTGTTCCGTTATATTCAAGGTATCTGGAGGACTGTGTCGGCAAAATCAAGAGAGCGACATTTTGCAGGTGCTAACCATCATCGGTACTATGAGCGCACGTCGAAGAGTGACCACGTCAAGACAGAGTATGGAATCCACAATGTTGCAATTATTTATCCCTTTTTCCCTACTTATTGTTTCTTTCTTTCTTTCCTTTTCTTCTCTATTTCTCAGGGAAAGGTAGGAAGAAAGCCAATCTGGCTATGCCTTTCCCTGCCAGTATACAATTATTTTGGAAATTGTACAATGTGTAAAATGTTTTGGTGGAAATGTTTATGTTACAATTACAATATGTAAACTTTGTATCATTTTCGTATACTGGCAAATAAAATATCAATATCAGTATCAATGTATTAGGGCTACAGTATGGCCAGATACACTACTCATTTAACCATCCACTCAATGGGGTACGA